>JAFIRS010001454.1:0-356464 GCA_018342105.1 Gonioctena quinquepunctata | reverse complement strand
AAGTCAACTTAATGTTATGAATCTCAAGGTCATATTCAAGGTCAAGTCGAATCTCAAAGTCGACCAAACCCAATATCAAAACTCAATGACAAATCTCAAAGTCAAATCTCAAGGTCAAACACACACACTGCACACCTGCAACTATTCAAGGTCACACGTGACGTCATAGTGGTGGGGGGAGACCCAGAACCGGCTTAAATCTCCTACTAACTTCGTTTGCGAGTCAAAGCAGAGTAGATGGTCTCAGGAACCGCGCTCAAAAAAGAAGAGAAGAAGAAGAGCAGTGTTCTGTTTACCTGTATGTCTAAATCATTACAATAGTCCTGATAATATTTTTCAAAACTATATTCAATTGCGAATGTTTCCCTTTTCAATAGTGTTTGTGTTGTTTGTTTCTTACCAGTGATCATTATGATAAGTGCCTCAAAGCAGAGTATGCGAAGTCAACTAGTTCTGACTTTATCACCAATTTGGATATAATAAGGTTAGTTGTTTTCTTCACTTTGAAATTGAATATCTTCTCAGGCAGCCCGCAATGTGTACAGTTCAACATTTTACCTTATTCAAATGTCGAGTTGAATGTTTATTGTATTCGGCAATTGCCGAAGTTTTCCTTTGAGCTGGTCACCTGAAATCAAGCGGGTGGCGCTACCCAAAATTTTGCCAAATTTTACAAAGAACAAAACAATATTTTTTTTCCAGATTTTTAACCATTGTAATTTGATGAGATAGCATTATACACTCGTCATTCACGGGTGTGCAGTTTAGATCATGCGCGATAATTCAACAATACCCATTATAATATTGAATTGAATTGTTTATTCGATGGATTTTTACACCATGAGAAATTCCTCAGACTATTCACATGTTATTTTTTAGCTTTTCGCGAACATAGCTTATATTTTTGCTGATAATAAGAATATTTCTTCAAGGTGTATTCGCTTTTTTGGTCATCCAAATATTCTTCACGCCTGCTATCGATTTGGGAGACGTGGGAGAAGGCCTCCATTGTGCATTCCTATTCATTCCCCATTATTCATTAGCTGCCTCTATCAGCGAAAACTACAAAATGTTCTCCTATAACCAGCTTTGCGACGAGGTTTTCGAAATTTGTAAGAGGCGTAAAATTACCAGAGAAAACTGTATAGCAGCCAGCAATGACACCTATATCATCGGTATATGTCAAGGTGAGAAAATGTTTTTGTTAAATATATGGCGTTTTCTTTATTTCCATCATTATACAACACAAAAATATTTATTCTCGACAAGTGAACCTTTGATGCGTATGCGCACTTTCGTACGTTTTGGTATTACTGACTCGTGAACATTGAGATGTATACCTACGTTTTCAAATAGAGTGTTTACAGCGAGCGCTTTGTATCATTCGTTTTGTAGTTGTAGACGTGGTGGAAGTGTGTGCATGGAAAATATTTGTTGTTAATTTCGAAGACTATCTTTTCTGACTGTCAACAATATAGAAACATAATGGAAGACGAAGTGTCACAGAACAAATAAATACACGAAGATATAAATCTATCGATATTTTATTTGTTCCAAACAAAATAAACACATTTTTAGTATAGATTTATTCCAAACAAACGACACTAAAGAAAAAATGAAATTTCCATCAAATAAATGCACAAATGCAACATTAGTCCTCCAAATATTAAAAAAAAAACAATAATGTTCTACAAAACAAAAATAACACTTCAATATTCATAAACATTAACATAAAATGAAAAAATATATAGAGAAATTAATATCATAGTATGCTTTCAGCAATTGTTTCCAATGCAGTGGTAATCCTCTCATTGGTAGAAGCAGTTATTTCCTCAGCATCAGCTTTTCTCCCTTTTGCACTGGTCAATACGTTTCAATAGTTCAATTTCTTCATAACAGTATATTTTTTCATTGCTATTTTTGCATCCATGCCAACTTTAAAATCATTTACGGATTCAATGGTGTGCCTTAATGTTAAAGATTTTTTGTTATTCGGAATGGGTTTTTCGTGAGTTTCTAGAACCTGATCTTCTACTACTATTAGAATTTAATTCTGTTGCTCCTCTAAATAATGGTCATCAAAATCTAAGTTGACTGCTGATTCAGCTGTCTCCTTATGCCCCTCAATGGAAACCTCTTTAACAAAATATTTATTATGTCTTCTTCTATATTTGAGATTCCTCTTCAGTTGGAGGTCCACCGCCTGTTTCTCTGTCATGCCTTTTTTCATTGCTAACTCTTATCTCCGTTCTGGGTTTCAGGTCTTGCCATGTCTACAAATATATAATAAAAAAAAATGAAGTACTGAGGCTTAACTTCACCTTTCTCCAATTCTTCCAATCTCTGGTTGCACCCCGCATGCTATTGAGTATGATACCTATTTCTGTCCATTTCCTTTGGGTATCTTTGTATGGGTACTAGTTAGAAAATGTATCTTACTGAATATCCGAGTCAGTCATTTGACTTTTTATATCTCGCTGAAACATGTTCATTAATGAAATAAACTTTATTTTCTTCTACAATAAACCAAAATAAATGGCTTTGACAATTGCGGGAAATTTCATTTTCACAGAACGTGAATTAACGAACCAATTTATATCATTCGTAAAATGTTGCAGTGGTGCCGGACGTTTTCCAGCGTATACCTTTCGAAAAACGAATGGTCGTCAAAAATACCACCTCGGAAAAGTACTCGCACATGAAACATTCGTTTTGATGCGTATACGTCAAGAAGCTCACTTGTCGAGAATACGTCCCCAGGATGGGTAGCACCTAATAGATGCAGGATTTTGTGGAAAGTAGGAACGTGAATTGTCGCTCCAGTTCCAAGGGAGTACACCTTGGTCGGGTACTCTCATGGAGTCCCTAGATATGTCTTGACAGGCAAGAATTTTTCAGCTCAATAAACCTAGACTCGTGGTGAGTAACCTGCCACGGGACAAATTACACTCTAGATTCGTGAGCCTCTTTCATTGACTTGATGCCTGATAGAGAGCGACGAAGGGAAGATGCTCGAAGGTTCCTCTTCTCTTTCAGTCGACTCCTTGAAGTATCTTCTCAGGACTTTTACAAAATCGCCGATCTTGAATATCTCTGATATGTCTCTTAAACAAAATTGGCAATGATGAAAGTGTAAAGTCTTCTTCCTACCCCTAACTGTCTTTAGGCTACTTTTGAAACTTCCATAGCATATAAAGATCAGTTATGGAATGGGTTCTTCGTTTCAGATCTGGATGAAGACTATTTCAAATGGGAGGCCCCCGGAATACTCCGAAACGTACTCTTTTCCTGCATAACAGGCTTGATCCTTTTCATAATTCTCCTCGTCATCGAATACAGGGTGTGTTCTGGAATTTGTCAATATTCCTCGAAGAAACGCCCGGTAGATGTACCGAACGAAGATTCTGACGTCAGGGTGGAGAAACAGAAGATTCGCAATGCGACAGAGATGGATAATAAGACAAGCCATGTGCTAGCTTTGAGAGATCTGACTAAGTATTACAAAAAACAATTGGTTGTTAACGGGTTGTGTTTGGGGCTGAAAGAGAATGAATGTATCGTACTGCTTGGTGAGCATGGGGCGGGAAAAACGACGATTTTCAAGATGATGACAGGGGATGTGACGATTTCCTATGGTGATGGTTGGGTGAGTACATGAAAATCTTAACAGTTCACACGAAGGGAAAATATGAAGATCAAGATGTACTCAGAAGAGAGAATAATAGAATCAGTAAAACGAATTCAAATTATTGAAACAGCTTTTTTTTTAAATCCGACACGGGATGAAAACCCCTGAATATTTTGCGATTATGACTTATTTTCCCTTCCATAAACTTGTACGTTTCTTGCAAAAAAAATGTTAAATTAAATTAAATACACTATTATGGCATGTCAAAGATTCAACTGAGAGTTCCAATATAATGTGAAAGGCAACTGCCAAACTTTAGTGCCACTATGGTGCGTCCTGCACGAGGATGATCGCACACCGCGCGGAATACTGAACCATCAAAGTCGAATTTTCTGACCAATCATAACAGAAAGAATATTGAATACTGTGTTATGATCGGCTCAGAGATTTGACTTGGCATCTCAGGACTTCCCATTCCGCATACCCGACTGAAAGTACTCTGAATGGTTGAGTTCTTCCATGTGTATGCGAAGTGTAGCACTCTAGAATACTAACAACGGATACGTTTACCTTTGTTTACTACTCTACATTAATCAATATTACTCCTACACTTTTGCAAACGAAATTGCGTTTTGTTTTCTATCAAATAACAAATAAATAAACTTTTCATATCTCAAAATGAGATAGTCCAGTTTTACCTAGCTATAAATATAATTATTGATTTGGTTCAGTGTTGTGCTTATCGGTGTACCGCTCGAAGAACTCATTTATTTCCAAAAGATGAAAGGGAGGCGGGATATATCTTTAATGAGAAATGGCTTCAAATAGATAGCTTACCTTTCAATCAATTCCTTTTTTTTCCTTGGCCCCTCTACTTCTGAGGATATTCTTCAATTAATCTATTCTCAAATGAACAATTGCATTCGCTGCAAGACTCATTATCAAAACCAAATTGAATCATGTAAATTGTAAACGCCCCAACCCTCGTCTTCAACAGTACTAAACAAACACAGAATTGACATTTGTCAATCGACACGTCAACTTGACGCGAAAGGGACGTAATGTGATGGCGCCATCTGGCCAAGCCCCAGATAACATATGGACATCCAATGGATATCCATTGGATATCCTTCATGAATTTTATGGATGTACTATGGACATCCAATTTATATCCAAAAGATATCTTATGTTTGGATGTCCAAAGCGGAACAACCTGTACATCCATAGAATATCCTTCAAGGATATCCATAAGATATCCTCCAGATATGTCCATAAGATATCTTTCAAAGATATCCATAAGATATACTTCAAAGATATCCTTCAGGGATATCTGAAAGATTCCTTCAGAGATATTCGAAAGATATCCATCGAAGATAAAATATAGTAATAGCGATCTGGAGAGAAATGAAATAATGGTATTGAACAAAAAAATGTATTAATAAACTCTAAAATAAAAACATTTGAATATTAAATGCAGAATAATCAAAAAAATAAAGTTAAAGAAAAAATAGAATGCTATTTTCTTTGTCCATCAGGTGTTTCCTTTGTTCTGAAAGATTACAGATGCCTTTCTTTGGCCCTTCTCAGCCAAGCTTAGATGGCTTCTTCAGTAGCTTTTTTATTTTCCGTCTGTTATAAGGCATTACAAATTATTATCAACTAAATTGAACAACTGAATGGGCTTTTCACCTAGTGATAATTAAGCCAGTTTTAGTTGTCAGTTTATTTTTTTTGCTCCATACCAGCTAGATTCGGAGGTAAACATATTAGTGAGCATGGAAGAAAGGCATCGTTCCACAAAGTCATACAGAGTTTCTCCTCCTATTTTTGAAATTTCATTGAGATACCTAAGAAAAGAGTTCTAGAAAAAGGAATAGAAAAACATACAACTTACCTACAGCAGCTTTGAATTTCGATTCAGTTCCCAAATATTCTTCTGAAAGATTAATTTTTTCAGTGCAATCAATAGGAAAATGTTCGAATCTACTGATAAATCATCTTTATCACATGTCCACTGTTGTAGGCATTCACTCCATTTTCAATCTGGGCACTCTGACATTTGAAAAACTCGTGTATTGTGGCAAATGTAACGACGTGCTTTTCAGCAATTCTGAAAATATCGAAACTCATATAGCAAACACATAAATGCATTGTGAATAATGGATGTTTATAGGTTATGTCCTTTTCAATTGATATTTACCTGTATTCGGCCAATATATAATTCCCTTTGAAAACAATCAATTGCTACAGATGAAAACCATAATGTCCAGACCAACAGGGTATCACAAAAGGCAGGAAAATTGAAAAAAAAACACGATTCAAAAATAACACCAATGCAAAACGCAATAGACGATCTTTTTGTTTGGATTCAGTGCAATGACTATGACCTTCCTCAACAAAATAAAATGACATACGTCGCCAGTAATCATGCGTACAGTATGACCAGGCTGTCCCAGAGGGTCCCCGCGACAACGTGTAAGTTTTGAAAAGGTACAATTTGTGTATCTACGAGAATGTTTAAATTCATTTATGATTGCTTTGGATATACGTTGTGAATGGCGTATAGTGAGTAGCAATATTTTGTGGTCCTAGTAAATATTGAAGTTCTCCGAGAAATACAGTTACGAAAATTCTGTAAAGTGGCAGTTATTGAAAATAAAGTGAGATTTTCGATTTGGTGAAGCCATAAAAGACTTAATTATGGTAATTACACGTGAAATCGCCGACGAAATTAAAAACGCAGTGAATTCAGCTCTGAATAAATGTTTATCAGATCAAACATTTATAAAAACCCTGGCAGACACTGTATCCAAGGCCGTCAACGAAGCGGTCAATAAAAACCTCCAACAGGTGGAACAAAAAGTGACCGAACTCAAGAACGAAATGAACCAAACAAAAAAAGATAATGAATCACAAATAAAAATACTAGGAGGTTCTCTGAAGAAAATAATAGGTGAAAATGAATTGCTTCGTAATAAACTCGACAACATGGAACAGGAAATGAAAAAAAATAACCTACGAATTTTTAACTTACAAGAAAATACTCGCCAAGCCCTTATCACCTTTTTCCGTTCTAAGCTGGATATCAATCTAGAAGAAAAGGATATAGACCTCTGCTACCGGATTGGAAAAGATGATAATACAAGGAAACCGAGAGGAATCTTCCTGAAATTGAAGAATTCCGACAAGAGATAGGAAATATACCATGAAAAAAATTGTTAAAAGGGACAGGTGTCGTCATAAGAGAAGATCTCACAAGCCTCCGTGTTGAAATGTTAACAAAAACCATCGAGAAAACTTCCTTGAAAAACGTATGGACAGAAGGCGGAAAAATATTCGTGAATATTGACAATAAGATTACTATCATTAGATGCAACGATGACTTTCGTAAAGTATTTCCATAGTAGCATGTGTTATACAGTTTGTTATTTTGCTAGAGGCCCAAAAAAAAAAATTGTTTATTGTTCTTGCAATCTGACCTGCAATTTCTCTTCTCTTAGTAGGTACATAGTTTTTTTTTAATTCTATTTTTTTTTCTCTCTATCCTTATCACGTTATTTTTGTATTCTTTTTCCTTTTGTATCAACTTATACTAAATGCAATGTTGGAATTCTTGGACATCCTCGATAACCAAGAAGAAATAAAATCAAAAGTTTTCTCCACCCTACATGATTGCATCACAGATTATGGAAATGTAGTTGGATCGAATTATATCGGTATCTTTCATCTGAATATAAGAAGTATCAATAAACATTTGGATGAACTACTTGTGTACATCGAAGAAGTTTCGGATAATATAGATGTTATTATACTTTCTGAAACATGGAATGTTGATGTGGTAAGTGATTTTTCAATTCCAAATTACACAATCTACTACAACGAATCAAAAAGAAATCAGAACGATGGCCTAATCATATATGTTAAAAATACAATCTCTACAAATGCATTCCTAACCCCAATAAGTGAAACAAATCTATTAAGAGTAACATTACCAGTTCTCAATACAACAATTGGGATAACTGCGTCATATTGACTACCATCAACAAATTCTCAGGTGTATCAAGAGGATTTGAAGGCATACCTCACAACTTTATCAAAGTGCGAAATTGAAATTTTCATAGGGGATATTAATATAAATTTGAATAACAAGCTCTCAAACGAAGTCAATAATTATATAAACATTTTAACAGAAAATTGTTATCTTTCTTACATAAATGAATCGACTAGAATAACCAACAATTCAAAGAGTAATCTGGATCACATTTTTGTTAGAAACTGCACTAATCCACAAAAGTATTCTCTCAACTCCTCAATTATTGAAACTAGTCTATCTGATCATTACACAACTTCCTTATGTATACACAAGGTTAGTCAAAATAATACAGTTTCCCGAACCAAGCATGGAAACATCACTATTAAAAAAATTGACCATAAAAAATTGGAAGACATTCTTACCAATGAAACTTGGTCTGAAGTTTTACAATGCGAAGATTCCCAAAGTTCATATGATAATTTTATCAACAAATTGATGCAACATATGAATCAAGCAACTAAACATCAATTAATATCTAAAAACAGAAATTACAAACTTAAACCATGGATAACTCCGGGATTGATAAATTCGATAAAAAAGAGAGACATCATGAAAAAAAGATTGAAGGAAAACTACTCAGATGTGCTAAAAAACGAATTTACCAAATATAGAAATAAATTAAATAAATTAATCAAAACAACGAAAAATCAATATTATAAACAGAGGTTGAATGAAAACTCAAGTAACTATAAAAAGACGTGGGAAATAATCAATGAAATTTCGAATAAAATGATAAAAAGAGAAACAATCAGCTCTATCAATATGTTAGGTTCCAATGGGGAAGTTTTATCTAATAACAAGGCGAAAGCCAATGCATTTAATGATTACTTTATAAATGTCGGAAAAGAATGGCAAAAACTATTACTAAGCCTGATAACCTACCCGAAGACTTTTTGAATGACAAATCTATAGGTCCTACGTTACTGTTGGAACCAGTTACGGAAAACGAAATATTCAACATTGTCTCCCACATGAAAACTAATTGTGCGCCAGGGCCGGACGAGATACCAGCGAACCTAATAAAAACTATTTATCAGTACATTGTAAGTACCTTAGTAAACATTATAAATAAAATTTTCAAAACGGGTAATAGTCCAGTGCAATGGAAGGAATCAGTAGTGACTCCAGTCCATAAAGCAGGCAGTAAAAATAACTTTCAGAATTACCGACCCATCTCTGTAATAAGTAATTTTGCCAAAATTTTTGAACACACGTTAAAAAATCGATTAGTTAAATTTTTCGAATTTCATCATGTGATAACAAAAAAGCAATTTGGTTTTATTAGTAACTCGAACACAGAAAAAGCTGTCATTCATTTTACGAAAACCATCACTGACTCCTTGGAATATTCCGATAAGTGCTTGGCAGTTTTCTTAGACTTGGCTAAGGCCTTCGATACGGTGTCACATGACGACCTAATAGACAAACTTTATAGGTACGGTATTCGTGGGCCAACATTAAACATTTTGCAAAATTATCTATCTCACAGAAAACAAAGCGTCAAAATCGACAGTGAACTCAGTTCTCCAAAAGAAATCACAGTTGGTGTCCCACAAGGCACAGTTTTGGGGCCGATATTATTTTTAGTGTATATAAACAGTATCGGCTGTATAAAATCTATTGATAACCTTATCTCATATGCAGACGACACGGCGATTATTTTTTCTGGCAAAACATGGCAACAAGTATATCAAAAAACATCAAATGGCTTGATGGATATCCAGATATGGCTTAACTATAATCTCCTCAGTTTGAATCTGAATAAAACCAAATTTGTTTGCTTCACACTTCTTAAAAACGATCAACCAATCGAAAACATCCTAAAAATACATACCTCTGAATGTCCACAGAAGAAACAATGTGATTGCCCTTCGATAAAAAAAGAATCAAAGATAAAATATCTTGGTGTAGTTCTCGATCAGCATATGAGATGGGACGAACATGCCCTATATGTTACAAAGCGACTCCGCCAGCTTACTTACAAAATGTACAATTTGAGAGAAATCCTAAACATAAAAAATCTGATGACTGTATACAGATCCTTGGCGGAATCAGTTATTAGGTACTGTATCTCCGTATGGGGTGGTATATTTGACTGCAACCTGCAGAGTCTCCAAGCCATGCAAAATACAATAATAAAAATTATTCTTCGAAAAAAAAAGCTTTACTCAACAGAACAGCTCTATAAAGAAACTAAATTGTATAACATAAGATGTATATATATATCTACCATTGTCTTATTTGGATGTATACTAATAAATATCTTTACCATAGCGAAAATATAAAGAATACTAGATCTACCGAAAATCTGAACGTAATAATACCCATTTTCAAAAAAACTCATACACAACGAACAATTTTCTTTTTCGGTCCTAAATTTTACAATACACTCGATCGCAGTTTGAAAGAAAACCGCTCATTTAACAAATATAAAACTGAAATAAAACAATTCATCAATCTTAACCATCTAACACTACTGAAGTTACTATAAAAAAAAAACTTACGTATATGTATGTATGTATGTGTGTGTATGTGTGTATATATGTGTATATATGTATATATATGTATATATATATGTATATGTGTATATGTGTATACAGTGCTAGTCAAAAGTCCCCTCCCCCCCTCGTATCTTTTGAACGGGTATACTTATAATAATGAAATTTGGAGGGTGGAAATAAACGGATGTAGGCTTCTCAACTGGTCATAACAGGTGACGCAATAGTCATAAATGACGTCACAAGGCCACTGTGACCAATAATTTTAAATGGGACCCTATGGCAAGTGACAACTCGTTTGAAAGGTATTGAAAATACCTATTCAGTCATACCAATTTTGTTTGGGTTTCGGCTGATTTTGATTGATAAATTGAAGAAATACGAAAATTATAGTTTCGCATTTAATTAATAAAGATTTAAGAACCAGTTCTTATAATAAGTGTTCAAAATGTGCTCCATCTACTTCCTGGCAGTAATGCATCCTATTGCTAAACTCTTGTCGTACTCGTCCCAGTGTGTCAGCGGAAATTGCCCTACATTCTTCAACAATTCGTTTTTTCCCAGAATGGCAATACTGTCAGGTGCTGTAGCGTAAACCTTAGATTTCAAGTACCCCATAGAAAAAAATCTAATGGTGTAAGGTCCGGTGACCGAGCTGGCCATTCGATCGAACCTCGTCGTCCAATCCATCTACCACGATATTCTTCATCTAGGTAACGTCTTACTGCACCGTAATAGTGTGCAGGAGCACCATCTTGTTGAAACGTTATTTCCAAGTTGTCGAATTCATCTGGATTATCTTCTAGAATTTCAAGAATTAACGCCTCAATATCATTTTGTAACATCTCCAGATACAATTCACCGGTTAAGTTAGCATTGAGAAAAAGAGGCCCAACTATGTGGTTTCCCAAAATACCTGCCCAAACATTTACTTTTTCTGAAATTGAGTATGTTTTTCACGAAAGATGTGAGGATTTGTGTCACCCAATACCTCACATTTTGAGTGTTAACATTTCCATTGAGAAAGAAAGTACTTTCGTCACTGAAACAAATTGTCTGTATGTAGCCTGGTTGTTGGTTCATTTTATTGGACATAGTTTCACAGAATTCTAGTCTTCGGTCGGGGTCATCATCTGAAAGTTGGTGCACCATTTTTAATTTGTATGGATGAAATTTGTTTTTAGCCAACACCCTATGTACTGTCCTTTGACTGACTTCACAGATAGACGCAACTTGGGCTGTGGAAGAAGTAGGGTTTACTACCATTCCTCCAATTATGTCAATTTTTTTGTCATCACTAATTGTTGGTCGACCAGATCGTTTGGCATCTTGAACACTACCTGATGCTTCAAACTTCCGAAGAAGCTCCCTCAAATAAACCCTCGATATAGGGCGATCGGGGTACCTCTCATTAAACAATCGTTCCGCTGCATGGAAATTGTTTCTACATTCACCAATTATTAAGATAGCTGCTACTTTGTCGGCTACAGTACGTACCATTTTGCCTATGTAAACACTTAAACGTCTCGTTAAACAATAGCTTAGGTAAATTTTCAAGGTATAAACACTTTTGACAAGTAGAGAATTCAAAAACGTCAACCTTTTTGACAATTAACCAGAGGCGTACTTTAAAATCTTTATTAATTAAATGCGAAACTATAATTTTCGTATTTCTTCAATTTATCAATCAAAATCAGCCGAAACCCAAACAAAATTAGTATGACTGAATAGGTATTGTCAATACCTTTCAAACGAGCTGTCACTTGCCATAGGGTCCCATTTAAAATTATTGGTCACAGTGGCCTTGTGACGTCATTTATGACTATTGCGTCACCTATTATGACCAGTTGAGAAGCCTACATCCGTTTATTTCCACCCTCTAAATTTCATTATTATAAGTATACCCGTTCAAAAGATACGAGGGGGGGAGGGGACTTTTGACTAGCACTGTATATGTGTCTACACGTGTGTGTAAGTATGAGGATATATGAACGAACCTTAACGTGTAATATACATTTTTATATAAAGATATGGATCCTTACCACATCAACCATTCTCAAGAAAGGAAAAAGAGAATAAACTAGAATTAGTATCGATTTCAGCAGGAATTCCAATTATTCATATTTTCATTGTAAATAATATATTAATATGTATACCATTCATTTTATCTACCTAATATATATCCTGAATTATTCCAAGGAGCTGCACAAAACAAGCACCTTGAGTGCTTAGGTGAACCCTTGGAGTTATAAAGGATAACCGTCATAAATTGTATGTATACAAATATCTTGTTATTATGGTTTACGAATAAATTGAAATTGAAAAATATCTCATGGCCATCCCTAGGATATCAAGTAGAAAAACGAAACATGAGATTTTTTCAATAAAATTATTCCATATCTACGAGCATGAAAGATTGACACAATAAAAATCAATCTTGCAATTTTAACCATATTTGCTTCGGATATCTTATGGCCATCCATATGATATCTTCTGAAGGATATCCATTTCAAATCGGTCGACGGATATCTTATGGATGTCCATTTCAAATCCAGTAGAAAAACGAGAGATGAGATTTTTTCAAAAAATTCAATCTATATATGTACAAGCATGGAAGAACCCCAGAAATAGACACTATTGAAATCAATCTTGCAATTTAAACACATTCATAATTGCTGTGGATACTTATGGATATCTTCTGAATGGTTACCATTTCAAATCCTTCAATGGATATCTCATGGATGTCCATTTCAAATCCAGGGATATCCCGAGACATGAAATGGATATCCATAGGATATCCTGTGTTATCTGTGAGCTTTGCGTTGCAGCTCCCATGAGTAGTAGATATTTTCCCAATCCAGGTAAACAGCAGTCGCATCAAAACCCAGCTGAGGAGTGCGCAAAAATCAATCGGTTACTGTCCTCAAACCGATGCCCTCCTCGACAATATGACGGCCGAAGAAGTCATTATAATATTGTCCTTACTGAGAGGTCTCCGATGGAAAGCTGCCTCTCGACTGGCTCGTTCTCTGGCTTTGGAATTCGACTTTCGGACGGATTTGAAGAAGGAGGTGAGGCAGTTGAGCCATGTGAAGAAGAGGAAATTGAGCATGGCTATTTCATTGATCGGAGATCCTGCGGTGTTGTTTCTCGACGAGCCATTCACAGGTAGATACACAGTTGTCGACAGAGTTTGAAGTATTGATATGCTCCTCGTTTTCCGAAAATGAGATGTGGAATTGAATATCTACGCAATATCGCATGAAAGTATTTTTCTTCCGGAAACATAATCTACAATTTTCTACTTCCAGCTTAACTGGTGGTGATAATTATTCAATGTGAGTTATCCTAATGTTTCTATTGAAAACGTTCGATAGTTCTTTGATAGTCGTATAATGGAACGGAAAGTGCTAAATATTAGATTTTTTTCGCAGAAATAACGCGTTTTCATGCAATACTGCGTGAAACCCAAGCTGTTATCCCATTTTTTGAAAAGAGTGGATCAGATCAGTCGCGTTTTATTCCTCAAACTCCTCTATACAGAGTATATCTTCATGAATTACCATTATATACAGTGGTCGTCTAAAGTCCGTTCCCCCCTACTAATTTTTGAACCAACGGGTATATCGCAACGAAATTTGAAGGACTTGAATAGGAGATAAAAACCTACCCTTTCATGGAAAAATCACCTCTTAAAGTTTCAAAATGGCGGCTGAGCGCCATCTTCAATAATTATTTTGAATAGAACACCCCATATATTATTCCATTTTCGAAATCTGCTCATAATTCTCAAAAGTTTTATCCAATACACTTTACTCCTAAATTCAATTTTTTTCGAAATATTAACGTTTGAAAAGTGACATTCCGGTTTAAAATGAAGTATGGATTTTGGTCACTTACCGTAAAACATTTTGCTAACTGAAAGTTTTTATTAATTTGTAGTTAGATCTCTTAATGAGTTCGACTAATAAGAGGCGTAAAGAGAGTTTATTAAGGATAAACAGTACCGCTTACCGGAAAATCTCGAAGCATACGAATGTGTTCTATAAATTCACAATCAAAACAAATTAGTTCGCTGAAAAATTCTAATTTATTTTTGAATAACACTTTTATTTAACCCTAACAATTATTTCATCAAGTGTTCAATGTGGTCCCCTCCTAAATCTTGACAATCAAGTGCCCTATTATAAATAGCTTCTCTCACGTTGATGAAAGTCTGTTCATCTATTTCTTCACATGTATCTATTATTCTGCGTTCCAACTCTTCTATTGTTTGGCATTCAGTGGCGTAGACTTTTGACTTCAGATCCCCCAAAGGAAAAAAATCCAGAGGTGTAAGATCCGGAGATCTTGGTGGCCATTCTGTACTTCCCCTGCGACCTATCCATCGCCCAGGAAAGTTTGTATCGAGGAACTCTCTAGCCATGCGATCGGAATGAGGAGGTGTCCGATCTTGCTGAAATATGATGATTTTCAAACTCTTCCTGATTGTTTGATACAATTTGTCTTATTCGAGGAACAATTTCAGTTTCTAAAATATTTCTGTAAAGAACTCCTGTAAGATTGCCTCTGATGAAAATCGGTCCAACAACGCGATTGCCCAAAATCCCCGCCCAAACATTCACTGGGTATGTCCCTCTCTGAAAATATGCGGATTAGTATCGCTTCAGTATCGTACATTCTGTTTGTTGACTTTTCCATCAAGAAAAAATGTGCATTCGTCTGCGAAACATACACGTTTTAGAAAGCCCCGTTCTCCTTCAATTGTTCTTGTTAACCACTCACAAAATTCAACCCTCCGTTCTGGATCATCCTCCGTGCGATCATGCAGGATTTTCATTTTATGGCGATGAAACTTTTTTTTTTAGGAATCTTTGGACATTTTTTGAATTTACTCCACAGGATTCAGCAACTGCAGAAGTCGACTGAGTCGGATTGATTACCATTTCAGCAACAATTTTTAGCTTTTTTTCTTCTGAAAGAGGCGGTCTCCCTGATCTTGGAGCATCTTTCAGCGTACCAGTTGCTTGGAGCTTATTTAAAAGTTTGCGCAGATATGACCTCGAAATAGGATTCTCGGGAAATCTATCATTGAACATTCGGACTGCTAGATGATAATTTCTTCCAGCTTTTCCAAATATCAAAACTGCTTCAAATTTATCGTCTAAACTACGAGCCATGATCCCACTTTCCGTAAAAGGATTTAGGCACTCAACGGACTATTTGACAGTTAGCAGTTCAGTTTGACAGTAAACAAGATGTTACCGCGACAACGATTTTTTCCAATGAAAACTTGATTGAAAGCAACATTAGTGCTTTTGGTTGGGTTTGAAATGACCAAAATGTCACTTTTCAAACGTTAATATATCGAAAACAATTGAATTTAGCAGTAAAGTGTATAAGAGAAAACTGTTGAGAATTATGAGCAGATTCTAAAAATGGAATAATATACGAGGTGTTCTATTTAAAAAAATTATTGAAGATCGCGCTCAACCGCCATTTTAAAACTTTTAGCTGTGATTTTTTCATGAAAAGTCGGTTTTTATCTCCAATTTAAGCCCTCCAAATTTCGTTGCGATATACAAGGTGGTTCAAAAATTAGTAGGGGGGGGGGGAACGGACTTTAGACGAGCACTGTATACATATATAGTGAATTCTTTTCTCGACTGTACTTATATTATTTTGAGGAATTAGCGGGTATTCAGTCTGGTTTTATATAAAGACAAACTCTTCTTTTCTTTTCCAAGCTATCGACAATTTATTTTGTCTTTATCAAGGCTAAAAAATAATAATATAAAAAAACATCAGCGCTTAGTTATAGTGAAGTGACGAAGAATCACACTAATAAGATGTGGGGATCTAATAACTTGGTAGAATTCAATGCAAACAAAACACAAGCATGTCTTTTCTCTAGAAAAACCGATCTCACTGTGCCTAACATAACTTTGTCAGGAGTAACCATACCACTGAAGCCATCCATATCGATGCTTGGTATTACTATCAGCAATAACCTTTCCTGGGAAAATCACGTGAGGTCCATTGCCAAAAGTGCACCCCAAAAACTTGGTTTTCTGTTTCGTGCCAAGAGCTATTTCCCCCCAGTCTTATAAGGCAATCCGACCTGTCCTGGAATACTGTTCCCATATTTGGAGTGCGGCACCTAAACATATCCTGAGGCTATTGGATTCTGTCCAAAAAAGGGCAATTCGTCTCGTCGGTGATGCCTCGCTTACAAACTCGCTCACTTGTCTGGAACACCGTAGAAAAGTTGGCGATTTGTCCCTATTTTATAGATATTTTCACGGGCGATGCTCTTCTGAAATATCAACAATCGTTCCTGCTTTGGCAGTCTCTTCGAGACTAACCCGTCAAGTTCAGTCATCACACCCCTTCGTGGTCACTTTGGAGACCTGCAGAACATCACTTTCCAAAGACTCGTTCATCCAACGAACAGCGAGGCTTTGGAACTCATTGCCTAGGGAGGTGTTCCCCGAGGCATACAACCTTCAGAAATTTAAGAAGAACACCAACTCCTACCTTCTTTCCCTAGGTTCCCACGATGTTCTCTGAACATTACAGGATATCCCTTTTCGTGGGAACCAGAACATAAAAAAAAAAAAATTTCAAGATTTTTTGAGAATAAAATAATCAACAATACATCGGAGAAGGTTTTGTATTTTGAACATCTTTTTAGCGCATTGAAGGTTGCAGGGAGATGGTTTGAATATGTTTATTCAAAACCTTTTCCGGTGTATTGATGACTATTTTATTCTTTAAAAAAAATCTTGATATACATAATATTAGGGTGATTCTTCGTCACTTTCACTCCTATTTTGATTATAAAAAATCACTATAACTAAGCTCTGATGTTTTTTTTTTAGGAATGGATCCCTCCACGAAGCAGTTCATCTTGGACGACCTCCGCGACATCCTTGACAATGGAAAATGCATTGTTATCACTTCGCTCAGCGTGGAAGAATGCGAGGCCATTTGCACGCGCTTCGCCATCATAGTCAACGGAAACCTCCAATGCATGGGATCCCCACAACATCTCAAGGACAAATTCACCGAGGGGTACACTCTGACGATCAAAATATTTGGACCACCCGAACATTCTAGCATCCAATATTACGACACTGGCCCTGTCGAGAGGTTCATAGCGGAGAATATCCCCATGGCCCAGATCAGGAAAAAACACGAGCAGCTGTTGATTTACTACATAGCCGACAAGTCGATGCTTTTGTCGAGAATGTTCGGTATTTTGGAGGCGGGAAAACAGAGAGCTCTCAATATTGAGGATTACTCATTAGGGCAGATCAGTCTCGAACAAGTGAGTATTAATTATAATTGGACATTTATTTATTCATCGTATGGCTGCACATGTCATAAAAATACATAAAAGTGTACATAAAATACATAAAAGTGTACAAAGCACGTAAAAGTACGAAGGCGTAGAAGGGCCAACAACAAAATATTTTTCAAAAACATTTGGAATTGCCACTTTGAACTGACAATTGTCACTTTGAAGTGACCATTGTCACTTTGAACTGACAATTCTCACTTCGAAGTGACAATTGTCACTTTAAAAACATCTGGAATTGCCATTTTGAAGTGACACTTGTCACTTTGAAGTGACAATTGTCGGTTAGAAGTGACAATTGTCACTTCGAAGTGACAATTGTCAGTTCGAAGTGACAATTGTCACTTCAAAGTGACAGTTATCAGTTCGAAGTGACAATTGTCACTTCAAAGTGACAACTGATAACGTTTCGACGTTTATTTGACTGCTTCAGGGTTAAACATCCTAGATCATACAAGGTGTTTCCAAATGACACTACAACGTCTGCCTGTAGATACCCCGTCGTACAATTGGACAACATGATATAAGGAATGAGGGGTCCAACCTGATTACTTTTCGAAATACAGGGGGTTACAGTTCAAAAAAAAGTTTTCATTTGATAACTTCAAAACAGATTAATATATTAATTTGAAATTCAGCAGGTCGTTTTTGAATGTAAAGAGACATATTTCAGTAAAAAATCATGTTTCATAAGTAGATCCAGTGGTGTGCAGTTAGAAGAGTATGTCCCCTTTTTCCCACCATTTTCTACGCCCGTGGTATTTGAAGCTTTTTTAATTTTTTTGTATTGCTTAACAGTTTTCACGTAAAAAACGAAAAACCTTCACATACCGAAAATCTTGTGGTTTTTAAGATATTTAATGTTTTTATGAAGTCTGCAAGATCGCTTTTATTAATGAAATAACCGACAATATTTTCTTGGGTTTCACTACTAATGATTGGAACATGAAACAGCAAATAATAAAAAAATTGAATAATATCCAGTGTAAACATAATTTCCTGTCAACCAAAGACCAGTGTTTTGACACTACATAGTAAGCTGTGGATGTCAAAGATGAAATGGTAAATGTCATTCTGTTTAAAGTCAAAACCAAAATAAATTATTTGGAATTAAATTTGTTTGTGCAACTTCAAGGTAGTTCGGCCACGAGACAGTTAAATTAGGAAATTATTTTCGACGGAATTGAAAAATTTCAAAGGACTTTTCGATTTGAAACGCAACAAAAAATTTTTTTTGAAGGGGGGAACTTGCCCCCCCCCAATCGACTCTAGAAAATTTCTTTGTTATAGAAAGTCGGCGACTCAAAAAATTGATGTCCACGAAAAGCGCAGCAAAAAAGAGGGGGGTACCGTTAAAATCGATGGGGTGAACTAGGAGAAGGAGTTTTTTTTTCGCGTTCAGACCCTCAAATGGTCCCCCGTCCTTCTTCAGAAAGTCCCCTGGCACCATCCGTGGACTATTTTGAATAACGAGAGTAGTTTTGATTATATCTGTCAAACTAAATAGTCAATCACTTTGATTTTTTTTTACAATATCTGTGATATCCTGCTCTAGCTCCTCCTCGTTTTTCATAAACTTCTTAATTTTAGTACTAACGGTAGAATTAATAATGTGCGCTTCCCCGTGGACTATTTTGAATAACGAGAGTAGTTTTGATTATATCTGTCAAACTAGATGGTCAATGACTTTGATTTTTTTTTACAATATGTTTGATATCCTGCTCTAGCTTCTCCTCGTTTTTCATAAACTTCCTAATTTTAGTACTAACGGTAGAATTAATAATGTGCTGTTTGCCTATGCATGGTTCATATGTTACGTGTTAATTGAGTCAACTTCAATTATATATATATATATCTCGGGATCGGGATGGTGAAACTTGTTGAAATTTCATAGAGGTGTTGTTCACATGTTAAACAATACGTATGCCAAATTTTAATAATTTCCTAATTCAACTGTCTCGTGGCGGAACTACCTTAAGACATTTTTTGGTATGATGGATAATACTTTTGAGGAAATAACTGATATACACCTAATATATACGGGGAAACTAGGAAGAATGGTAGACGTTCCGAGCGCTTGTATAGAGAAAGAAACCCAAATCGACTTAGATTTCCATGTCACACAACGTTTGCTCGAATTGACAGGAGATTGCGTGAATTTGGACAATTCAGTTGAAAATTAGAAGGTACCGGTAGAAAACAAAATGTAAGAACTGTGCAGTTTGAGGAGTATATTCTCAATCGTATTGAAAACAGACCAGAGTTAAGCACACGTACCATTGCCAAATATTTAAATGTAAGTAACAAAACTGTGTGGAAAGTTGTGAATACACAACTGTTGATAAGTATACCCGAGTTCATGCCCTAAAACCAACAGATGATCCTCAAAGAGTGGCATTTGCCAATTGGTACAGGCGAAAATGTTTAGAAGATATGCAATTTACCGAATTTGTTTTATTTACTGATGAAGCCAAATTCACACATGAAGGCATTTTCAATTCAAGGAATGGCTATCTCTGGGCTGAAGAAAATCCATATGTTATTCGAGAACGGGGATTTCAGGAAAAATTCTCGGTTAACGTGTGGGCAGGCATTCTTGGAGATTGTATAGTGGGTCCATATTTATTATCTAATAAACTCAAAGGCGATATTTACTGTAATCCTGCCTGACTTATTAAACGACGTTGCACCATTGCATATTATAGCAAATATGAGTAATGTATGGTTTCAGCACGATGGGACAACTGTACATTATCATCTAGCAGTCAGACAACTTCTAACCCGTCAATTCGGAAATAACTGGATAGGGAGAGGTGGACCCAATATGTGGCCTGCGAGGTCACAGGATTTGAATCCAATCGATTTTTTTCTATGGGGTTACATGAAGTTCCTTGTGTACGATACCATAGCAAGAATCCAAGATGCTACAGAAATTATTTTCGGAAATCGCGAGTCTTTCCAAGGTATGCAATTTTCAATGAGAAAACGTTGCGTATTATGTTGAACGAAATGTTGAATATCTTTTGTAATTTGTTGGCTGTTTAGTATAAAATTGAGTTGCATCGGATATTATTTAATTTTGTGAATTGTATGTTATTTTTATTGTCATTAATTGTTTTGTTGATAAAAACAATGGCTTGGAAAAAATATTTTTTTAAAATATTTTCTCAATATTCCAGAAGCGTCTCCAAATTTGGGTACTGTTACATTTTCTTATCATAAAAAGTCTAGTAGTTATAAATAATTAAGAAAAAATTATTTAAGAAATCCAAGAAAAATATTTTTGGCTATTTCATTAATGAAAACCGATCTTGCAGACTTCATAAAAATATTAAATATCTCAAAAACCAAAAGATTTTCGGTATATAAAGGTTCCTTGCTTTTTACGTGAAAACTGTTAAGCAATACAAAAAAAAATTTAAATTAGCTTCAAATACCACGGGCGTAGAAAATGGTGGGAAAAAGGGGACATACTCTTGTAACCGCACACCACTGGATCCAGATATGAAACATGATTTTTACTGAAATATGTCTTTTTACATTTGAAAACGACCTGCTGAATTTCAAATCAATATATTAATCCGTTTTGAAGTTATCAAATAAAAACTTTTTTTTTTACTTTAACCCCCTGTATTTCGAAAAGTAATCAGGTTGGACCCCTCATTCCTTATATCATTTTGTCCAATTTTTCGAGAGGTATCTACAGGCAGACGTTGTAAGTGTCATTTGGAAACACCCTGTATATGCTACGCTAGATACGGCATTCTGTATTGTTTGTTTGGTATCAGAGGGGTACTGATGAGGGGGGTGATGGGGGCGTTGGCGTACTATACGTAATAGCCAGTTCCGCGTGTTACTGTGACTGGCAGCGGGGTGCGCGGCGGCGGCGCGTCCCTTTGCCGGAAATTGCCGAGCGTTCTCGAAGTCAATACGTTGTTGCGAGTGGTGGTGCGGAGAGCTCATTTTTGGAATATTATTGTTTATCGCTGGAGATTTCACGTTGCATTTTTAGGTTATTTTAATAATTTATTTGAACTAATTTAATTATCTTACAAGCTCCATAGGATTTATATTGTTTTATTTTCATTTCAGATGTTCCTCATCTCCATCCTGAGTCAAAACCGAACTGAGCCTGGGAAATAAGTGGCTGATTTTCCAATCTCACTTGCATTTCATTGTGATATGTTTGAAAGTGTTATTTACTCTTTACACTCATTATATTTTTAAATATGGTTCGCATTCTATTATTGACTGTATTATCATTTCGAGAACTCACATGAATTCTCAGATGATTTCAAAAAGGAGAATCGTCGTCGTCGTCGTCGTCGTCTTAGTCCAAACTTTCTGCCCGTCATTTCATAGAAGCTTATTTGTTTCTGAATGGCGAAAGGCTTATATGCGCACTATGCTAAATAGGCCAGTAGAGATAAGCATGATTTTCCCAAAATTTAATAATGATGACAAAAGTTTCAAAACTCCAGTAGAGTGGAGAGGCCTTCCATATGATATGTAGTCTGATTTTGCAACCCTTTTTTCTGAACGGATAATGTTGAAAATCAGGATTTAACGAATTTTCACAATATTAGCGCGGAAAAATTTGCAAAAAACTTTCGAAGATTTGATTAATAGCAATTTACATCCTCTGATGAATTCGCCAACCACTCAAACAAAACGGAAATGTCTGTTTTATCGAAACAAAATTGTTGTTAGTCCCAATTTTTCGATGAAAATTCCAAAAGTTCTGCAAATTCGAAAAAAAAACTGAAATAATGTTCTTGACAAGAGTTTTGATTTGCAATCTCTTGCGTCAAACGGAAAACATATTTTTTTATTGAATTGTTTTTTTTATTGAAATCGGAGTATCGGAATTATTACAAAAGTTTCCAATAATGGTTACAAGTGACGTACAATATTTTCATTGATTTGCAACCTCGTCTACAACACGGAAATGAGGGTAAAAGAAAATATTTTAATTTTAAAATTGGTGGCAGTATAAAATTTGGAATATGTTAAATGCGGAACATTGGGAATTGAAATAATATTATTTTTCAATAATAATAAAATTTCTATATATTAATATATATATATATATATATATATATATATATATATATCTAATAAATGACATTCATTGTGTTACCAAGTTAACTATCGACCAAGAAGAAGCTTGTCAACGGTAG
This sequence comes from Gonioctena quinquepunctata, assembly GCA_018342105.1. Classification (NCBI taxonomy): domain Eukaryota; kingdom Metazoa; phylum Arthropoda; class Insecta; order Coleoptera; family Chrysomelidae; genus Gonioctena; species Gonioctena quinquepunctata. The sequence continues at coordinate 333,705 of JAFIRS010001454.1, read as the reverse complement.
GTGAAATCATTCAATGTTGAAAGCTAACGTTTTCGATATGAATTCAAAACATCATATTACAATTAGGAATTTGCATAAAAAATACTCTGAGTACGTTTGATGAAGGATCGAGAATCTCTCGAGACGTTTTCATAATTTTCTTTACTCATTGAAAAATGGAGGAAGTATTGAGATTTAAAAAAACTCGTTCAGTTGTGCATTAGTACGAATAACCTACAACTGTGTTACGTCACAGTGTTTTGTTTACATATTAATTAATGCACAGTAGTTTAGTAACATGATTTATTACCAGAATAACAAAAAGACTGTCAAATATATTTTTATTATAGACAAATATATAACTAACCAAAAACAATGCACCTTCATCTAATAGTCCTGGAGCTACGAATGAAACAGAATTACCTACCAACATGTTTTTCCCTCTTTATTTTAATTTTTTTCATAAATCAAGATGATTATTTTTACGTGTCTATCACATTTCAGTCCTCCATTCGGATTCAATAGAATTTTTCATGCGAAACCACGATTGGAGTAAGAAAGTCGAGTGGAAAGGTAAATTAAAATTTTATTGATTTCAAGTAATACATACCTACCTGTAAAAATTAATTGAGATGTAATCGATTCACAATTTTTATTTTTCAGCAACGTTTCTTTTGATGATAAAATATGTACTTGCGAGATTCAATCGATAACGTTTTGATATCCTTACTTCCATAGAGCATCGATTATACATTTTAAAATCTCGTCGTTTGCTTTAAAGTCATATTGTGACAAGTGAAAATTTTAAATGAAGTATGATTGCATTTCGTGTCTGATGCGATAGTCTTTTAGCAGAATTTTGTACTCTTTCGATTGTTGCATTCGAAAATATTAGATTAAATATTATGTATAACCAGACAGTTATTAACTGGTATAAGATTATGCAGGGTTTTAGATTAATCTTCAATAGTATTAAATTTATTGGAAAATGATAATATATTAACCCAATAACAAATATTCAGACATTATTAATAGAATTAAATAATGAAAATAATTAATAATACATTTGAAACAAATGAACATAGGATAATAATAAAAAGAAGAAATGGAGGTTGTAAAATGAATGGAATCAGTTATTTTTTTGTGTTAGAATGTATGTTTCTACTTTAATTTCGAAGTGAAATATATTGTTACATTTTTTTAGATCATTGGGTAGATTATTAAATTTTGAGATTGCCTCATATGTAAAATTTTTCTGACCTTATGTAGAATTAGTAGCTTTAAGATCGTTATATCATCTAGTGTGGTGAGTATGAGTTTCGGAGTTTCTTGTTAATATGAAATTAGATTTGAGCCTTTTATTAATAATATCATTAGCAATTTTTAGAATTATTGGAATTTACAGAAAGGAGGTTAGAATATAGCCATTTTTCTATTTCTTTTAGGTCGTCGTTTATCGTATATTCTAGAATTGTGGAGTTTTCATTTGCATATAAAAGAACTGTATCATCTGCATAATAAATCTAAAATTGGACCTATACAGATCCTTGAGGAACACCATTATTTATATATAATTTTTTGGATTCAAAATTATTTACTTCAGTTCTAATGGTTCTATTCTTGAGGTAAGATTTCATAATTATTTGCCATTCCTCTAATTCCTATCAAATCGAGATATTTCAAAAGAATTATATGATCAACTGTATCAAAAGCTTTCTTAAGTCCAAAAAATTGCTATTACATAATTTTCTTTGTCAAGTTGTCTTGTATAAAATTAACTACTTGCAGTACTGCTGCTTGTGTTCCACTGTTTTCTTGAAAACCAAATTGATTTAAATCAAATCCATATTTTTTATTTATGAAGTTTACTATTTTTTTTAATAATTTTATCAATTATTTTAGAAAATTTGCTTATTAATGGTATGGGCCTATAATTGATTGGATTCTGGGCATCTCCACCTTTATATATTGCTCTTATTGATGCATGTTTTAATTCATGAAGAAAAATTCCTGTTATGAAAGATTTATTGATTAATTTAGTTGATGGTTATGCCTGAATATTTTCTAATTCTACGATATCTCGTTTAATCAAACCTTCTGGATCAGGGCATGTTTTTTTAGGGTATTAATTATATCTATAATTTCATATTAATCAGTGGGGAATAGTAACAATGTTGAATTATTTTTGGGTGGTGGTATAGTATGAAGTCAACTAGTTCTGACTTTATCACCAGTTTGGATATAACAAGGTTAGTTGTTTTTTTCACTTTGAAATTGAATATCTATATCAGACACCTTGCAATGTATACATTTACCACACATTCTACCTCATTCAAATATGGAGTTATATGTTTATTGCATTCGGCAATTGTCAAAATTTTTCTATGGGTAGGTCACCTGAAATTAGGCGGGTGGCACTACTCAAAATGTTGTCGAATTTCACAAAGAACAAACCATGTTTGAAAAAACAGATTCTTGAATATTGTAATTCGTTATAAAATGGCATTATACACTCGTAATTCACGGGTGTACAAGAGATTGGATTACACCCTGTATGTTCCATCTCCTGGTTACTCAATCTAAGGAAATACCTTCTATCTTTTGAAAGCAGAATCTCTCATTTTGATCAGATCTCGAATATGAATATCAAAGCAAGGTACTGAATTTTTTCGAAAGCGTTCTTTGAAAGACGTTTTGGTTGTATTCCTATCCAACAGTTCATTGGACTTTTTTCGAAGAAATTTTTTAAGATTTCGTCAAAATTGCAGTGATTTCTTCTTAATGCAGATATTCCCGATTATAGATGCCTCACCACTTTCATTAGGGACGAATAATTCTCTCCCCTGTCATCATCGATAATTTAATTTGTTTGTAGACAAATAGTGATAGTCACCTGAAGTGTTGACCAAACACAACTCGAAATTATCGTTAATATCCCTGGCATTAGCAACCCAATTCTCATTCAGTACATGATCGATACAGAAACAGATCTCGTCATGAAGATCCAAAACATAATCAAAATAAATTCCGAAGTTGACGATTGCCTAATTTGTGCAATAAGGCCTCTGATACTCACAGGCATCACAATGCCTTACATAGCAAAACCAGAATGTCCGCACAGAAATAACGTATTCGAACCAAAGTTCAAACTCACCAAACTACATACCCTCTTCTCAACTGTTTGGATCTCCATCTTGGTCCTATTCGTAGTCTCCATTCTGGTGAATCTCCTCGAATATCCTCAAATGCCCGTAGGCATGAAGCTGAACTACATATTCATCATGCCTAACTTCATGAACACTATATGCTTCAGCGTTTCAATGATTTTTTATAACGAGACTTTCAATCTCTACACGAATGGTTTGATGTACTTATTATATGAACATAATATTCTTGGTATGAACCCCATATTACATGGGAGCAAATTGGTGTTTTTGAAAGTATTTTCTTTGGTATCTGCTTATGCCAATTGTGGTTTTGGGATCGTGACGTTTTTCGGAGTCCTGTCTCAACTAGAAGATTACACTTTTGGCGCTATATTGATGGCGGCCAGTTTGCTGGTTGACATAGTTAACGCTATGAACTACTCAACTTTCTTTATTACTGTCCTACCAGTTTACGAATTCACTCTGAAGGCATGCCTCAATACCATGGAAAAAACTTTACATACGAAAATTACTTCGATGGAATCTCTGAACGGAGAATTTCTGAAAGAACTGCAAACCCTGCAAAGATTCTATTTGGCCTTGGTGCGCAACTACAGACACCACGTCTTTGCATTCGGGAATGCCTGGCTTTTTTTCATTCAGATGTGTTTCTTGATTTTCTCTATTGTGGAAGTATATGTACACGTAACGCATGTTCTCACCATTGAACCAAGTTGGGCTTGGATGACGAATTTTAGGATGATTTTCTCTCTGTACATCAACGTATACATTTATGTGTATTATTGGCTGACCAAAAGAATTTTGATCATGGTAAGTGTTCAAACAGGGTTAGTGGAGTATCTAGGAATTTCAGGTGAGAGTCTATGAAAATTCCTAAATATTTAATAACATGTTTCGACTTAAATATCACTTGTTCGTTGTTGACGCTTTTGAATTGTAACTCTTTGCATGGTGGCATATTATTTCTATTAGCAGTAAATGGAACGTATATAGTTTTTTTGAAATTTATTGTGAGTAGTTTATTGCTGAAATAATTAATGATCCTTCACGATGTCCTTGAATTGTAGTTTAGTACTTGGTGAAAAACAGCGGTGTCGTCCGCAAATCTCACTATGGTACGTTTGATTTCCTGTTCGAAGAGATCATCGATAAAAAGTTCGAATAGTAATGGACCTAGCACAGTTCCTTGGGGTACTCCGATTTTTACTGGTTTCGTAATACTCAGGACATTGTTGATATTTACACATGGCTTCCTATTATTCAGGTAGCTTTTGAAGAGTTTATATGACGTCCCTCTGAATCCTTTGTTTTCCAGACGCATAGTGATGGTTGTTTTTTTATCGATCGAGCTGTTAATCATTCCTGTTAATAGATAGTTAGATAGATCTTTATTCAATTAGGAACCCTAATATACATATGAGAGAACATATTACAAAAAGTAAAAGAAAATACAACAGTAATATAATTATGATATGAAAATATGAATAAAATGCTTATTATAACATCAAACAAAACAATTGCAAGTAACATATTGAAAATTGAAAATACAAATAGATTAAAAATTAAAAATACCCACAGAATAAAAAATATCATTCAGACGAAAATAGAGTGAAAATAGAGTAAACAATTGTAGGATCATAATAAATGGAAATAAGTACAGACATATGAAATACAAAGTTTAGCATAATCCTAATGAGGAAACATAAAATTGCAACAAACTACAAGACCATTGTGACCAATAATTTTAAATGGAACCCTACGGTAAGCAACACCACTTTTAAATGATTGGTAACGATCAAATTTACAATTATATTGTGAATTTGATCGTTACCAATCAATGTATCCTATTTTTGAACTCTTCTCGTACTTTTGCAAATGTGTCTGCGGAAACAGCCTCACATTCTGCAACGATACGTTGTTTTAAAACGTCAATATTGTCAGGTTCAGTAGCGTAAACCTTCGATTTGAGGTACCCCCACAGAAAAAAATCCAAAGGTGTGAGGTCCAATGATCGAGCTGGCCATTCCGTTGAACCTCGTCGTCCAATCCATCTACCACGATACTCCTCATACAAATACCGTCTTACTGCACCGTAATAGTGTGGAGGAGCACCATTCTGTTGGAATGTTATTTCCAAATTGCCGAATTCATCTGGATTATCTTCCAAAATTTCAAGGATTAATTGCGTTTTGCAACAGCTCCAGATAAACCTCACCAGTTAAATTAGTATCTGAAAGGAGAGGCCCAACGATGTGGTTTCCCAGGATACCTGCCCAAACATTCACCTTCTGGGGAAATTGGGTATGTGTTTCACGAAACAGGTGAGGATTTGCGTCACTCCAATACCTCACATTCTGTGTATTTACATTTCCATTTAGATAGAAAGTACTTTCGTCACTAAAACAAATTGTTTTGACATAGTCTGGTTTTTGGTTGATTTGAGTTTCCATATTTTCACAAAATTCTAGTCTTCGGTCTGCGTCGTTGTCTGAGAGTTGATGAACCATTTTTAATTTGTATGGAAGAAATTTGTTTTTTTTTTCAACACCATGTGTACTGTACTTCGACTGACTTCACAGGTAGAAGCAACGTGAGTTGTTGAAGAAGTAGGATCAACTATTACTTCTGCCAGTATATCAATTTTTTTCTCATCAGAAATTTTTGGTCTGCCAGATCGTTTCGCATCATTAATACTACCCGTTGTTTCAAACTTACGAAGGAGCTCCCTTAAATAAGTCCTCGAAACGGGGCGATCGGGAAACCTCTCATTAAAAATGCGTTCTGCTGCATGAATATTTTGTCCAGTTTCACCAAGAATTAGGATCGCTGCTACTTTATCACCTAAAGCACGAACCATTTCGCTTCTTGAAGCACTTAAACGTTCGGCTCACAACAGTTTAACAAATTATTAAAATGTACAAAAATATTAAAAATACCAAAAGCTACTAAAACAGTTAAACGTTCGATCAACAATTACAAAAACGTCGAATTAGGGAGACTAACAAAAACGTCAGCTTCTTTGACAACTATCCAGAGGCGCAGCTTGAATTTTGAATTTTAGTATCAACTGATTTAATTCATCACAGCTTTGCGTTTTTTAAAAGCGAGTTGCGAAAACTGCCATAAACACAAACAAAATTAGTATTATTAAATAGGTTTTTTCGATACCTTTTAAAAGAGGTGTCGCTTGCCGTAGGGTTCCATTTAAAATTTTTGGTCACAATGGCCTTGTGACGTCATCTCTGACGATTTCGTCATCTATCATCACTAGTAGGGAAGTTTACAACCTTTAATATTCAGTTTCTAAATTTCACTTGTTTATGTGACTGTTGATGTTTAAAACATGATCTACTCAACATTTGATACAATTTTGATTATTTCATTATTAATGTTTAGGTGAAGATTATCAATATTAATTCGGCAATTGCATCTGACGTGGAACGATTTTCTCGGAAACCATATTGGTTTTCCGAAAGTAGTTTATACCTATTGACATAACTCAGGATTCTTTTCTGTAGTACTTTCTCGAATATCTTTGCTATTGTTGATATTAATAAGATTGGTTTATAGTTATTCATTTCTAATCTTTCACCGTTTTTGAAAAGTGGTGTTATTACTGCTAATTTGAGAGCGTCTGGAAATATTCCTTCAGTTAGGGACTTCTTTTATAATTTCTTTCAGAATTTCTGGCCGTATTCCGTGAATACCAGGAGATTTTTAATTTTTGAGGTTGATAATGATTTCAATAATTCATTCCCCACAGTTGTTTCTGTAATTGTAGTTTTTAGTATGGGTTTTGATTTTGTTTCACATTTTTTTTCCAAATTCTCTGAGGTTATTGAGGTATTGATCACTCACTCTCTGAATTCTGGTCCGTTAACCGATTCTATCAGGCATAACTTTGTACTGGGCTCTTCGATTTGGATGATTCTTTTTTCATTAAATAGGGTATACCTCAAAGTTAATCATTTTTGGATTTCAAATGGAATTATCCACCCTTATGGGTAGAAAAATAGGGACTTATTGATTTTACACTTGTGAACATTGGCACACATATGTAGTTGACAATGGCAGATCGCTACTGTCATTATTTCTGTTCTCCTACACTCGGCACAATCATAATATTCTATGAGAGGATGGAATTATATATAAAGTTAAGAAATAAACTAACCAGAACAACAAAAATAATTTATATTATAACAAATAGTAAAAGTAGATAATCATATTATTTAACTGGTAATAGTTGAAGTAAGGTGGATAAGTAAGTATTTTGGATATAATTAAAAACAAGTAGGTGGTAATTAATAGATTTCAGCCACAAAAAAATTGAAAAATAAAAACTTTTTAACAAAAACTTAAACCGACGAAATACGGAACTGAAAAGTAAAAAATAAAATTAACCTTCTTAGTCTCAATAACTAAGCTCCTAAACTAATGTAAGTATTTTTGAGTCGGCGCCAAACGAACAATCAACGAAGATCATTAAATTACTTCAAAAAAATTCTCAGAATGTCACCGCGCAACTCGATGCCATCATTTTACGCCTTACCTAATTCATTTGCTTGTTTGTTCGGCGCCGACTCAAAATTAGTTACTAACATTATATTAGTTCAGGAGCTTAGTTATTGAGACTGAGAAGGCTTATTTTATTTTTTACTTTTCGGTTCCATATTTCGTCGGTTTAATTTTTTGTTAAAAAGTTTTTATTCTGTACAATTTATTTTTTATTTTTATTGATTGAACTAGTCCAGTTGTGATCCATGACTTGCGCTTCACTTCATTTTTTCTTATTTTTAAGAGTTTTGAACCTTTCCCAATATAATGATTTTTGTTTTTTTTAAATATCTCTATTTCTTTGTTTTCCTGCGATTTAACTCCAAGTTTCCAATTGAATTCCATTCTTTAGTTTAGTTTTATCGATAATTTTTTTCACATTACAATTGGTTTTATTTTGGTGTGTTTTGGGTATGAAAATCTGGTTTGTTCCTTTGCATCTTTCTTCAACGAAGATATGATCTTCTATACATGATGTTTCATTACCTATTACTCTAGTATGTTTATTGATCATATTTGAGAATCCTTCCCTGCTTAGTATATTTAAGTATTCATGAACAAAGTCCATGTCTCCTAAAATATCGATATTGATATCCCCTGTATTCAGCTTGAAATCTTTTGCATACAACTTTCTAGATATTCTGCGAGGTCATTATTAAAGTTTGTCACGCATGATGATGGTGGTCTGTAAATAGCATTGAGACTGAGGGTTTTTTTGGAATATTTCGGCTGTTATTTCTATAATTTTAATTTCACTCAAGTTCACCATATTGGATTCACAATTAATATCATCTTTTACATAAACCACGACCCCATCGTTTTGATTGAAACACCAAAAAATTGGAACCTTCAGTTTGAATTTCTAAAGAAATAAAAACGAAAATAATTGTTACATTATAAGTGATAAGTTCGATATTCTATACAGTAATCGGAAAATGTTGTGTATTCATCAATTAACATTTTAATTCAGATGGTATATAAGAAGATGAAGAATTGTACAATATATTTCTGAAAATTCTTTATTTTCCTAAATTGTTCTTATATCACCTGAATATGAACATACATGAGACTTTATATTCTTGTAATTCAACTGTGATATATTATTCGAAAAAAAAAACCGGGAGTTTTCTGGCACAGCTTGTATACTTAAAATAATGTACCTACACTTCCTTCGAAGTATTCTAGTTGAACCCTTCAGGAGCTATGAACACCCGAGCCTAATTAAAGTACCCTGTGAATTCATTAGCATTATACATTTTCTTTGTGGAGGAGATTGTATACCGTCGAAAGAGTTAATGTAAAAAAAATACGTTAGTTATCCATAAATGAACTATGAGATATGAATCAACCAATATAATCAAAAAATAATTAAATCTTCCGGTTCATCTAAAATCAATTAGGCTTCCTGATGTTTTATATCATTATGTACTTGAGTGGCATCGAAAATGTGGCCGTTTTCTACAAAAAATATTCAAGACTGTTACATTTGTGCTTTTAGGCCCGTTATACTGTTCAGTTTGGGGGTTACACACTATAGTATACCTCAATGTCAACATATTCACCCCGTAACAAGAGCCAGATTCGTCAAGAAAAGATCAGTGCTAATTTTGAACCTGTTCTACATGGTCACTGTCTTTTTAGCAGTAGCGATAAATATAGGAGATATAAACGTGAATGAGTCTTTTGAGGAACTCATGAAAAAATGTATAACTCTGGTAAAATTCGTGCATGTTTTGTGCATTCTAATGAGTACACGTGTGATGAACAAACATATCACGAAGTACACCAAGAATATTGTGATTATAATAGAGGAAAGGAGATGCTATGGAATCCAGAGTATTTTATCAGGAGAGCAATCTAAATTATTGCAGACATCTGCAGCTTCAGTAATATTTTTTACCGCAGTTTATACATCGACATTCGTCATTAGCAGTTTGTTGAAAAATTTTGGATATAAAAACATGATATATGCAACTGCCACAAGTATAAATGACATTGGTTTTGCATGTGTGGTCTTTAACTTAATCTTTATAGAAATGTTCTATCACATGATCCTCAAGAACTTTAACAGAATTGTTAAGGAACATCTTTCAACAGCTTTGGACGAGAGAAACGAAAATGCGACACTATTTCTGGTGGATAAACTTCAGAACTTGCAGAAATTCTACATAGCAATCTACAAGAATCACAAAGAACACATGCTATCTGTGGGAAATTTGGTCTATTATGTTTCACAAGTGAATAATGAAATATTTGTTTTTGTTTTTACGTATTTGTATTATTCGTATTGTTGGGTGAATAATATAGCGGTTGAATATTCCTTTTTGTGCTATACTTTGATGCTAACTTTCGTAACAAAAGTATTTTTTGACAAAGTGGATGCTGTTTTTCATTCGGTGAGTATTAGTAGAATTCCGGTATTAGGTCTAAGTACGCATCATCCTTTTATCTGACTGCATCTGAACAAGGGGGTTAAAATCTGTAAGATTATTTTGAATGAGCTTTGGTTCAGAGTATTTGATACAGAATGGAAAATTACAATTTCGTGGATTCCGTTTTTCGTATATGATTCATTCAATTTATACCGGGTGAGTCTCAATTTATACCAGGTGAGTCTATAACTTTTTTATTATTGAAGATAGAAAAACGAAATTTGATGGTTGTGTATTATAGTTCAATTTACATTTTTCAACATATTTACTTGCTTTGCCGTACTTCAGGTTTGACCAGAAATTACCCCAACTTTCGATTTTTAAATGGGACATCCTATATATTTTCACTTATTTCGATCGAGAATGACATTCTAAATCCAACAACACCTTACTTGTCAATATTTGACGAATGGAGTCATTTTTATTCCAATTTCTATTTTTCAATCTATAATGCCATGGATCGTGTAAATCGCTTCATTCTTGATCAAGTAACATGGGAAAAATACGACTTTGAGGCTTATGACTCCACAGTCATTTTAAGAATTATTTCAAAGTCGCAAATTAGTCCAATAAGGTTCTAAATTTTCAAAATGACCTTGATCACGGCAAAGTCCAAATTTTCAATTGTTGCGCGCACCACATTGATTAGCTGTTTCGTAGTGATGTTCTGGAATGTCACCCTTACTTTATACTCCAGTTCTTCACGAGTAGCTGATGCTGTGTTGAACACCCGATTCTTGTTCCCCAGAGAAAAAAATCTATTGGATTGAGATCTGGTAATCTAGAATATGAAATATAAATAATACTGAAAAGGGAAACATTCTCAATTGAATATTGATAGAAAGATTTTTCTGTGAATTGAAAAATCCACGATTAAAATAAAGTTATTTTTTGTGAATGTCCAACAGAAAACAACTACTTCCCCGGCTAAAGCCACGCTGGACATTGAACTACATCTGATAGATATTCTGAAAAGGCCCTCACTCAAAAGAAAAAATCGGAAATTGAAAATTTGCATTTTCCTTCACTTAGTTATTCGGTTTTCTGTTCCAGTCTCAATTGAGAACTCATAAAGATGAATGAGGCAAAGAAGAATGTTTTCCAAAAGAGAGTACTCACCAGAAATAATTCGTAATATTGATTTTATGAACATCCTGTTTATATTTCCAACAAATCAGAAATAATACATTATGAAAAAATATGACAACTTTACCTCGCAGGCCACTGAATAGGTCCATAAGTGCCAATCCACTTTTCTGGGAATGTGTCATTCAGATGTTCTCTTACGACTTGAGAATTGTGAGGTGGCGCTCCATCTTGTTGAAAATAGATATCAACTTGGTTAGCCAGTGGCAAATCTTCAATGAAATCATTGATTTGATTTCTAAGGAACTGTAGATATCTTTCCGCAGTGAGTTGTCCGTCGAAAATTATTGACCACAGAACCCAGAAGTTTGCCTCCGATAATACCCATCCAGCAATTAAAACCAAATCGCTCTTGAAAATTTCCTTCTTGCATCAGATGTACATTCGTTTGACACCAGTACCTTTTATTATTCCAATTGAACAGACCCAAGTTGGTGAATCGAGTTTCATCTGAATAAATAATTTTAAATGGAAAACGTACATCTTCTCTGTATTTAGTCAAAAACCAGTTGCCATTAGTTAATCTTCGGTTGTGGTCGTTATCGTGGAGCTGTTGGTGTAGTTGGTTCTTGAATGATCGATAATTATATTTGTGAAGAATTTTCCAAACGGACGAATAACTTATATCACACATAGGCCCGGTATTTTTACCTCCGGTTAAACTAGGAATAGATTAACCAATTGTTAGAATATGCTTTTGTTTAACGTTTATTGATGAAGCAAAAGGACATTCTAACCATTGGTTAATTTATTCCTCTTTTAACCGGAGGTGAAAATACCGGACTTCAGAAACAATTTGGCGAATTGACGCCGTACATTTCACTTCAACATAGGCCAACACGTCTACTTCTTTTTCTTCAACGTCTTCAATTGTTTGTCACGGATAACTAGAATAACAGAACGTATGATTTGTTATTAGGTATGATCGCTTCTTGCAATTATTCAGAAAAATAGTTAAAATAAAGTGAGAGTGATTGGTATCAAATTATTCGTAAGAAAATGATCTTTCACAAAAAGCCTACGAGCTACCCCTTTCCATTTTAAAAAATAAAGTTAACTGGAAAAATTCTTATTTGCGAATTTTAAATAATTCTTAAAATGACTCAAAGTCTTATTTTTCCCATGTTACTTGATCAAGAATGATGCGATTTACACGATCCATGGCATTCTAGATAGAAAAATAAAATTTTTAATAAAAATTACTTTATTCGTCAAATTACAACAAGTGAGTGTTGTTGGATTTAGAATCACATTCTCGATCGGAATAAGTAAAAATATATAGGATGTCCCATTTAAAAATCGAAAGTTGGGGTCATTTCCGGTCAAACCGGAAGTTCGGCAGGCAAAGCAAGTAAATATGTCAAATAATGTAAATTGAACTATTATACACAACCTCCAAATTTCGTTTTTCTATCTTCAATAATAAAAAAGTTATAGGGATGAGCCACCTTAGAGAATCACCTGGTATAGTGGGCCCTAGATGCAAACTGCTGGAGTTTGGTATTACAAGTTGATGTTCCAAATGTCTGGAGATTCGCTTCTAATCGGAATAGAATAGATTTTATTGGTCCATTCAAGAGAACTTTGACAAGTTATAGGACAAGTCACGAAAAAACTCATATAAGTAAAAAGATACAAATTTGTCTCTTTAACAAAGTCAAAGCATAATATATACAAACAAATACATATACTTATACTAATATATACACATATTGCACATTTAAAAACATTCAAAAATTCAGACAGAACAAAACGACTCTATTTAAAATAATTAGTGAACTCATCAATATTGTAAGGACTTATATCTAACATAAGCAACTTGATATTATATTTGAAATGGTCCAACTTGGTGAATCTTTTATATTCATTAGGTAATATATTATACAGCCTAAGGCCCATTATTTGGTATGATTTTTGACACAATGATGTACGATTCCTTGGAATATGTAGATCATTTTTTATTCTTGTATTGTAATGATGTACCGATTCATTTTTCATGAACTTATCTAGATTTTTGTGTATATACATCAATAGTTCAACGATGAATAAACCATAAACCGTGAGAATATTATACTCTTTGAATAGTCTTCGACAGGAAGTTCTTGAAGATACGTTAGCAATGTTTCTTAATATTCTTTTTGTGTTATGAAAATATCTTTCATAGAAGACGAGTTACCCCAAATTAAAATACCATATATCAATCTTGACTGAATTTGACCATAATAAAATAATAGTAATGCTTGTTTATCCAGAACATTTCTCAAAACTCTAATTTGATAACACTTGCTATTCAGATTCTTCATGAGATTTACGCAATGAGTGGTGAATGAGAGATTAGAATCAAAATCTATTCCTAAAAATTTAACACAGTTTGATTGTTCTACTGATTCATTATTTATATTTATATCTATTTCGGTGGTACTATTACGATGACGGTTTTGAAAAGACATATATTGAGTTTTGCATGGGTTTAGGAATAAAGAATGGCTGGATAACCAGTCATAAAGACTCTGGAGAGTGGAGTGAATTGTATCCTGTAGAATACACTCATTCCTTTCACGAAACAAAAGTGTTGTGTCGTCAGCATATAAACAAGAGAAGGCTTTTGGTGAAATTACAGGCAAATCATCAATATAAAGCACAAATAAAACCGGACCCAGAACAGAGCCCTGGGGTACTCCAATTTCATTGGGCATATGTGTCGATACGAACTGATTTTGAATATTTCCTTTTCTATGATTTATTTTGACACTTTGAGTACGATTTCGAAGATACGATTCGAACCAATCATGAGTTTTTCCTCTAACTCCAGAATTGTATAGTTTTTGCAATAAAAGCTCATGTTGCACGCAGTCAAACGCTCGACTCATATCACAGAATACAGCTGTAGTAATTTCATTTGCTTCCACACCTTCCAAAATTTTTTCATAAAGAGAATATATAGCAGTCATCGTTGAACGACCTTCATGGAATCCATGTTGGTTTCGATTAAGAATATTATTCTTCATCAGGAATCCCATCAAAGAATTCAGCATTACATATTCAAAAATTTTCGATATTACAGGAGGCTGAGATACTGGTCTGTAATTTTCCATATTATGTAGGGTGCCTTTTTTGAAAAGAGGAGTTATAAGTGACATTTTCAATCTGCTTGGAGAAATTCCATCCTGAAAAGACCTATTTATGATATGACATAGAGGTTTTGTGATTTGAGTGGAAATACGTTTTATGACATATGCAGATATACCATCTGGGCCAGATGAATGTTTATTTTTTAATTTATGTTTTATCACATGTTCTATTTCCTCTTCATTTACATGCTGAAGAAAAACACTTTTTTTGATGCTAGGAGTAGATATTTTTTGTGATATTATATTTGCATTATTTATTTTACTTATAATGTCATGAGGAGATTGGATGAAGAAACGGTTGAAACCATCAGCTATAACCTGAGGATCTGAAAAAATTTTGTCATCAATTTCAATTGATATATTTTTCGAAAAATGTTTCGTTTTTCCCGTAAGGTCTTTAATGACAGACCACGCACTTTTATTCACTTTTGAAGAGGAATATATTTTATGCGAGTGAAACACATTTTTTGTTTCCTTTACTAATTCTTTGTGCTGTTTTTTACGTATTTTATAATATTCATGGAGTGACGGGTTTGTTTTTTGTAGATGAAAAATGTTCTTCAGATTCCTGCTAGATTCTCTTATACTCTCGTTCACCCATTCCTGGGATTTATTCCTGTTCGTGTTAATATTTTTGAAAGGACATTCGCGATTGAAGTAATCCATTAACTTATCATGAAACAAATTAAATTTTTCATCAACTCCAATATCCAAATAAATCTCCGACCAGCTTTCGTTTTCCAATGCATTTTTCAAATTGTGCAAAGTTTGTTCATTTATAATACGTTTGCGAATACAATGTTTCTCCTTCTTGGAGTAATACGAATTGATAGAAAAGAAAACAGTTCTATGATCTGATATAGTATTATCAACTACTTTACATTTTTTTTCAATACTGAAGTTAGTATAGATCTGATCCAAAGTCGTTTGTGAAGTCAACGAGATACGCGTTGGATCTTCAACCGTTGGATTAAGATTATACGATATGAGTAATTGGGATAACATAAGCACATCTCGGTCATGAAGTGAATGGTTGTTGAAATCTCCATTTAAAATTATTTTCATTTTCAATTTAAATAAGTGGGATAATAAGAGATTCAGGTTATTGAAAAATACATTGAAATTGCCCGCTGTTGATCGATAACAGGTCACAACTATAAAATTTGTTTCATCATTATATTTCCAGATGACTCCACAAACCTCTATATCTTTTTCAAAGCAGAAATCGTCTAGGTCAAGTTTTGTGACATCTAACTCTGTTAATGACCAGATGGTAACGCCACCACCCTTATATTTCGTTCTGGTGAAATAACTACTTATTTCAAAGCCGGGAATTATGAAACTATCCACACTCTCCTTCACACACCATGTTTCTGTTAAACATATAAATTTCAGATCAAAATCTGAATAGTCAATAACAATGTTATCGATTTTATTACTTGTCAAACAGTTAACGTTCAATAACATCAAATCATAATTATCATCACTCACAATAACTGGGGTGGGGGTTGCAGAGCATACCTTCTCAGTTCTAAAAAACGTTGTACATGAGCTCCTTGAGGCCATTTTGAAGGATCCATCGCGTCATTGAAGTTGTCATAAAATATACTCACTTTGAAGGAGGAATATACATCTGGATACTTTGAAGACATTTTCTCACAAGATACTTCCGGAAAATGAGGTTTTAGCAAGTTCTGCAGATCACTTACAGTCATCGTTGGGTCCACTCTGTATACATGGAGAAGTGTCATCTTTGGAATTCCTTTCATTTCTTTTCCATTGATCTTGATGGAGTTATTTTGACTCACAACCAATTGCCTCCTCGTTTTCTTCTTGACTACTCGTTTCCATTCTCCATTATCAGCAGCCACTTCATTATGATTAGCCAGATTGATATAATCGTTACACTTTTTTCTCGTTTCAGTTTCCAACAGAACACACGACAATTGTTTTTCTGTGACCTCGGGAATTTTTGCAGAACCGGCAACTCCTCTCGAGGTAGCAGGTTCATTAATCGGAGCACTTGTCTGCTGTGTTTTTTTAGCGTAGGATACCTTTTCCATAACTTTTTTGGATTCAGCAGTATTTGTTGTGCTTACTTTTTCTACGTTCTTCAGTTGATCGATTTTATCATTCAACATTTTAATTTTTTGTCGTAATTCATCAATTATCAGGTCTTTTTGTTTAACAACGTAGGTGAAAATACTTATGTCTACCTTTTTTTCGGGCGATAGTTGTCCGATAGCATCAAAAAAGGCCTGGTCATTATCAGATTCCAAATTACTCACAGTTTTTACGGATGATTCACAACATGTGATTAAATCTTCACTGATTGATTTAATGAAACTGCAATTCCTAGCACAGCTTGCATGATAATAACTTTCACAGTTGATGCACTTCACTCCATTTATTAAAGTCCTCTTACATTTTTTACAATTTTTATTCTTGAGAGAGCTCTCTAACACAACCGTACCGTTTGCTGCCATGGTTGCCAGTGAAGTCTAGAGACCAAACCATCCTGCTGAAAAAACATATTTTCCCTGATGTTTTCAGGTAAATCGTTGATATTATATTGAATTTCGTTCTCTAAGAATTGTAGAATAATTGGCCCGTCAAAGGCCCGCTCAAAAGAATTGGTGCAATGATTCTTGTCCCTATGATTCCTACCCATACGTTGAATCCAAATCTTTCTTGAAAATCACCTTCTCTCAGCAACCTAGGATTTCCTTAAGCCCAATACCTTGAATTATTCCTATTGAACATACCATTATTCGTAAACCCAGACTCATCTGTAAACAGTATCTTCGAGACGGAACCTTTATTCAAATCATGATGACGCAAAAGCCAATTACAATAAGTTGGTCTCCGTTCTGGGTCATTTTCATATAGATGCTGATGCAAACTGTATTTATGGGAGCGATATTTATGTTTTTTCAATACTTTTCTGGCACTTTCCCTGCTGATCCCACATTCAATTTACAATTCTCGCACTGAGGCAGATGGAGAAAAATGAATAAATACCAAAACATTAGTTTCCGCTTCTTCACTGACGATGAAGTGGAGGGGTTTCGATCAGCTGGTTCTTTCCTTAGCATAATTTCAAATTTCCTGAAATAGGTCCTGATGGGCGCCGTCTTAACGGATAACGAACAGCGTAGAGCATTGACCGCGTTCTTCTGACATTCTCCGTATATCAATATCATATTCGTTTCAAGAATAACCATTATTATTCTCCATTTTAAAAAACTTTTTACAAACGAAACGAGATGACACGTAGAATTGGTATTTCACTTCTGACATGACATTAATCACCTACTGTTTTCCATGATTCCACGGCTACCTTTCATTTCATCAAACCTAAACGGATAACTGATTGGAATTGGTAGGCATCGTATAAAATATTGTACAAATTCAATAATTGATCGTTTTTAGTTTTGAACAAAAAGAAAGTGGTACATAGTGGTATATCGTTGAATTGGTAATTAAAATTCTCTATCGAATGGCAAGAAGGCCCTCGGTAGGTACCATTTGAAAAAAAAAATTCCTTTGATAAAAATGCGTTCAGAAAATGTCAATTCCTGCTGTAGGATTAGTTATTGATCTTATCGATGAAATTACTATTACTTGAGCTATTGATGTGAATTAGTATAGATTTTAACCTAATCAAGGCCTCCTGGGATAAAACTAAATTGGGACTTTTTTTTCAATTGTAAAATGAAAATTTGGCAACACTGTCGTATATAATTTGAGCCGTAAAATCCGAAAAACATCAAACATACAGGGTGTTCCATTTGAAAAATCTAAATTGGTGGCTATTCTGGCGAAACCGGAAGTCGGCCATTTTGTTTTCATATGTCTGTCAAACCGAAATTGTGTCTTATATCTATGTACGAAATTTCATTCAAATCGGTTGATAAGTGAAGGAGCTATAGTTATGACCCTAGTCCCATTATCACCCGGTATAGAAATATTAAAGAAACAAAAATTTTTTTCACGTATTATTATAATATTCGACTTGTATTAGCTCATGTATCATTTTAAATTTCTCACAAGCAGAACAGTAGTTCGGATGGTTTCGTACACCTTCGAAATAATAATAATAATAATAAATCGCCTTTATTCATATATAGGTAATATGAAATGGTGAAGTGTCAGCTGAGAGCTGGTTTTCAACTTTACCAATTTTTTACAAACAATTTTTTACAAATAATTTGAAGAAAAAAAACAAGAAGAAATCGATCAAATATACAAATGCAAACAGAATATAATAGTGGTGGCAAAGATTAATATTTCATAGATATATCAAACAATGAATATAATCAATGCAATAAATACAATAAATATACCCACACACATATCACATAAACTTACATACATATTCACATTAAACACATATATACGCATATAAATAACTACTAAATAATAATACTAACTATTAAATACATGACTCAGGTTAGGTTTACATGGCAAGGTTTGTGAGACGTTGGGTGACTAAGATTACAAAGAAAAAAAAGAAAGTTTGAGTCTTCTTTTGAAATTAATTATTGAATAATCCCTAAAAGGAGTCGGAAGATCATTATAAAGCTTGGAAGCAGTGTAAATGAAGCTTCGTTTATAGAGTGAGGTGCGATGCTTGGGAATCTGTAAAGTCTGTTTTTTCCTAGTGTTAACATAATTATGCTTTAGGAATCTGAGTTTACCATATATTATGGGGGCTTCTCCGTTTTTATAATTTTATGCGTAAGAGTGAGAGTGTGAAGTTTGAACATTTTATCTATTTTCAACCAACCCAATTCTGTTATTTTATTAGATATTCGATCGTATTTTCTGAGACCACTGCAAAAACGAGCACAAGAGTTTTGGATTAATTGTAACCTGTTCAGATTAGAGTTCATTATTGCAGACCCGTAGAGCTGGTCACAATAAGACAATTTTGAAAATATTAAGCTTTCACATAGTGTAACCTTAATTTGTTGAGGAAGAACGTGCCTGTCAGGGAATAGTTGTTTCAGTGTGCCAAAAGAGGTACTACATAGCATTTGGATATGTTTGGAGAATTTGAGCTCAGAATCAAACCAAAAATATTTGGGTATCATCAGCGTAGTGGTAGATTTTGCAAGATGTTATGAATTCATGGAAATCTGATATATATATAGAGAGAATAACAATGGCCCTAGTACCGAGCCTTGTGGCACACCAAAGACAACTGGTAAGGCATTCGACATCTTATTATCTAATTTAACTCGATGAGTCCGTTGTGAGAGATAGTTCTTGATTAATTGTACAGCCTTTTCGTCAAATCCAAAAAATGAAGTTTTTTGCAAAGTAATTCATGATTCAAGGTGTCGAAGGCCTTACTATAATCCAGCAAAGTTAAGCAGCCCAATCGACCATTATCCAATGATTTGAAAACTTCATCGCCCAAGTTGAGTAACGTTGTGGTTGTACTGTAGCGTTCTCTGAAGCCCGATTGAATATCAGGGATTATACCTCTGCTAAAAACGTATTCAGAGATCTGCTGTTTCATTATAATTTCTAGCACTTTCGACATAGTTGGCAGGATGCTTATCGGCCTCAGGTGCCCGAATTCAGTAGGATGGGAAATTTTGGGTATTGGTGTGATATTGGCGTGCTTTCAGGCTGAAGGAAAGTAATTGGTAGCTAGGGCAGTATTAACAATAAATGTAATATGGCATATAAAAAATTCGCTGACTAATTTCAAAGAAACTAGTGAAATACCATCTGAACCAATACAGTAACTTTTCATTTTGTTTAACGCTTCAAGCACTCCAGAGGTGTTTACCGTTGGGTGTATATTGTATCCCAGGAAACTTCTCCCAAGTCAGCCAGGAATGGGGGTAGTTGAAAATTTTGGTAGTCTCTGAAAGTAATGTAACGAGTTTCCGGTTTCAGTTCTGGAAATTTCATGGTGCAAAGCGTTGCAAAGTGGTCGGAGATTCCCGGGAGATCGAATACGTCACATTTGGTAATAACTTCTGGATTGCTAGTAATGATTATATCAATTAGCGTTTGCGAATGGGATGTCACTCTCGTGGGTTCAGTTACAATTTGAGAGAGATTATAACTTTGTACAAAATCATTGAATAGTTGAACAGATGCATTAGTAGAGAGTAAATTGATATTGAAATCGGCCGCAACGAGCAGAGTTTCGCAGGTGGGTAAAAAATGTGTATAAGCAGAGAGAGAAAGTCGCATAGAGGGGGCATAACGCTTTTTCCTCACGTGACGATTTCTACCACTTCGTTCCAAAAATATACAACATTCAGAACCCCTTTCATTAGAAAAAAAAATGGTTTGATACACTTTTCTGAAACAACCTGTATAATGCATAATGGGTTCAACCATGAATTCATCAGCTTCGTCAATTTTAATGTGAAACTAATACTTTGGTTATCTATTCAATGAACTGTGAGATAGCAATCAATCAATATAATTAAAATATAATCAAATGTCCCTGTTCATATAGGGCTCATATAGCTTTCCTCCATCATATACTTGATTGACATCGAAAATGCGTCCGTTTTCCAGAGAAAACATTCAAGACTGTTACATTTGTGCTTTTAGGCCCGCCATACTGTTCAGTTTGGGGGTTACATACTATAGTATACCACAATGTCAACATATTCACCCCGTAACGAAAGCCAGATTTGTTAGGAAAAGATTAGTGCTAATTTTGAACCTCTTCTACATGGTCACTCTCCTTTCAGCAATAGTGATAAATATAAGAGATATAAACGTAAATAATTCTTTTGAGGAACTCATGAAAAAATTTATAACACTGGTGAGATGCACGAATGTTTTGTGCTTTCTGATAAGTGCACGTATGATGAACAAACATGTCATGAAGTACACCAAGGATATTGTGAATATAATAGAGAACAGAAGGTACTATGGAATCCAGAGTATTTTATCAGGAAAGCAATCTAAAACACTGCAGACATCTGTAGCTTCAGTAATTGTTTTCACCGCAGTTTATGTATCGACATTCGTCATTAGCAGTTTGTTGAAAAATTTTGGATATAAAATCATTATATATGGAACTGCCAAGAGTATACACGACATTATTGTTGTATGTGTGGCCTTCAACTTAATATTTATAGAAATTATCTATCACATGATCCTCAAGAACTTTAACAGAATTGTGAAAGAACATCTTTCAACAGCTTTGGACAAGAGAAACAAAAACCAGATACCATTTTTGGTTGAAAAACTTCAGAACTTGCAGAAATTCTATATAGCAATCTACAAAAATCACAAAGAACACGTGCTATCCGTGGGAAATTTGGTCTATTATGTTTCACAAGTGAACAACGTAATATTTGTTCTTGTTTTTACGTATTTGTATTATTCGTACTGTTGGATGAATAATATAGCGGCTGAATATTTCTTTTTGTGCGATGTTTTTGTGTTAACTTTTATAACAAAAGTATTTTTTGACAAGGTTGATGCTGTTTTCCATTCGGTGAGTATAATGACCCTTTGGTATTACTAAAATTTCGGAGTGGGTATACGCACCGTTTTTTATGTAAATGCATCTGAAAACGGAAGATCGTGTTGGGGTTCAAAATCTATAAGATCATTTCAACTCATTCATCTTGGTCAATTTCCGATATACTAGAAACAGATAAAAACTTCCCCATATCAAGTGGAGGATCTTGCATTTCATAATTTATTCGGACACTATACGCAATTCCAGTGTCAGTTCATACAGAGCGGCTTTTTATAGTCCCCCCCTCCTGTGAAATTTTGATTAGTTCGACGGAGAACAATGGGACAAAAACCATTTTGAATGATATCACCGATACTAGTTATTGAAATTGAAGACATTGTGATTGCTCGATAGATGGCATTTCAAAAATTATGAGGGGGGGGGGGGTCAAGTGCCACATCGTTGAAAAGATAACTCGATTATCTTTTCAACCATCTAGTTTTTTTTTAATTTCGTCAAATACATTTTTTCACAAAATGCATTTAAAATGTCAAGTATAACAAAAAAATTTAAATGCATATTTTATTTAGAAATAAAAAACTAGATGGTTGAAAAGAAAATTAAATGATCTTTTCAACGATGTGCCAATTTACCCCCTATGCTATTTGAAATTTTTAAGTTGATGTGCTCCCCGCGCCATCTATCGAGCAATCACGATGTCTCCTATTTTAAAAAGTAGTATCGGTGACACCATTCAAAATAGTTTTGATCCCGTTGTTCTATGTCAAACCGTTCGAAAGTTAACAGGGAAGGGGACTATGAAAAGCCGTACTCGCAATTGTTATTCCGTAGAACAACCATAGTTGAAAGAAGAATTTAATTCGACCTCTTTGCCTTTCGAAATTTTCAAGTTTCAGCGCCCTCTGTCGAGAAATTGTAATGTATCTTCTCTCGAAAAGTAGGACCGGTAATACCTTTCAATATATTTCACGTCTCATTGTTTCACATCAAACCGTTCAGAAGTTATGGAGGTAAGGATAAAATAAAAGATACTAATATTTTTTTAAATAATAATATTGATATAAACTATGGAAAACTTTTCCAAATGTTTGATAGGCACTGTTTTAATAGAAAAATTTGGTTTTCTAATAATGATAAATCATGGTTTAATGCAGAAATTTCCACATTAATTTAAATCAGGGATAAATTTCATTAGAAGAAGGAGAACAATCCCTCTAATGTATACTTTTTAGAATCCTATGATTATTATAATAAACTTGTAAAAAAACTTCAAGAAAAACAAAAATGAAATATCATGTAGAAAATGGAGCCAATGACAATCTGACCCCAAAATCTATGTGGAAATCGATAAATAAAGTCAACAAAAATCAACAAACATCAGATATCCACTATATATTAAACAACAACAAGAAAATTGAAGAAAAAACAGAAATATGTGAATATTTTAATGAACATTTTGTAACAATCGCAGAAAAAATATCTAATAACATTACTAATATTGAAGATGATTCTTTATATAAATCTAGTTCTGTATCTTCTATGTTTCTGGAACCAACAACTGGCCAAGAAATTGAAGAAATCATCAGTGACTTAGATTCTAGAAAATCACCTGGCTTTGATAATAATTTGAATGTATATATTGTAAAAAAAATTCGATCAGAATAACCACCCAATTTCAATATACTAATAAAAAAATCTTTTGAGAGGGGAAAATACAAAAATGGCCAAAGTTATACATATTTTCAAAAATGATAAAAAATATGATCCCAATAATTATAGACCAATATCAATTCTCAATTTTTTTTCAAATTTTTTTTAAAAAGATTGAAAGAATATTTGGATTCGAAAAAATTTCTATATGAGGGACAGTATGGCTTTCGTAAACACAGTGATACAGAGTCTGCACTATTAGATGTCATATATCCAATTACAATTAGACAAAAACAAAAAATGTGGACTTCTTTCACTGGATCTACGTTAAGCTTTTGACACTGTTAATCATAAAAATGTATTGAACAAATTATATGAAATAGGAATTCGTGGAGTGGTTCATAACTGGTTTGGAAATTATTTATATGTTAATCCTGGAGATTATAATAGTTCTTATACAGATATATCTTGCGGGGTACCTCAAGGATCTATAGTAGGACCGTTACTCTTTCTAATTTATATAAATTCGGCTTCAAGATTGAAATAAAGCGGATCTCAAAAATTATTTGCGGATGATACTACATTAATTTACAATAGTTATGACTAATAGTCTAAGAGCCGGTGGGAGATCGACCTTCACCGATCTGATAACTCGATGAGACATATTTTTTATCAAATATAATTCATAAACAAATATGCCTATGATAACTCGCCGAAAAGTGTTCATAGCTATTTTTAATTGAATTAATTTTAAACAAATTTCTTTCATCACCTTCACTCTTTTGATAACCGAATGAGTTTCATCTCAACTGATAGTTTTGAACACTCAGAATATGCCTAGGTAGGCTTGCCTACTTATTTCTGTGCACGGCTACCTGGCAAGCAGATGTGTACAGGTAAGTCAATATAGGTAACTACACCGATCTGTTAACCAATCGAAATTGATATCATAGGTAAGATAATTTAATTACAAAACCAATCGTATAGGCTTGCCTGCAGAAAATCGTGCATAAAATATTATTACCAAGCTATGAAGTCTTAGAATTTTAGCTATTTGATAGGTGCGAGAGAGAAAGTAGAGCGTCCGAGGTCCGTGTGATAGAACAGGACACAACATAGCAGCTGCACGCTACCTGACCGTTGAATGTATCCGAGTGCGCATGCTCGTGTACATGTGAGTGACAGTGACAGCATTTATTTACACTCGACAGTAATTTTGAACTCTAATTCATTATAACTCTAATTTCGATCACAATTTTTATATTATTCCACACTATATATACTTACAGCTATGAAATAATCAAAAATAAATAATTTTATATATCAATAAATAAATAAAAACAAATTCAATAATTTTTGTTTTCATTTTAAAGCTAAATTATAAAATTTAAAAATGATAAAAAAATCGATATTTTTTATTTAAAATTAAATAAAGAATAATTCATTCATTATTTAAAATCAAATAAATGCCGTAAAGAGGGAAAGAATGAGTGTTTCTTTTTGAATTTTAGTATAATTAATTTAGAAAATCATCAATATAGAAAAATAAAATTTAATACATTTATGTTGTTAAAAGCGTTTATTATAAAGCATATAAAAGAGTTCAAAATTACTGTCGAGTGTAAATAAATGCTGTCACTGTCACTCACATGTACACAAGCATGCGCACTCGGATACATTCAACGGTCAGGTAGCATGCAGCTGCTATGTTGTGTCCTGTTCTATCACACGGACCTCGGACGCTCTACTTTCTCTCTCGCACCTATCAAATAGCTAAAATTCTTAAACTTTATAGCTTGGCAATAATATTTTATGTAAAATTTTTTGCAGGCAAGCCTATACGATTGGTTTTGTAATTAAATTATCTTACCTATGATATTAATTTCGATTGGTTAACAGATCGGTGTAGTTACCTATATTGACTTACCTGTTCACATCTGCTTGTCAGGTAGCCATGCACAGAAATAAGTAGGCAAGCCTACCTAGGCATATTCTGAGTGTTAAAAACTATCAGTTGAGGTGAAACTCGTTCGGTTATCAAAAGAGTGAAGGTGATGAAAGAAAATTGATTAAGATTAATTCAATTAAAAATAGCTATGAACACTTTTCGATAGGCAAGTTATCATGGGCATATTTGTTTATAAATTATATTTGATAAAAAATATGTCTCATCGAGTTATCAGATCGGTGAAGGTCGACCTCCCACTGTCTCCTTTACTATAAGATTTCATCAAAATTGATATGATAAACGGTTTGAAAATAAATTCACATTGGCTAGATGTGCATAAGCTCACATTAAATATTGAAAAATCTTCGTTTATGTTTATAACTAAAACCAAACTTACAAATGTTCAAAATCATACAATCAATTTCGGCTCTAATAATCTCAAATATTCCAGTACAATTAAATTCCTTGGACTATATTCAGAAGAAACTCTTTCTTTCAGTAAACATATAGAAAATTTAAGACGTCACCTATCACCTATGGTTGGAATTCTATTCAGGATTCGAGACTATCTTCCTTTGAAAAATTTATCTTTTTCTTTCATATTCAAAATTACAATACCTTATATCAGTCTGGGGAACTGCAAATCATAATATTATAAAACCATTGCAAGTAATACAAAACAGAACAATAAAATGTATATTCAGATACCACTACCTCGAACCATCAGTAAACTTGTATGAACCCAATGAATTACTCAATATCGGAAATTTATATAATTTCAAAATCTGCTGTTTAATCCACTCTATAAAAAATTAGTTCCTCCAAAATTCATTAATTCAAGATAGTGGCTCCAAGATGGCAATGTGTTTTGTTATTTTGGTCCGATTCCATTCATTGGTATGTAGGTTTTTTTTTTAGTCGGAGATTATCAATTTTTGTCAGAATTCAATGAGATGAAGGATTTCATGAATGACTAATAAGAATTGAATAAAAATTATAAAAAAACAAAACAAGCTTTTATACTAATGCACTAGAAATATTTTGAATCTGCTAGTCCCACAATAACCTAGGTCAAACAATTAAAGAAATTATGTTTTTCTTTTTAGTACATCTGTATGAAAGCTTGTCTTGAAAATTGTTTTTCGATCATTTTTATCTATATATACAGGGCTTTTCACGATGAGCGTTAATTAGACGTTTCAGGCAAACCAGACAACGGATCAACCTGAAAATTCCACAGTATGCATAAATTAATATGATCTACACGCCTAAAATTTTAGACGATGCGGCGTTGCCGCTTCTACTATAAAGTAGCGGCTACTTTAATTTTTCAAAAGGAACTCCCTGTATATAATATCATATTATGATTTCTTATCACTTTGTCAACAACTTCATGTGATATATTCCTATACATATCTGTTACCGTTTAGAAGATATAGATTAATTTCGATTTTTTTTTTACCAAACATGTACTTTTATAAACGCTGATAATCTTGAACTCTCTGGTACTAAGATGATCAAATTCGAAATGGAGTGGAATAATACCATGATGATCTTCACTTCGAGTCTTATTTTTATTTGCTCCATACAGGGTCTTTAAAAAATGCAGATACTTTGTTCACATGAAAAAATGAGTGGAAGTCATTTTTTCAAATGGAACACCCTGTATATTTCCACATTTCTGAGCTCTACATTCAATTTTAGATTGGCTTTGTGCAGATAATCCTATTTCGATTTCAAACCGTTTTGGATATAAACTGTTTCAAACAGAAAATGACGTGGTTTCCTTGTATTCATCACTTATTTTTGAAATTTAACATCTATTTTACACTACTTAATATTTTTTTTCGATTTAGTTTTTCAACAGCCTCAAATCAGTCGATTCAAAATTGATATGTACCTTAGAAAAAGTTACAATTTGTATGCATTGAGGTATTGAGTGTCTCTACCGTACAACATTGCAAATTAATATTTTTTAATAGTGTGCTTTTGAAATGTCAAACTTTTGTTGGTGGTTTTGACTGATTGTGATACCAATTATAATAGAAAAATGTCAAGATTAGGTTACAGTAATGAAGATTTCTTAAATTTATTAATAATTTATGGTGAGTGCAATAGAATTGCAAGTAGAACATGCCGAGTATTTCATGAAAGATATCCACAACTTCCGAAGCCGAATAATAATGTGATAAATTGACTACTAAGAAACAGTAGGTTGAATGGAACCTTTCGTCCAAAGATCTTTCGTAGAAAGCCTGAAGTGGATAATGATGACAATGGTATAACAGTTTTGGGTTTTTTTCATGCATTTCCAAATGCTTCTCTACACGAGGTTGAAAGGAAGGTACGTGACAATCCATCGCATTCTTAATAAGCACAAATGGCATCCCTATGAATTCTACTGTGTCCAACATCTGAAAGAGACTACTTTGCCTCGTAAAGTGGAATTCTTTGAATGGTTATTTGTCAAGACTCAAGAGGATGAACATTTCCTTGACAAATCATATGGACAGATGAGGACAAGTTTACAAAAAATGAAGTTTTCAATAGACACGACAGTCATTATTGGGCGCCAGAAAATCCCCATGTCGTTCGCCAAAGGAGTTTTCAAGAAAGATGCCAATTTAATGTATTTTGTGCCATAAATAATGGGTAAATTTTGTATATAGAGTTTTATAATGATAATTTGAATGCAACTAAATATGAAGATTCACTGAGGAATGGAATTCAAATGATTTTAAATAATAGGCCAGGAAGAGAACGTGTATGGTACCAAATGGATGGTGCTCCACCCCATAATTCTCGTTCAGTTAGCGAAGCTATAACTGGAATCTTCGAAGACGATGGATTGTTAATAATGGACCTATTCGTTGGCCCCCTAGAACACCGGATGGCAACCCATTAGATTATTTTGTGTGGGGTTCCATTAAAAATATGGTTTACTGCAACCCAGTAACAACAATGGAAGATATGAAATCGAGAGTTAGAACTGCTTTCAATAGTTTAACTCCAGACTCCTTCAGAAGCGCTACACATGAAAATCTTTTGAGGAGATTACATGTTTGTTTAAGTAGAGGTGGAGATGTGTTCGAACATATTCTGAGAAACACTGACAATTGAATTAACTTACTTATTCATGAAATTATTTTCAGTTCGTATAATTATTTATTCATTGCATTATCTGTGACTGATGAAGGAACATCGAACGGAATCTGTTAAATTTAAAAAATAAGTGATGAATACAAGGAAACCACGTCAGTTTCTGTTTGAAACAGTTTATCTCGAAAACGGTTCGAAATCGAAATAGGATTATCACAACAAAGTCAATCTAAAATTGGATGTAGAGCTCAAAAATGTGGAAATATACACATTTTTCATGTGAACAAAGTATCTGCATTTTTTAAAGACCCTGTATGAGGCAAATAATAATATGACTCGAAGTTAAGATCCTCATGGTATCACTCCACTCCATTTCGAATTTGATCATCTTAGTACCGGAGAGTTCAAGATTACCAGCGTTTATAAAAGTACATGTTTGGTAAAAAAAAATCGATATTAATTTATATCTTCTAAACGGTAACAGATAGCTATGGGGAAAAAGTACATGAAGTTGTTGACAAAGTGATAAGAAATCATAATATGATATTATATACAGGGTGTTTTATTTGAAAAATCAAAGTAGCCGCTACTTTATAGTAGAAGCGGCAACGCCGCATCGTCTGAAATTTTAGGCGTGTAGATCATATCAATTTATGCATAATGTGAAATTTTCAGGTCGATCCGTGGTCTGGTTTGCCAGAAACGTCTAATTAACGCTCATCGTGAAAAGCCCTGTATATATATATATATATATATATATATATATATATATATATATATATATATATATATATACATTTATAGATATAACCGACGATGATCAACTATGAACTTGAAAGTATACCATCAGACCTCATTTCTATCGAATAGTCTGTAATTTTCTCGGAAATGGCGTGATCAAAAAAGGCATTACTTGAGCCATTTTCAGAACGATTTGCACAAATAGTCAAACACTCAAACTAAATGGGCCTACTCAAACCCCAACGCAACGTCCAGTATTGTGACATCTTCCTCATCAATAAGACTATGATGTCGAGAATACAAGATTGTATACCGTGTGTTCTGAGATGCATCCAATCCTATGATTTTCCTCTACTCGCGTCAGTTGAGCTCACGTGCCGTCATCAAAAGAGCTATGGAAAACCCAACATGAAATACAGGAAGTCTTCCAAAGTTCTATCAGTTCTTTGCACTTTCCTTCAGTGTTTTTCTTACTACATCATTGTTGTAGATATACTTGACTCGAATCAGCCAGCATCATCTAATTATCTGATAAGCATAATTGTAGCAGTTATGTTCAATGTGTCCATATTCTTTTCAATATTTTTTTTACTTGCTGATAGAGAACACTTTGGATACACTCACAATCTCATGATTTTGGTCGAGGAAAGGAATTTTTATGGCGTGGATAATGTTTTATCTCAAGAATTCACTAGAAAATTAATTTTAATTAGTAAATGTTTCGTTCATTTCGATATAATTTATATCGTCCTTTTCACGATCTCATATATTTTTTATCACCAATTCTCGCCTAGGCAAATCATTTGTGGTTTTGGAACAATGGTTATGTATATATCTCTAGATTTCCTAGCTGCTTACGCTAATATACTGACTATTATTTATTGGAATATGTTGAGATCTCATTTCAGGAGTACTGAAAACATCTTGGAAAAAGCCAAATTCTCTGAGACACCCGAACCGAATCTCCTGAGTCGCCTTCAACATCTGCAGATTTACTACATTCATATTATTAGGAATTGTCAAAATCATGTGATGTCCATGGGAAATTTGATTCTCTATACGCTATTATTTATATCGAGCATTATCTTCTTTGTTATTTCATCCATTTTATGGGGTCTGATTGAACTGGATGGACCAGGAAAAGTTGAGGTGGTGGGACCAGGAGAAACGATATTCTTCTTCAATCACATTTTCAAACATAACATCACGATACTCGGCCATTTTTTGTTATTTAGCGCCATAACTCAGAAGATACGGTTTTCGGTAAGTTTTCAGATAGATAGATAGATTTTATTAATCCTTCTTGCTACATATTATGTAGATGCCTAGGTTCATACATACATAAAAAATATACTCTACTAGATAAAATATGATTAAAAAACATTTCACACATCAACACAACGTCATAAAAAAACAATATAAAATACACCAAGTCTAGATGAAATGTGATTAAAAGACATTTCACGATGAAAATCATTAAATCTACACATCATCATTAAAAAATAGTTATTTATGTATCAAGGGCGTAAAATAGGCTTTTATGGACCGCAGCGTGTAAGTAATAGCCCGAGCGATAGCGAGGGCTATTAATGCGCCTAGGTCCATAAAAGCAAATTACGCCCGAAATACATACAAAATTTTATGCACGACCGGTATATTTGATGAGATACCTCTTTATATCACATGATAAAAATACATCAAAACTGCCGTGAGGATGTATATTCATATCATATCGGAAACAGAATAAATCAAGAAGTGATGGAATGAATGTTACCATGGCAACTCAGTCAATTTTTCGAAATAATATTACATAGGCTAGTAGCCATATTTGCTGTCAATTTTTGTGATCACAGATAATTACTGATTTTGAAATGGATTCAAGCGACGAAGAAAGTGTGAATTGTACTCCACCAGAAATTAGTAAAGCAGCTGAGGATGCGAATTTGAGTTTATTGCCAAGTAAATCCAAGAAAATATACGACAAGGTGTATGAAGAATTCGTGAGGTGGTACAACGGGAAAAATGTAAAAAATAAGAACTACACAGAGACTGTACTTCTTGCCTATTTTCTGGAAAAATCTAAATATTGTGAGCCCTCTACCATGTGGTCATATTATTCCATGCTGAAAGCTACTTTAAATGTACATGATAATATAGATATCAGTTGATACGCAAGATTGATAGCTTTTTCGAAACGAAAATTTGATGGTTAAAAACCAAAGAAATCGAAGATTCTAAGCAGAGAAGAAATCGAGTTATTTTCGAGGGAAGCACCGGACGATTTGTATCTTATGATGAAAGTAAGTTCTAATTTCATGTTTTCTCAATGTTCAGTATGTTAATCTGAGAATTTATTGTAGGTAGCACTGATTTTTGGTATTTGTGGAGCATGTCGCCGCGAAGAATTGGCAAATATCACAGTGGACGACATTCAAAATTTCGAGACATTCTTACTCATAACTATAAGAGAAACCAAAACGAAGATAGATCGAGTATTTACTGTAATCGATAAAGAACAGAAATCGCCAAGTTATTTGGATATTTACACAAAATATTCTTCCTTGCGAGATCAGAATGATCAAAAGTGTTTTTTTATATTATAAAAATGGCAAGTGTACGAGACAGGTTATCGGAAAAAATACATTCGGTCAAATACCATTCAGAATAGCCACTTACCTAGGTATTTCTAATGCGAGAGAATATACTGGTCACTGCTTCAGACGTTCCTCAGCAACTATGTTAGCAGATGCAGGCGAGGATATAATCAACATTAAAAGACATGCTGGGTGGAAGTCGACGACTGTTGCGGAAGGTTATATTGAAAATTCAGTTGCAAATAAGCTGAAGATTGCTAAGAAAATTGTAGAAAATGATGAGCCTTCTACTAGCCATTGCAGACAATCTGAAAATATTGCTCACTACTCTGAAACACCAGATAATAACATGCATTCTCTTCAGACTTCTAGTAATGAGGAATCAGTTGAAATCAGTAACTATCTGCAACAACAGAAAACAAAAAATCCAAATATTTCCATTAATAACTGTTCTAATTGTATTGTCAATATTAAGTTATAATTCATTTTTTAAATGAATGTATGTTCATTGTTTTCGTTATATTATTGTTAATAATGTTTTGGGTTTGATTATATGATCCATCGAAATATAGATATCTATCGATATGAGATTGAAATTCACTTTAGCGCCTGTTCAACGATTTTATCGCCCGCCGGGCGATAAAGTAGTCTGCGGGCGCTAAAGTGCTACTTTACGCCCGGTCGTGCATAAACAATATAAAATACACCAAGTCTAGATAAAATGTGATTAAAAGACATTTCACAATAAAGATAATTAAATCAACACATCGTCATTTGCAAAAAATATATAAATATAAAAACGAATTTTAAAACATTGTACCGAGACAAGAACATTTAAAAATGAAATTTTCAAAGTAAACACGATTGCGCATTGCTCACTTCAAGTGTTAATTGATCTACCGCGTGAAAACATTTTTCTGATAAAAAGAGTTTAATTTTTTTTGAAGGTATGAGGTGGCAAGGTCTCCATATCATTTGGCAGTAAATTATAAATGCCAATACCAACAAATTTAGGAGATCTTTCATATTTTGCGTGATGATGTTTTCGAGTTGTGATCATATTTTTACTCCCTATATTATAATTATGCATTTCTGCTCTCATTTGTAGCTTACCTTTATTTTCATGTATTTATGTTAATGTTTCCAAAATCAACAAACTTGTAACTGGCAATATTTTGTTTTGTTGGAATGTCTCTCAACCGGAAGTTCTATAATCCAAATTGAATATCAATCTTAGCAGTGCTTTTTGCTTTATGAAAATCCTGTCATCCAGTAGCTAATCCCCAGACAGCAATATTATGATATATAATCGAGTGGAATTCAGCCAAATAAACTGTTATCAGTGATTTTGTATCTCACTTACACTTGAGAGATTTTATCAAGTAGTATGATTGATTCAATTTCTTACATGTAAAATCGATATGTTCTTGCCATGTGAAGAGTGAGTCAATCATTGTTCCCAAGAGTTTTGTCAAAATGGCCAATTCTAAAGATTTGTTTTGGAAACTGAGATTTAGGTTATGTAGACTTCTAGATGAATTTGCGAATTGCATGCATACTGTTTTGTTTAGGTTCACAATGAGTCTGTTCTTGTTACACTAGTCATTAAATTCAATTAGAACTCTAATTGTGTCATTTCGTTAGATGTTTTACTAGAAAGAATGATAGACGTGTCATCTGCATAAAGGAATACTTTTCCATAACTCATGTTATCGGGAAGATTATTCACATATAATGAAAAAATTAGTGGTCTAAGAACGCTGCCTTGCGGGGTACCCTTTGTTACGAGAAATGTATATGTCATAACGTTTTTCTGCTCAACATGAAAACATATATTCGTCAAAAAGGACACAAGTAATTGGTTCGAATTAACTCGAATTCCTAAGTTGAATAGTTCCAGTGTTCATAGTGTCGAAGGCCCTGCTTAAGTCAAAGAAAATTCCTACAACAATATTTTTTTCGTCTATTAAATCATGTACATGTTGTGTGAAATTGAGCGTTGCGGTTTCTGTCGACTGATTCATTCTGAATCCATGTTGGCATTCTGTCATCAGATAGAATGTTTCCAGGTAGTCATTTATTCTGAGTGATATAAGTTTTTCAAATTTTTTTGAGAGTACACTGATAAGAGATATATGACGATAATTCCCGATATTTTTGCGGTTTCTGTCGACTGATTCATTCTGAATCCATGTTGGCATTCTGTCATCAGATAGAATGTTTCCAGGTAGTCATTTATTCTGAGTGATATAAGTTTTTCAAATTTTTTTGAGAGTACACTGATAAAGATATAGGCGATAATTCCCGATATTTTTGCGGTTTCTGTCGACTGATTCATTCTGAATCCATGTTGGCATTCTGTCATCAGATAGAATGTTTCCAGGTAGTCATTTATTCTGAGTGATATAAGTTTTCAAATTTTTTGAGAGTACACTGATAAGAGATATATGACGATAATTCCCGATATTTTTGCGGTTTCTGTCGACTGATTCATTCTGAATCCATGTTGGCATTCTGTCATCAGATAGAATGTTTCCAGGTAGTCATTTATTCTGAGTGATATAGGTTTTTCAAAATTTTTTGAGAGTACACTGATAATAGATATAGAACGATTATTCCCGATATTTTTGCGGTTTCTGTCAAATGATTCACTCTGAATCCATGTTGGCATTCTGTCATCAGATAGAATGTTTCCAGGTAGTCATTTATTCTGAGTGATATAAGTTTTTCAAATTTTTTTGAGAGTACACTGATAATAGATATAGAACGATAATTCCCGATATTTTTGCGGTTTCTGTCGACTGATTCATTCTGAATCCATGTTGGCATTCTGTCATCAGATAGAATGTTTCCAGGTAGTCATTTATTCTGAGTGATATAGGTTTTTCAAAATTTTTTGAGAGTACACTGATAATAGATATAGAACGATAATTCACGATATTTTTACGGTTTCTATCGAATAATTCATTCTGAATCCATGTTGGCATTCTGTCATCAGATAGAATGTTTCCAGGTAGTCATTTATTCTGAGTGATATAAGTTTTCAAATTTTTTGAGAGTACACTGATAAGAGATATAGGACGATAATTCCCGATATTTTTGCGGTTTCTGTCGAATGATTCATTCTGAATCCATGTTGGCATTCTGTCATCAGATAGAATGTTTCCAGGTAGTCATTTATTCTGAGTGATATAAGTTTTTCAAATTTTTTTGAGAGTACACTGATAAGAGATATAGGACGATAATTCCCGATATTTTTGCGGTTTCTATCGAATAATTCATTCTGAATCCATGTTGGCATTCTGTCATCAGATAGAATGTTTCCAGGTAGTCATTTATTCTGAGTGATATAAGTTCTTCAAATGTATTTGAGAGTACACTGATAAGAGATATAGGACGATTATTCCCGATATTTTTGCGGTTTCTGTCGAATGATTCACTTCTGAATCCATGTTGGCATTCTGTCATCAGATCGAATGTTTCCAGGTAGTCATTTATTCTGAGTGATATAAGTTTTTCATAATTTTTTTGAGAGTACACTGATAAGAGATATAGGACGATAATTCCCGATATTTTTGCGGTTTCTGTCGAATGATTCATTCTGAATCCATGTTGGCATTCTGTCATCAGATCGAATGTTTCCAGGTAGTCATTTATTCTGAGTGATATAAGTTTTTCAAATTTTTTTCAGAGTACCCTGATGAGAGATATAGGACGATAATTCCCGATATTTTTGCTGTCACCATTTCTCAGTAAGGGGACTAGAATGGCAATCTTGAGAAGATCAGCATATTCCCCAAAAGAGATGAATAAATTCATTATATGCCTTATTACGTCTGATCTACATATTCTTTAACAATTTTTGTGGAGACCTCATCATCTCCTGTGACTTTATTATTGGGTAATGAGACTATAACTTTTTTTACTTCGTCTGCTGTAACGGGTTTGAAAAACATCGTTGTATTAACATTCGCCATTGTCGTACAGTTGCAGCCAATAAAAAATGGGACAGTTGTTGTTACCTAGTGTGAAATTGACTTTCTTTGTGGGATAGTTTTGTCGCATATTTATATGATAATAACACTAAAGTAAAGAATATTGTCAAATTTATTCAATGTTGCAATATGACATTCATGAAACAAATTCACGCAGCTATAATTAGACAAAAATCTGCTATAAGAGTTGTCCCATTTTTTACTGGCCGCAACTGTACAACTGCCTGAATAATTATCCGGGAAATAGGTGATGATTTTTTTGTCAATTATAGTTAGAAATATTCTCCAAATGTTTTCGTCACTTCTACTTCATTACTGATATATTTCTGATTGTGATTCAGGACTTGTTCTGGATGGCTGCTTTATTATATTCCACAGAGTCTTGCTTATTGCTGAAATCATTTACTTTTTTCATAAAGTAATTAATCTTCTCCTGTCGTATTTCATTTTCTACATTTATCTTCGCTATTTTATATGAGGTGTTTTTATTTTCAGAGTTTTCTCAGATAATTCATGTGCCTAAGATCTTAAATTTTTTCCTTTACTGGGACAGAAAGGACAATTTTGTTATTTTGTTGTCGAGAAGTTTTGTTTCTCGAACATTTAGGGAAAGCTGCCTCGAAGCACCAATGGAAGTGCTCCCAGAAAACACCGAATGTTCATTTATATCGGTAAAAGTGGTGCTAGCAAAATTTTTTAGGAGCTCCATGTCACCAGTTTTTTTCAATTCGGCTATTGAGAGATCGGTAATTTCTCGAGATTCATAAGTTACGTCAGTAACATACTACAAATTACTGCAATTGTAATAATATCTATCCTAAAAACTTATATATCGTCAGCAACGTTTTTCGGGGATGATATTTTTAGAAATGTCATTTATAATGAATGCGAATAATAATGCCCCAAGATTGGATCCTTGTGGAACCCCAAATAATGCTGTGAAATTCGTTTCCATCGAGCACAACATAGAGATTACGGCCAGCTAAGAAAGATTCAAGTAGCAACTAAATATTAATGGTCATAGCTCGAGACTTTTCCAATAGCTGACACATCAATTAATGCTCTACTGGATTGTATCCACTTGGAATCTTCTAGCAATGAAATATATTGGGTCAAAATACAGAGTTTTGTGCAGTGTTCCTAGCCTTGACGAAGCCGTGTTGAAATTTAGATAGAGAAGAACGAACATGATTATATAGGGTGACCCAGGGTAAAAACCGCCAAACGTGTAGGATCGTTGTTTAGGTAAATATTATATTTCTTCACGCTTTATATTAGCTTCACTTGTTTGTTTGTTTGTTTGTTTGTTTGTTTGTTTGTAACCGACTCCTTTGGGCGCGATTTTGACCCACTTCCAGACGTACGAATGATTTGAAATTCGGCAGGTGTACATAATTACGGTGACGATGCATTAAGAAATTTTTGTGTGAAAAAAAAAACGAAATGGCGGCTCGAATATGGCGTACGAGTTTCGTGATTATGGTCCGATTCGCTTCAAAATTGGTGTCTGAGGGTTCTCGTGGTCGGACATTATGATTCTTCCGTTAAAATTGGTAAATTCAAAATGACGGCTCCAAAATGTTGGACGAGTTTTGTGATTGTGGTCTGATTCCATTCAAAATTGGTATGTGGGGGTTTTTGGAGTCGAATATTATGATTCTTTTGTGAAAATTTGAAAATTTAAGATGGCGGCTTCAAAATGGCGGCCGAATTTTGTGATTATGGTCTGATTCTATTCAAAATTGGTATGTAGGGCTTTTTGGGGTCGAATATTATGATTCTTTTGTGAAAATTGGGAAATTTAAGATGACGGCTTCAAAATGGCGGCCGAGTTTTGTGATTATGGTCTGATTCTATTCAAAATTGGTATGTGGGGGTTTTTGGGTCGAATATTATGATTCTTTTGTGAAAATTTGAAAATTTAAGATGGCGGCTTCAAAATGGCGGCCGAGTTTTATGATAATGATCTGATTCTATTCAAAAGTGGTATGTGGGGGTTTTTGGATTCGGAGATTATGATTGCCTAATTCAATAAGATTATTTCATTTTTTAATTTGCAAAAAACTTATAAAAATAATAGTTTAAAAAAAACTAAAGAAACACGCTTTCATAAATAAACCACACTAAAAAGTAGGAAATAAATAATAGTTTGAAAAAACTAAAAACCACGCTTTTATAGAAAACCAGACTAAAAAAATATAAAATAAGAAAAAAATTATTTTGTTTAAAAAAAAGCGTGGGGTGCATGGTATCAATAATTATATAGTACATTACACACCTAGGGCAGTAAAGATAATTGTTGGCCGAGGCGATACCATGCACCCCACGCTTTTATTTAAATAAAATAATTTTTTTTCTTATTTTCTATTTTTTTAGTCTGGTTCTCTATAAAAGCGTGTTTTTTAGTTTTTTCAAACTATTATTTATTCCCTACAAGCATGTGTCCTAATTTGCTTTATTTTCAAGATACAGGGTGTCAAAGATTTAAGCAAAACTCCGTTTTTTATTAATTACTTTAAAACCTTTTGGCTGATTTTGATAAAACTTGGCATGCTTATTTCAATATAATGAGAATAATAATAATAATAATAATAATGAAAAAAGGAAATTGTGGCGTAATGGACAGATCGTTAAATTAAAGAAAAAGCATCCTAGTGGGAGTCGAACCCACGACCTTATGTTTTCTAGACATATACTCTAACCGCTGAGTAATGGGACATAGGAATCGACACATCACTCGAATAATTTACCCCACAATTTAATGAATGTTGGAATGAATCGAAAATAGAACGTACCTATCAATGGCCTGCCGAGACCCGATACTATTCATCTCAACATCATGTCGAATTGACGATTTCAGTAGAAGATCTAGGAAGATGATCTCCAACCACTGATAAGACTCAGCCAAATATATAATGTGAAAGTGAAAATTATTGTCCGAGAGAAATCATGAAAAAAGGAAATTGTGGCATAATGGACAGATCATTAAATCTGTGGTTAGAGTATATGTCTAGAAAACATAAGGTCGTGGGTTCGACTCCCACTTGAGGATGCTCTTTTTCTTTATTTCAATGGTCTGTCCATTATGCCACAATTTCCTTTTTTCATGATTTCTCTCGGACAATAATTTCCACTTTCACATTATATATTTGGCTAACTCTTATCAGTGGTTGGAGATCATATTCCTAGATCTTCTACTGAAATCGTCAATTCGACGATGATGTTGGGTGAATAGGTATCGGGTTCGACGGCCATTGATAAGTACGTTCGATTTTCGATTCATTCCAACATGCACATTAAATTGTGGAGGTAAAGTATTCGCGAGTGTGTGTGTCGATTCCTATGTCCTCGATAGCTCAGCGGTTAGAGTATATGTCTAGAAAACATAAGGTCGTGGGTTCGACTCCCACTTGAGGATGATTTTTTTCTTCAATTTAATGATCTGTCCATTATGCCACGATTTCCTTTTTTCATGATATCTCTCGGACAATAATTTCCCACTTTCAAATAATAATAATGTTTATTCACTCAGTAATAATATACGTTCAACAACGAACTCCAATAATTGTGAAGTAAACACAAGATCCCACGAAGGCATAGCCACTACGTTGGCTTCTGAATGGTATATAACAAATATGAGCTGTTCTGTATATCACTATACAACAAAATCGAATAGGAAGTTGTAAAAAATCTTGTGATATTATAAAATAAAATATTAAAAGCCTAGCACTAAATAACAAGAAAACCCCAAAAAAATGAGCTTATGCGCTATAGAACTATAGTTTTCCTATCCTAATAATAATAGCAAACAAATGAAATTTAAATGGAAATTGTTTTTGACCAGGAATTGATTTTAGTTCTAGTTGCAATTTGCATTTTTCTGAACTTCGATTTCGAACTCAAACAATTTTATTAGGATCAATTTTGTTGTGTATGAATTCTCTACCAACTTCTGGGATAAAGGTTTTGGTTGCTTTTTTAAACAAATTGTTTGAGTTTATACATCTCGCTTGTGGTGGGAGCTGGTTGTAATGAAATTAATGATTCGTCCAAGCGTGTAATCTAATTGATATTATTACTCTAATTGTATTAAAATAAGCTCCTTGTTACTGCGAATGAGCATGCCAAGCTTTATAAAAATCAGTTCAAAGGTTTTTGTGTAATTAATAAAAAACTTAACTTTTCTAAATACTTTGACACCCTGTATCTCGGAAACGAAGCAAGTTAGGACAAATGCTTATAAAAGATCTCATTTTTATCTAAGGTAGCTCACCCCTATAACTTTTTTATTATTGAAGATAGAAAAACGGAATTTGGGTGTTGTGTATTATAGTTCAATTAAATTCTTTTGACATATATACTTGCTACGTACTTCCGGTTTGACCGGAAATGATCCAAACTTTCGATTTTTAAATGGAACATCCTATATAGTTTTGCTTATTTCGATAGAGAATGACATTTTAAATCCAACAACACCTCACTTATCAATATTTGACAAATAAAGTCATTTTTATTCCATTTTTTTTTTCGATTTAGAATGTCATGGATCGTGTAAATCGCTTTATTCTTGATCAAATAACATGGGAAAAATACGACTTTGAGGCTTATGACTTCACAGTCGTTTTAATGATTATTCAAAAGTCGCAAATTAGTCCAATATGGTTCTAAATTTTCAAAATGACCTCCTCCTTGATCACGGCAAAGTTCAAATTTTTCAATTGTTGCGCGCAACACATTGACTAGCTGTTCCGCAGTGATGTTCTAGAATGCCACCCTTACTTTATACTCCAGTTCTTCACGAGTAGCTGATGCTGTGTAGTACACCTGATTTTTAATTGTTCCCCAGAGAAAAAAATCTAGCAGAGTAAGATCTGGTGATCTAGAATATGGAAGAATATGACAACTTGAGAATGTACCTCGCAGGCCACTGAATAGGTCCATGAGTGCCAATCCACTTTTCTGGAAAGATGTCATTCAGATGTTCTCTTACGACTTGAGAATTGTGAGGTGGCGCTCCATCTTGTTGAAAATAGATATCAACTTGGTTAGCCAGTGGCAAATCTTCAATGAAATCATCAATTTGATTTCTAAGGAACTGTAGAAAACTTTCCGCAGTAAGTTGTTCGTCGAAAATTATTGGCCCCAAAAGTTTTTCTCCGATAATACCCATCCAGCAATTCGAATCAAATCGCTCTTGAAAATTTCCTTCTTACATCAGATGTTAATTTGTTTGAGACCAGTATCTTTTATATTCCGATTGAACAGACCCAAGTTGGTGAATCGAGTTTCATTTGAATAAATAATGTTGAATGGAAAACGTACATCTCCTCTGTATTTAGTCAAAAACCAGTTGCAATAAGTTAATCTTCGGTTGTGGTCGTTATCGTAGAGATGTTGGTGTAGTTGGTACTTGAATGATCGATAATTATATTTGTGAATAATTCTCCAAACGGACGAATAACTTATATCACACCCAGAAATAATTTGGCGAATTGACGCCGTAACACTTCAACCAGGCCAACACGTCTACTTCTTTTTCTTCAGTGACGATGAAGTTATTGGCAGTTTCTTCTGGTTCATTTCGAATTTCCTTTCCAGTTTTGGAAAATAATGCCGAGTGGGATGACGACGATTAGGAAATCTCTGAGCATAACGTCGAGCTGCATCAGTTTT
This sequence comes from Gonioctena quinquepunctata, assembly GCA_018342105.1. Classification (NCBI taxonomy): domain Eukaryota; kingdom Metazoa; phylum Arthropoda; class Insecta; order Coleoptera; family Chrysomelidae; genus Gonioctena; species Gonioctena quinquepunctata. Next base: position 292,125 of record JAFIRS010001454.1, on the reverse strand, counting down.
TTGCTCCTCCGTAAATTAGCAACATGTCAATTTTCTCGTTTCTAGTATAATTTTCCATATCAAATTATAAACTACGCAACAAATAAATTTTTAAAAGTGACAGCATATTCATTAGCCTATTTGTTTAGGTAGTCCTAGCAACAGCTTCAATTGTTTGTCACGGATAACTAGAATAACAGGACTTAGTGCATAAGTATACCAAATACGTATTATTTGTTATTAGGTATGATCGCTTCTTGCAATTATTCAGAAAAATAGTGAAAATAAAGTGAAAGTGTGTGGTATCAAATTATTCGTAAGAAAATGATCTTTCACAAAAAGCCGACGGGCCACCCCCTTTCCATTTGAAAAAATCAAGTTAACTCAAAAAATTCTTATTTGCGACTTTTGAATAATTCTTAAAACGACTGTGAAGTCATGAACCTCAAAGTCGTATTTCTCCCATGTTACTTGATCAAGAATGAAGCGATTTACACGATCCATGGCATTCTAGATCGAAAAATAAAAATTGGAATAAAAATGACTTTATTTGTCAAATATTGACAAGTGAGGTGTTGTAGTAACCCTGCCTAGCCATAATCATTTAGAAAAAGGAATAACCATTATCAAGTTCTAACACATGCATCATTAATTTTTAAAGGAATGCATAATTCTCTCAGAGTGTTCATTTAATGACCTATTTCGGTTGAAGAGTAACTCTTTGTTCGCGGTGAATATCATAGGAGACATTCTTGTTCTGTAATAAATTATCTTGTTAAAGGAACCGACATGTCTATGCACGGATGCCGACTGCACATAAAATCTATAAATACATCATCGGATGGGCGGTCTATTTGAAGCATTCTTACGCGCTGGTATAATAAACATCATTAATGAGCACACATAAAAATCACGCATTAAATTACTGAAATAACCCAAACGAGAGGGAGGAACCGAGACTATATATAAAGAAACTTGAATCTAAACGGATATAGATATAATTCGACAGTCATCAGATATACTTGACTCCATGTACGCGAGCATTTAATTAGAAATCGTTATTACAAGTATAATTAAATTCAAGTCTGAAATAAGTGATGTAAAGCATACAAGAAATTCAAGAAAATTCATAATGAAGCTAAATTGGTTGCATCATCAATCTCTACCTTAGTGCGAAATCAGTTTTGGTTCAAAGAGAAATCTACAATGTCAAATCGGCTCGACAAATACAATAACTACCGGGTCATCATCTGTTTATTAGTGCTACCATAAACTTTGCATATTTTTCAACGCCAATTTCATAATCTTTATTCATAGTCCAGGAAAAGTAGTTAAATAAAGTCAAGACACGAACGTAAATAATAAAACCATAATAACCCAAATTTAATGAAGGCGCGAATAAAATTAATAATTTCTATTCGTCTAATCAATTGTTAATGTGAGTGCAAGTGAATTACCTGATAATTATGTAAGTACGTTTGAAAGATCATGTTTGGAAAGTCAATTCTCCAAGTACCTTATTCCTAAATATTTTGGTTATTATTATATACAGGGTTATGCGTTAAGCCTTAATCGAAAGTAAAAAGGGTAGGAATGAAGAGAAATATTGATATTGGTGACTACCCTTTTGTAGACCAAAACTTGACATACTATCATCTTCTATAATGGTTTTATATCGAAATAGCATATTTTGTTTTGATTGGTTATGTTGTACGATTGTGCATGTATTTTAAGATTAGATTAATTAATTCATTTTTATAACTTTTTCCCGTGCCTTATTTCCTGTGAATTCGAATAATAGTAAGGTCTGTAAATCTGAATTATAAATGAACAACCCACGCTCAACTATCTCTCAGGGCAGAGAGGAAGACTAAAGCCGCTCTTAGATCTTCTTCTATGTTATTCGAAGATCTCTTTGATTAACAACTCCCTGTGGGATTAAGATCTCCCTTTCAATACATACTTGGGGTAATTATTAAAACCACCGACCATCTACCCATTTGGTAGGCGGTTAGGTATTTTATTAATTAACATCTCGAGTGTCGAGCAACCCATAACAATTGGTGGACAGGAGTGTGGTTTTCATATAAGACCACCCTGTACGCTCACGACAGTGTGGCTGGATTTAGAATGTCATTCTCGATCGAAATAAGTAAAAATATATAGGATATTCCATTTAAAAATCGAAAATTGGGGTCATTTCTGGTCGAACCGTAAGTACGGCAAAGCAAGTAAATATGTCAGAAAATGTAAATCGAACTATAATACACAACCCCCGACTTTCGTTATTTTATCTTCAATAATAAAAAAGTTATAGGGGGGAGCCACCTTAGACAATCACTCGGTATAAATTTACTTTGCAACAATTTCTTCATAAAAAACGGTATTTGTTGAAACAATTTGAATGTCTATTTTTTATGTCTTTATCAAATGAATAAGTTTGATGAACTCACTTTTGTTAGAACGTAAATACCGACGTTTATTTTTTTGTATAATAATTTTTTACAGAGTAGTCCGATTTTGATGTGTACTTCGAATGTTGGTCCCGTTTGAAATTGAAAAAAAATACCATCCGTAAGGGTAGCAAAATGGAGGATATTGATCATTCACCCTGTGGATTTTGGCCCGTTAACTTTGTACTGGGTTATCCGATTTAGATGATTCTTTTCTTATTGTATAGGGCATACCTCGAAGTTGGTCATATCTGAATTCGAAGAAGAATTATTCACTCCTAAGGGTAAAAAATTGGGGGATCATTGATTTTCCACGTGTGAACCGATTCTCTTGAAATTCGGCACACATATGTAGTTCTGATAACACTATAATATAATGGATACTTTAGTTGGTAATTGATTAAGTAGTAAATAGTAAATTTTTTCCAGAAAAAAATTAAAATAAAAACTTTTTAACAAAAAATTAAACTGACGAAAAAAGAAACTGAAAAGCAAAAAATAATCCTCTTAGTCTTGATAACTAAGCTCCTAAATTAATGTAGGTGAGTAATTTTGAGTCGGCGCCAATCAAATAATCAACAAAGATCATTAAATTACTTTTAACAAAAATATCAAAAAGCCACCGCGCATCCCGCTGCCATCTTCACCCTTTACCTTATTCAATTGCTAGTTTGTTTGGCGCCGACTCAAAATTAGTTAGTTACATCAATTTAGGAGCTTAGTTATTAAGACTCAGAAGCGTTATTTTTTGGTTTTCTGTTTCTTTTCTCGCCGGTTTCATTTTTTGTTGAAAAGTTTTTTTTTTAATTTCAGAAAGAAAATTCCCAAATCAAAACTGAGAGGATATCTCCAAGAATGTAGTTTCTATGGCATCTAGAAATTTTGAGGTTGAAATAACAGAATTGTATAAATCTTTGTATTCGATTTTCGTACTCGTATTTTATATTTCTGCCCTTCTGTATTCTGAATTTTATATTTCCATCTACCGTTTTTGTATCTTGACATATCCCACGTCATGTATTCAAACGCAAAATATCCAATAAATTATTATTGATATCATTATACTTTTTGATAATGATGCCCAATGATTTATAAATTTCAGAACGAAGATCTGTTATCATATTTGTACACATATCCGATAAGTAAACTATCAGAATCGGAGGCTGCTCAGGTTTGTCTACAAAACCAATCAGACTTGAATAATATATGATTGTTTACTCTCTAGGTGGAAATACTGATCACCACATTAACTCTGGAAAAGCCGGAATTGAGTGCCTCCAATATTTTCACTGTGGGAACGGATTTACTTGCCTCTGTAAGTATACTTAAAAAAATCAATTGGACATATCTAGCACGAATATTATTTCTAGAAACCAATTGAAACTTTTAATTTAAATCATGTACTTTTGACCAGTCAAAACATTTGAATAATGGGAATTTTCTACCTAGGAAATTGCCACGGGAATTCTTCGAGGTATCAAGAAAAGAATAACGTCACAAGATGACAGATTACAGCGTTGACCATACATTCAAGATTTCGAATTTTCTAATATGTTTTGTACAATTGAATAGTGAGTATTGAAATCAGTACTCTTCTACGTTGAGTGATAAAAAAATTTATTAAATTTTCCCTCGTTCTCTCTTTTTAATTGAAATATGAACGATCCTTTTTGTTAAATACAATGAAACCTGATTTCTCATGAGGCTCAATATTGAATGTATGAAATTATTGATGCCAATATATTTTTAATCGTTGACTGCAGCTCTTCAAAAATTCAATTGTATCTTCTTCTCATCATGGTCTACTGCTATGCCAAATTCCATTGAATTCTCAATAGAGATTCAAAAACCAAAAGGTATCTTATATTGATTTGTTGAAAATATAAACAGGATGTTCATAAAATCAGATGTGGAATCATCTGCGACTGAAAGATAAACTTTAGTCACTATCTTCCATCGTCAAGATAACCTCTTGTGGGATATTCATGTTGAAAAGGGAATGTTTCCCTTTTCAACGTATCTTATATTATTTTATTTCCTTTAATCGGGCTAAATTGTTGTTTTCAAAATTTATTTCTGTTCTTTTTCATGTTTTGGGAAGTATTACATGAAATGTAAATGAATATCTTGAGAAAGCGCATTTTCTTCCAAAACAGACTTGGAATATTCAAATAATATATGTTTTCTATCATAATGAATGAGGGATAAAGAAAAAAAACTCAACAATATTTGAACAATTTATTGATCTTTGAATTCCTATTCGGTTTATCCATAAAACCCCTCTGGAGGAAGATGCCGGATACGTTTTGTACACAAAAATCTCATGATTATTTTCATGCCAAAGAATTCAGAAGAATGCATAACTCTCGAAGCTCTTCATTATAGTTTTTGGAATCAAAGTTGAGGTCACTTAAGACAACTTTTTTTGTCGGTTGATAGGGAGTCATTTAACAAATGCTCTAGATTAATTTTCAGGTTAAATTGTTCAATTCGCTATTCATTTTGAGTCCTTGGAATTTCAATACATAATCCTTTCGGTGACTACATAGGCTTCCTCTTTCTCCACACAGAATATTGATTAATTGGATTCTGTTCCCCATTTGCTATAGCCCGCCAACTATTTTGTTTTCACAGAATGATTTAGTTTCTGTTTCAGATAGCTGGAAATGTTGTCACCTACGTTTTGGTTGCCTTGCAGTTCCATGCTTCATTCTCCAAGAAATGAGGATAAATCTGTGATGAATACTGTCTCCATAAAATGTGAAGGACAGCAAAAATTAGAATGAAGCGTAAAAGTTGGAATAATTGTATTGGAACATTTGGAAATGTATCAAACTGACTCTAGACTTTTTATCTTTAATGACAAACTTATAATTCTTTTTGGTAATCAAAATGTATTGTTAGTTTCCTTTCAGAGAGGATATGTACCATAATAATAAGAAATAAAACAACAGTTTGAGCTTTTTGAAATTTTATCAAGCTCTCATTATGAAAGAATATTACGTGAATATTTGAAATTCCAATTGATGTGATTCGACGATATTCAACATCATAAGGACTTAAAAAAGTTCCCCAGCTATGGAAACATTATGACTGAATGTGTCTAAAAATTAATAATACAAATCAAGAGATCATATTCAACAGTTACGACTTCTCAAGTCTCTCTATGGCGGACGAGTTATACTTTAGATGGTTTCCTCATTGAAGAACTACAGGAAAAATGCCTCATAATAACGATGCTTCCACAAAACTGCTTAGAATAAGGCGTTGTAAAGCGATTTTCTAGGGTCGGAAATAATAACTATATTCCCTAGAATCGTACGTTATTTATGATGCCAAGACTCTTTTTCAAACTACTTTTAAACTCAATGTTTACCCTCGGGCGCCAGATTTTATAGTGGTCTACTCCACTTACCAGGGGTAGCAACAGATGGAGATACGGATGTCCAGGGGTCTGATTTCTTTTTTAACTAACTGAAATCTCCAAAGGTCCGTAGGATTTAATTACAGCCGGTTGCTTTTGATTGCACAGATATTCAGACAGACCTGTCTTTATCCTAACTCGAACACTGTTCTGATTCTATAGTTTATATGCTTGAAAAAAGGTACTTTCCATAGAAGCTACCAAATGTAATCACATATAACAATCTTATTTAAACTTCAACTAATTTAATTTGCACAATTTGAATTTATTACACAAGATTATGAGAACTTCAACATAAAATTAGAAAAAACGTTACTCTGCAAGTATCTGGAGAAAACTGATATATCGTTACCCCCGACAACACCCAAGAAGGTAACTCGGGGCACTGTGGGATCGATTGGTTCATCGATCTCTTGTTATAGGATATTGAAACTTAAAAGCATCGAAATAGATGCAAAATGTCAAATTCAATTTTGGGTTCAATCAATTACCAGGACCCTATGAATTCGATCATACTCTAAATACCTGCCAGAGTCAAACATGAAACAAATGCCGGTGGCAGTCGTCCCGCGTACGGTAGGATTATCAATTAATGTAAAATAAATTATTTTACGACGGTCAATTGGTGAGACAACATGCAATCGTAGTGATAGAAATTATCACTATGTATTCTATGTTACACAAAAATACCCCACGACATAAATCAATCAGAAATAACAACTAATACATAAATTGATTTGTCGTGAAAGTACTTTCAGCATTGTATGAAATATTTACAACGAACGAAATACAATCAATCAGGCGTTTCGCTAACCTGAAACACTCAAACGGCTATCAAACACATTGGGGAAAAATGGTTATAATGGTGTCTTACTGACACAAACAAATCAACAGGTTATCATCGGTTAATACAGAATGTTTCACTCACGGTTACCTCACTACTTGAACAAAACTTCTGCATGAATGCTTATGCTTTACGGAAAACTATTATTCTGGCGGTCGCGAGTTGCAGAACAATTCCAATCACTTGTTCTCGGACGGATGAATAAAAAAACGGGAGCCAAAAGGAACGAAAGCAAAGAGCTTGTGCCCGGACTGGAAGTAGAGAGAGCGATCCTAATAAAATCAAGGCTTTTATATCAGCCGGAGTTGAAAAACATATCGGACAAAAACCGTATAAAGAAAGGCGCTCTTTTTTCTGATTGACATAAGAACTGGACCAAAAAGCAACTTATCTTTTTGTCCACTCATGGAAAAGCATACCACATTTTCACTCATATAGATTTAAATTTGTCCACCATCATAGTAAAAACAGTCAGAAAAGTCTTTGTCTTTTTGTACTGTGCAATAAGACATCAGAACTTTCTTTTGCTCGGTTTTGTGATGGTTCCAGTATCATTGTATATTTACACTTATTTTCTAAACGGGAATTATTTTGGAACCAGACCATAATTAAAATTGAACCCCAATTATAAGAAATGAAACAACAGATTGAGCTTTTACTATATGAGTATTCAATGTTCTCTGTTTTATCAGAAAATTTGCCTGGGAAAACCTGAAAACAGCATAACAGAAATACTGAAGTGCTTCATTCTGAACTAAAATATGCTTCATAGAACCGGGAATAAAAGATATACCTCTCAAGAACACAGGTTTCCTTGAATACACGTGAAAAAAATATTCCATATTAATAAAAATTAGTGTTTATTATATAACAGTAGGTCATTCAACTCAGTCACATTTTAGATAACAAATGTTTACAATCGACTATCATAAAGATAATAGAAAAATATATAACTATATGAATGAACAAGAAATAATATACATAAACTACAAAATATGAATAATAGTAAAGGCCAAATTTTTTCTCTCTTTGTAGTATAGGTGGTAGGTAATCAAATAAAAACACATTTAGTCATGAAAGTTACCTACCTATAATAAGTTTGAAGGGTGTCGTCATATAATATTATGTATCTATCAGTACATTAGATAAAACTAAATTATATGGTAACCAACCGATTTTTCTGAAATTTCCACAGACCCTGTAGAGCACCCCGTAACACACTAATCAATGGACATTTTTCAGCGAAAAACATAAATTTTAGAAATATTGGCCCAAAAGTCCAAAGAGGGCAATTTTCAAACATGTTTTCTACCTATTTGGAACGGTTTAGTTTTTTGTTTTTTCATCAGCATACTGAAGATAATAGTTATTTCATACACATTGAAAAATCTCGAAGAATAATTTCAACAGTACTTAATTCCTCTTGATTCAATAATCATAACGGTTTCTTTTCAATGTAACAATACCATTAATTTCAATTTACTAATATTTTGACCTCTAATTATATGAAAAGTGTGACTGTGTGCACGTATCGATATAATCGATGAAAGAAAATTGTATTTCGTGCATAAAATTATTTATTAAAATCGTAGCAAAGCACTTTCGACCCTTAGGTCATCATCAGTACGTACCTGAAAGTAAGTAATATTGATAGAGAACTGAAAAGTTTTTTTGAGAAAGAAAGTTGACATATTTTAAATTTGAGGTTACTTACTCGTCAGGAGTACAAGAAGCCAAAAAGACCATAAAATATCTCATGATCAATGAATGTTGTATAAGTTTACGTGACAAACATGTAATCGTAATTGAATATAATTTTAAGGGAGAAGTCTAATTAGACCCTTAAAATTATATTCAATTACGATGACTTAAATGTGAGAATTGAAGAGTCTTGTCTGGTCTTCCTTGGAATACTGGAACATATATTTGACAGATGACAGTCGTCATTAGATTGATCATCTTCTAGTGTATTTTTCGTATGACAGGGATATTCCTTCCTTGATTCTGATATCTCCATGGTTCTGTGTTCCATGTCAATCTACTTCATCGTTCACTTGTCAATCTTGTCACTTGGCTCCAGCTATCACACCAAAACAATGGCTTTTAAAAAGGCAATGAAAATGTAATCTCAATTTTCATCCTGGCCTAGGTTATGTTTTTTAACATGTTTTTCACGTAAACTTATACAACATTCATTGATCATAAGATATTTTATGGTCTTTTTGGCTTCTTGTACACCTGACGAGTAAGTGACCTCGAATTTAAAATATGTCAACTTTCTTTCTCAAAAAAACTTTTCAGTTCTCTATCACTATTACTTACTTTCAGGTACGCACTGATGATGACCTAAGGGTCGAAAGCGCTTTGCTACGATTTTAATAAATAATTTTATGCACGAAATACAATTTTCTTTCATCGATCTAATTATATTACTACTCGCTTTCCCAAACAGCACTAGACATCCTAAAGACGTCCAATTTATGTACATATAATGCCTGAACGTCCAGAGGCATAAAATGGACGTCTCTAAGACGTACATGACTGGACGTCTTAGAGACGTACATGAATGGACGTCTCCGAGACGTCCCTCAGAAGTTAGGAATGTTGATTTTTTTTTCAATAAAGTGACATCAAAGCTTTTCTAAAAGAGGCGCAGTATATAATGTTTAGTGAAAACAAAATTCTAAATAAGTATTCAGATGATCTGTACAACATTATAATTTGAATAACTATATAGTTTTTGTTGAAATTTTCCCATGCAAGAAGTGACCATTCCTCATTTTTTCTCCTTTATATGCGATCTCATTGAGCGGTTGTTGATGTTGAAGCTTTCTTTTCACCGGTTTCCATATCATGTAACGAAGAATGATTGAGCGACCTTTCAATTGGTGGGATTTCACAAATGTCAGTTTTCAACCAATCATAAAAGCACAATGAAATGCAGCAAATTATCGTCGAGCGTCGGGACTTCTCGTCCCCTTTCGTCTTTTCTCCTCGAGCAATTTGGACTTCGGACTGTGTACCAATTATTGTGATTGCGTTGTTTATGTGTTACAGTGTTATTGATAATCGTCGAAAAAAACAATCAATCGAGGTAAGTCGACTCCATATACTATAATGGCTCTACAGAAATATTATATGCGTCCCGAAAGGCCTACCAATTTTTGTCCATACTTGGATGATTGCGTAAGTTCAACCAACATCGTGATGGCGGGTAGTAATGGAAACCGAATGTCACCCCTGGAAAATATAAATCTGACCAAAGATACAAGGACGGTTGCACAAGACGAAAATAATAGTTTTTCTATTGTAAATAATGCAATGACAGGTGCAGACAGTCAAATGATAATTTTTTCATTCCCAATCATTCATCCATGCTAGGAAACGAACCACAAGAACAAGCTGTTGATCCGCCATCAGCTGATCATTTTTGTTTTTCAGATGATAGTAATGACTCCTGTAATGAAACGGAAATAACACCACTCTTGTTATCAAATTGGGTTTTGAAACATAATATAACCTAAACATCCTGAGTTTACCATGTGATGCAAGAACGTTCTGACAAACCTGATTTTATTTCATAATTTAAAAAAGTTTATTATTGTTCTAGGTGACAGTGAATTGACAAGAATATTGAAGGATCGAAAGGAAACTGAGAAATCCATACAGGCTTGGTTGAGAAGAGCGGAAGATCGAACATCATACAAAAGTAACAAAAATGTTTAGATAATTCAATAAAAAAAATTGTACAAATTTTTTTTTCTCAATTATATTTCTAACCTTAAATGTACTGAATACTAAAGTCCTTTCAATGTCCAGAAAAGGTTTCATTCAGGTCAGTATTGGACATAAACTGGACATTCGAGAGACATCTTAAAAACGTCTTTATGGACGTCTTGGAGACGTCTTCAAGACGTACATATTGACGTCTTCGAGACGTCCTTAAGACGTCCCGTTTTGTAACATTGGACGTCTTAAAGACATCCTTTGGACGTCTTTAAGATTTCACTGGACGTCTTGATGACGTCCCGAACATCTTAGAGTGGATGTCTTAAAGACGTCTTTAAGATGTATTTGTGCTGTCTGGGTTGTTATCCAAATTATACACCTCAAATATTTTTTTTCGAATAAATCTTATGTAGATCATTTACGCATTCATAAAAAACTTTTTTCGTTAAATTTGGAAATTTTGTGAGAGAAAATCCAGTCTTTTTAAATTTGGATTGGCCTTCATCATGAGGTAAGTTTTGTTAGACACGGTTGGAATAAATACTAACAGTCTATTATAGTGAATGTGAATACAGAAATAAAATTCGAAACAAGGCTCACGAAAGCGCTTCCAGGCTTTTTTGTCTCAAGTAACAGTTCTTATCCACACAGAATATCCGCTTGAGAGTTTTTCTTTTCACCTTGCCCGATGGCGTCATGGGCAAAGTCTCAACAAACTTCACCCCTCCTCTCAGTCTCTGCTTGTCTTGAACTCTCTCCTCGATGAATTTCTCGATGTCCTCCGGGGTTACCTTCCCCTTGCATTCGTCGTGCAGAACAATGATCGCCATGGGATGGTCGCCATCCTCCTCGTGTTTCTGACCTAAAAATATATAATTAGAATGTACCTCCTCAGAATGTTCAAATCGCATTCGTAATTTGGGCATACTTTAGAAAAACATATCGCGAAAACAACAAATTGGTGTACGTGAATCTAAATAAATGAATAAACAGTGATTTGTTTGAAGGTTGTAGACGATGTGGTAACTTGATTACTATCGTTTCGGACGTCCATGTATTCAAAGGTTTTCACGACGTTTCGAATGCTTGTATCTGCAATCGTCTTCAGGTGAATACTGACAAGTTTAGGTACTACTTGCCAATTTATATGACTATCGGCGCAATGATGCGTGCAATTCCGCCATGTGCAGCAGTGCGTGTAATTTCGCGCGGTGTGGTGGTGCGTGAAGTTTCGCGCCTCTGCAGCCCGCCAGAAGGAGCAATCAGAGGTTTCCATACGTTCTTGATCTCAACGCTTGGTTGACTAAAGGCGTTATTGGCTTCGATGTAGGCGGCCTCTTTGAACTTTTGTTTGAACCAATGCTCCTCTCTATGTAGAACACTTGCGTCGTCCCATAGAACTCGATGGTGCTCAGTCCAGGCGTGGTCAGCGATTCCCGATTTTGATGTTTCTCCACGTTGAGTCCATTTCTTGTGCTCATCCAATCTTACCGATAACGGTCTCTCCAATGTAGGAATCTCCGCATTCACATGGAACATCATAAATGCAATTCTTACTGATTTCATTTTTGTTGTCAGGTTTGGTCTTGGTCAGGAAACTCCGTAAAGTACTGCCGGATTGGAAGCAGCTCTTGATGTTGAACTTGTTTCCGATCCTTCTGATCTTTTCGGAGACACCTCTGATGTACGGAAGGCAGATCACTGTGCTTTGTTGTTGCTCTTCAGATGTCTTCGTTCTCCGGAGTTGTTTCAATACTCCTTCTAGGAGTTTCTTGGGATATCCATTCCGGTGGAGGTCCTCTCTGATGTGGTTTAATTCGGCATCTAGTGACTCCACGTCGTTGCATAGGTGCGTTGCTCTCTCCACCAATGTTCTCACGATCCTTCTCTTCGTCGAACTCGGATGATTGGAGCTGTAACTGAGGTACTGCCCCGTATGTGTCTTCTTTCTGTAGACGAAGGTGCGAATTTCATTGCCTAATCTCTCAAGACCAAACCTGACAACAAAAATGAAATCAGTAAGAATTGCATTTATGAAGTTCCATGTGAATGCGGAGATTCCTACATTGGAGAGACAAAGAGACCGTTATCGGTAAGATTGGATGAGCACAAGAAATGGACTCAACGTGGAGAAACATCAAAATCGGGAATCGCTGACCACGCCTGGACTGAGCACCATCGAGTTCTATGGGACGACGCAAGTGTTCTACATAGAGAGGAGCATTGGTTCAAACGAAAGTTCAAAGAGGCCGCCTACATCGAAGCCAATAACGTCTTTAGTCAACCAAGCGTTGAGATCAAGAACGTATGGAAACCTCTGATTGCTCTTTCTGGCGGACTGCAGAGGCGCGAAACTTCACGCACCACCACACCGCGCGAAATTACACGCACTGCTGCACATGGCGGAATTGCACGCATCATTGCGCCGATAGTCATATAAATTGGCAAGTAGTACCTAAACTTGTCAGTATTCACCTGAAGACGATTGCAGATACAAGCATTCGAAACGTCTTGAAAAACCTTTAAATACATTAAGACGATGGACGTCCGAAACGATAGTAATCAAACAGTGATTTATTCATCACGATCTTCTAATAGTCGTAAAAAAATATAATTTAGCAACGCCGCAACGGATTTTGATTTCCCTTACATCGACGAAAAATACATGGTGTTCTATTTGAAAATAGTGGTCTCCAAGTCATTCCGCTTTTGTGAAACACCCCGTACAGTTGAAAATATTTCGTAACTGAAACCATTTTTCTCTATAAGTTATGGCTCAAGGTATCGAAAAATAACACCCTAAATAGGAGCACGATATAATAATTTCGTGTATTTTGCACGGTTTCGTGTGATTTCAAATGAAAATATAATTTTTTATATAGTGCGTTCATGAAGTGTGGAAACGCGCCATTATCGCAGCCTGACAGGTCTGCATACCAGACTTCTCTACTTGACCGCTACAAAGTACAAGAAAAGTCCGGTAACCTGTTTTTCTTTCCTACCGTAACTGCACACACGATTAAAAAGTACATTAACAAGATAAAGAGTAACGCAACAGGTTCCGATAACATTTCCATACAGTTTGAAAACTATCTACTGAACCACATAACCCACATTATCAACTCAATAATAACTTCGGGACAGTTTTCTTACAAGTGAAAAAGCGGATTAGTTATACCTCTGCCAAAATGTAACACTCCCTCTGACTTAACGGACCTCCGACCTATTTCCATTTTCCCTACTCTGTCCAAAGTAATGGAAGTGATACTGAAGGATCAAATCAATGTTTTTGTAAACGAACATAAAATAATTTCATCCGTCCAGTCGGGATTCAGATCGCAATAACAGACGATTTTCTAGAGCGGTTGACGAGGGCTGTGTTTCCTGTTTAGTTTTGCTCGACTATAGCAAAGCGTTCGACACAATCGACCACGATATCCTCTGTCAGAAGCTAGTCGCTTTCGGCTTTTCGCTGGATGCAGTACGCCTAATAAAAAATTATTTGCCAGACCGAACCCAAAAGGTAACTCTTGATGGAGCGATTTCAGAGGCATTATCTGTAACTGAAGGCGCACCGCAGGGGCCCATTCTTGGACCCTTATTGTTCAGTCTTTACATATCTGACTTCCACCTTTTCGCCAACACTTGTACAATACACCACTATGCCGATGACACCAAGATTCATTTTTCATTTCCCATTCGTGACCTACACTTGGCACAAACTCAAATTAATACTGATCTCCAAACCATCTTCGATATTTCTACAGCCCATAAACTCAAACTCAATCTCAAAAAGTCTGCAGTGATGCTATTCGGCACCAAAAAAAACAGAGAAGTCTCAATGCACACCATACAAATTCGCCTAGACGATGTCTTTCTCCCAATTGTGAAAGAATTCAAAAATCTAGGACTTTGGCTTGATCCTGAGCTAAGATTCACTAAACACGTCAGCCATCTCAGCCAATCTTCCTACAACGTCTTAAGGCAACTTTACCCTAATAGGTAGGGACTTACTCTCAACGGAATTAAAGATGAAACTTTGCGAGTCGCTAATATTTTCTAAAATATCCTACTGTGACAGTATATACGGTTCAGCTTTACGCCAAAATGATTGTCATCGCCTACAACGTATACAAAATAATTGCCTGAGGTTTTCTTTCGGCATTCGTAAATACGACCATATAACCGAGCCGATGCAGAAATCAGGTTGGCTGAATCTAGAGAAACTTAGGAAATTACACCTTATGACAATTACCCACAAAATCCTAACAATCCAACGGCCAGATTACCTCTTCAAAAGGCTAAAACATTTTCGGACCTGAACAGATTTTCCACTCGTAATAACTCTCATCATTCCAAAGCACAAAACTTCATTTTTCACCCGTAGCTTCTCGTACAGCGCACCGAAATGTTATAACTCACTCCCCAGTGAATTTAGATCCTACTCATTGAGTAATTTAGAAAAAAGACTGAATGTTAATCTTGGCAAATAGACTGTCTTTGTTCGGCTAACCTCACCCACTGATCTATTTATCACTGGAAAGTTATTACTAGAAAGTTACTACTACTATTTATTCTGTTCTTGAGAGCGTTTACTAGCTTTAGATTTACACACTGCTACTTCACTGACTTTCATATTGTTAACATTTTGTTCATATTTATTCTTTTTTCTTTTCTCAACATAAGGTTGAGTTTGAAAACAGCTCTTGATGACACCTCGCCTTTTCACCTTTACTGTTATATTGGTACCTATTATTATTATTATCATTATTATATTATTATTATATTATTATTATATTTTTATGGTGAGTAAGGACGAATTATTATTATTATTATTATCTTACGAGTTAATGATTTTCGGAGGTCGATATTGTATTTTAGTTTTCCAACTTAAAAAAAAATAAAAATTACTCCTTACAAGATATGACGTTATCGATATTTTTTTTAAATTGAAAGGATATATCTTTATATCAAAATTTGAAATCTTATATTTTTCTGAGTTTAACCATACCACATACGTCATATATAACACTACAAGTTACAATATACTGAGTATAAAGAAACCAGTGTTCATATTTCTTGAGAGCTGAAATCCTGAGAATTACTCTGTAGTTAGTACGAGTATATTGCCAAACTTGAGTAGGCTATGAAAACATCTGAAAGCCCTTAGCAACCAGACACTACAACAACACAGGGATGTCCTAGGTATGTCCCTTTTATGTACCGCGGTACAAGGACGTGATTGGGACATTCAGGGGATGTCCCGCTGAGGAGGTCCAGAGGACATCCCATCCGATATATCCATTTATGTCCCTGGTATTTCTGATATCCATTCTCATATATGAGAATCGTCGAATCTCATCAAAATATTCATTAAAAATTCAAAGTTGATATGTCGGTTTCTGTGGTTTTGTCCTGTTTGGCTTTGGCGACATTGTTTGAATTATTTGGTGATCTGTCAACCATGGTTCACTTCACTTTGCATAATGTGCAAGTTTCTAATTTTTCTTTGTTCGATGTAAAAATATTAGCTGCATCCGTTATAGTGTTGTGTATATCATAGTCGAAAAATTGAAATAATAAGTTGAGTTTAAGGTTGGTAAAACAAATTTCAAAATATTGACTGTAATATTTTGGATCGAAGACTTGATTGTTCCAATAATATGGTTATTCGATTCTGAATATTATGTTTATAGTAGTATATTCATTTATCTATTATAGATTCATATTAATATGATGGATCGTAGGAGGAAGGTATCCCCAAGGCTTGAGAGAAAAAATACACTGAGTAAATATTATAAGAGGACAAGAAAACTTGGAAGACAAAATGAAGAATCTTGAGAGGCTTGTAGGGGACCTTCTACTCGTCGATTAATGGCTGTAAATTATGATATTCATATAACATTACCTTCTACAAGTTCAGATAAAATATTCCTGAAGTTGATCGATGTGAATCAAGTTCTGAAACTTTGTCTGATGGTTCTTCCCTTGGAGAATTGAGCCCGACATCAAAAGAAGACCTAGTTGAAAATTATCCTGTTGGGAACTTCCATGAAAATTTTGAAAATTCAAATGATAACATGAATTCAAAGTTAACTAGATGGGCCTTGAAACACAACATAACACATGCAGCAATAAAACTTGGTGAGTATTTTTATCTATTATTGTAAATGCCAAAAGAGCTATAGCATGATATCTGTATTTGTAATTTTTTTCATTGTCAATTCAATTCCACCTGCAATAATATCTTTGTTACAGGATCTTCTGAAACCATTGGCAATGAAAAACAGATTCAGGAGGCTTTGCAGAAGTTCTTCAGGAGGTCCAAGGAGAGAAGCCACAAAGAAAAAGCAATAAATGCAACACCCTAATATGTGTATAATTTCCAACTGATTCACCTAGTCCTTTTTTGTTTATTTGTCATATGAATTTATATATAGGAAGAGTTTTTGTTTGTCGTTTTTTTATCATATTTTGACCCAATATGACATATTAATTTCTGAATTGAACCCGTTTTGTGTTGAGAATCTTTAGATTTAATTTTTTCCATATTTTCCATGAAATTTTTCAAATTAAATGAATGAAAGAAAATGACATTTGGAGACGTCCAGGGGATGTACCATATATCCCAGGGATGTCCCTGGGTCATCCCTAGGGTGTCCCTTTGATGACCATTGTCGGGACTTGGTACATCTCTGGGACGTATCAAAAGGACATCCCTCGGATGTCCTTTTTGGTGGAAAGTAGATGTCCCTTGGACGTCCCTAGTGTGGACCATGTCCCGACAAAGGATATCCCAGGGACGTCCTTGTAGCATATGAAGGACTTCCCTAAGATGTCCAGGGGATGTACTTGTGTTGTTAGGGTAAGTTCATAGTCAAATTAAAATAACTGTTCTTCAGTTATTTTGGCTATTGCTAATATTTCTACTTTTGTCGAATCAATACTTGACTCCACTATAAAATCAATAAGGGAATAGTTCCTTATTACACTATACATATATACCTTGCCAAATAAGCAGTTTTCTTACCCTCAACTGGAGAACACACCACGTTTTAAATGTTACTCAATTAATCTTTTGGATAACCCATTTTTTTAATAAGCGTTCACTGGTCGTAATATGATTATTAAGCTTCTTTGACAAATATTAATTCCATTCGTTGAGTTATTACTGGGATAATTTCTGAGAGTTACACTATTTTTCTGCATACTTTTGATCAGCTGGCTACTCTAAGAATAAAAAACGAAGTCTACATTTACGTCGCATCAGAAGATAGGAATGCATAGTCTCTAGATGAAATTAGACTTTAATTCACTTCATAACTATGAAGACCAAAACAGAACGTCTCTCTGTACTTGCTGAACACTGAATGAATAAGAGAGGAGTAGTCGGCCTTTGATCATGTTCAACTTCTTTTATATAGTCTACCCCCATCTCTCCTTTGATTTGAAAAGCCGCCATGATATGTTACATTACTTTTTATAGTTTACTTAACCCCCTAATTTCATTTCATCCTTCCCGCTATCACCGCGGCTGTTAACGTTTCATGAAAGCCGATTGGTGACATATGGATGGCCATGTGTCAGTAGTGATTCAAGAATTCATGATCTTGAGTTATTCATTCCTTTAAGATTGTCGGCGAGCAGTTACAATCTAATTCGAAGTGAAGGGAGGAATTTCTTATGTGTGAAGTCACCGCTAAGGTGATTCATTTGTTGAGACATTCTATAAAATTAGTTAGGAATGTCTGAAAATATAATTATTGACTCTTTTGAGTGTGCCGGTGCAAGTGATAGTGACTTGATATTCTACTAGATGTTACAGTCTTTGTCGAACTCACGCCGCCTCCTATTTCAATTGTGGACGAAATGAAACAGTCGTTCCCTTCTTATGGCCGCATTCTTCAGTCAAGGATATCACACATGAATCCATTAAAATACTTGATTGATCGTGACCATTACACTATTTGGTTCCATCAGGATGGAGCAGGTCCACATTATGCTCGAGTGGTTAAGGATTTTCTCAATGAAACCTTTCCCAATCGCTGGATTGGACGACGCGGTCAGATTGAATGGCCTGCTAGGTCCCCAGATTCAACCCCCATGGACTTTCTTCTCTGGGGTTACTCAAGAAGTTAAGTGTACATAAATCGACCTACCAATTTGGAAGAGAGAATTCGAACGGTAATTCAACGAATTACACCAGAGATGTTGTCAAACGTAACAAAATAATTCATCAGACGTCTTGGATATTGCCAACTAACCCAAGGAGCTCAGTTCGTGCATTTGTTGTAAACGCATATGCGCCTGAAACAATATTTTTCGAAACTAGAGTGGTAACCATACCTATGACCACTGACTGCCTCACAGCCGGATGATGCGACAGTTGGAGCTCCAAAATGGCTGGCGGAATGTGCCACCCTCTGTACTTCAACATCTCTTTCAGTCTGTCCACCACGTAGAAATAACAGTTTTCGTCATAAGTCACCACGTCACCGGTCCTGAACCATCCCTCTTCGTCGAATCTGTTCGAAAAGTCTCGGTTGTAGTAGCCGTTCATGACGCTTATGCCCCTTATTCGAAGTTCGCCCGGTTGGTTGGGACCAAGGATTTCACCAGTGTCTGCATGTACTACCTAGAAGCAAAAATAAGTTTTTCTACGTAAAATAATGCATTCAATGATATTGTCAAATAATTTTCATGTTGTATTCATTTTCATCTCAATATAGGTGATACAAATTCGGTTTGAACGATTGTACTGAACATTTTGGTCCTTCGAGCCGGATAGGATTCAACTATGGATGGGAAAGGAGAAAATACAGCTCCAAAACCTAGCAGAGCTGCTGCTGATGTCAACAAGAGGTTACCGAATGATTTTACGTGGTCGAGAGGGTTTGGTGTTAGTTGGTTATGGAAACGTGGGTAGATTATCTGAAGTGAAGACAATCAATGTTTCCCCAGTTACTGCAAATCCATCTGTATTCCCTGATTTCGAGATTTTTTTGATGTGAAACATCTATAATCGACCAGTTTGCCGTCACGGCACGGCATGACGCTCTCTCATGCCGTGACTGTGTGCGCGCGCATACTACACACACGTTGATTCTTTGTGATGAGCTGCTCACTATACCTATCTATCCGACTTGATATGTTTACCGCTCGTACGCATTTTATTGTTATTGTTTTTGAAGCGCTTAAAAGAATTCGAATCAGTGATAATATTATTGAATCAAAATATGAGTGACAGTGACGATCAAGTGACCAATGATAAACAAAAAGTCAATAATGATCAAAGTGCAGGCTTCAGTAAAATGTTTGTGTGTGCACAACGTTTGCTTTACGAAACACAATCTACCAACTCAAACCAAAGGTTAGTAAATCATTTATTAATATACCATTTTATTTTATTACTATTCCATTTTATTTGTTCATTTAAGGTTAGAAATGTGCTTACTGATGTCATTAAGGGTTTTATTTTCTGCGCATACGTAAAAAATGCAAGATATATATATATATATATATATATATATATATTATTACGATGCTATTATTGCTAGTATATTTTTTTTAGTAACTAATCAACATAATAAAATATTTGCTATTTGTTATGATAAGTTTGAATAATTGATTTATTTTTATTTGAAAATTTTGAAAAGAAATACCTATCATAACAGTAATCAAATATCCGGCTATGTTGCTTACTCTTTTTCAAATACTCTTTTACCTTTTCCCAGCTCAGCCGGTACGCCTATGGAAACATGATATTACCAAAGATTAGAGGTTAGAACAAAATCCCGCACGGACCAAATGGCGCGAAAATCAGGTTATGACCTATTTTACTATAATGTTTACAAAGATTAGAGGTCAGTTTACCCCCTACTCTTTGATGTTTACATCTGTCTGTCAAATATCAGATGAATGCTTGATTTTTCTTGAAGTTTACTGTCGATTTTTGATTATTCCAAAAGATTTTTCCCCAAAACGTTTTTTTCAAAGCGATCTGGCGAATATTGACATACACAAGTTGTTTGTTTGATTTTGTTTTTATGAGCCTCAAATGGAGATTGCAAGGAAAAAGTGAATTGGATAAAATCTGTATTCTCTCAATGGATGAAGTTTCTTTGGAAGCTGGTATCCAGTATGATCCCAAAATTGATGAAAATATCGGGTTTCACGATTTGGGTGAGTAATCTCTTCAATATTTTGTTTCTTGAAGATCGCTTTTTATTTGAAAAATTATTAATTATTTCAGGGAAATGAAAGCTAAAAATGCCTCAGTATTGATGGCCAGAGGAATCCACGATAATTGGAAACAACCATTAGGATATCTATTTCTAAGTTCAATATGTAGTGCTTCGGATCTCAAACCGATAGTATTTGATTGCATCACCAAAATGGGAGAAATAGGACTTGATGATCGAGCTCTTGTATCTGACATGGGCTCAAACTTCGTTCAATTTTCAAGTGAATTAGGTGTGAATGTAAATAACTTTATATTTCAGGTGAACGGCAAGAATATTTTCTAAATTTTTCATACACCTCATTAACTTACATTAAATCTCTTGAGGAAACAGAATAGTTTTGACATTGGCTCACCAGATAGAAGTATCAATGTACAAATTGATTTCCCTGCTATTTCGAAGGACGCCACAGATAAGAGGGCAATTGAAGTATGCTGTTGAAGGTAACATAGATGATGTCAGTAAGGCAACGAGAGAAAACAATCTAAATTAGCTTTTCTTTTAATTTTCAGTAACACCCGCATGAGATAATCGGAGGAGGGTCATCTAAACAAAGCAGTTGGTCGGAGGAACAAGGCCCACTGTCAAGATCGATAAGGCTACTATTATTAGTATAATTTTCACATTTTTTGAAAAAAAACATGAATTTCACAAGTAAGCGTGGAATTTTCATTCTATGAAGATATCTTGATTTTAGCTAGTAAATTCCGAACCATCACAGAGTGTTCCGTGGCTCTTTAGAAAAAATTATCCACTATATTTAGTATTTTCCATCTCCAAATCAAATATACTTATAGTCAGAAGATTGTCATCTCATGGGCAATTTTTTTTACAAAATTATATATAAAAGTGATGATAAAAATATTTGACTTGCTAGTTACTAGATTAACTACAATCACAAGTTGAAAAAAATTATTACAATGGGCAAAGGTACTTCAGATAAGATACAGATTAATTTATACATATACGAGTCATTTTACTACGAAGATAATTTGAATTCTTGCGATAAGATAGTCGTGTTGTTTGCCAAAATAGTGAACATTTCTTAATTTGCCCAAAAGCTGAGAGAGTGTTCACAATTTGGGTTCATTTACTCAGATATGACTCAAACCAATTGAAGCTTCATCCTGGGAAGCTGTAGAGATGAAGCTTACGTAAGAGTCAAAAGCTTTAGATATATCACAAAACACTGCACCGCTCACTTCCTTCAGACTAGAATATTTTTCAGAAAGCGAATTTATTTATTGAAATTATTCATAGAATTTTAGATCCTTACTAACTCTGCTAGACATACTAGAATTAGACCGTTTGTAACCCTTTTTCTTCGTAACAGGGCACAATTGCGGCGGCTTCTCTTTATAGCTCGGGAGCGGGCGTGGTTCTAATAGGCATGATGTTACCAGATTTTAATATATGAGTTTTTGCTTCTATTTGGGCGCCACTTAGTTTAAGGCAGAACTAAGAACCGAAAGAAATTTCAATATGTTGTAAATTAAACTATATGATGGGTTCAGATATTTACTATTATGATTTTTCATACAAATTAGATGAATTGGAATTATTTGAGTTGTAAAGTCAAAGTTCATTTACACTTTATCTTTTGGTACCCATATATAGCTATATTTGGTTTACACTTTTGTTTGTTGTGAAATATAGTTTTAGCTGAAGCTCAGCTAAACTATGTTAAAAATAATGATTGGAAAAATGATAACACTGGTACTTCTGGATATCTTGTCGCAAAATTACTGACTGGTAGGACTGGTACTTTGGTGATATTAAATGGAAAGATCTAACCTTATGGGCTTTTACCGCCCTTCCCTTTCTGTTGACTAATTCGGTGTGCCACGACAGTTGCTCTGGGGCCCGTTTCTGGGTGATGACAGTTTTTATTCGTTCCCCCAAATAATATTCCGCCGTGTGTGGGATCCTATCCCGTAGGAAGTTTCTAGCAATTGACTATTTACTGGATACGTGACCTACGTAACTCTTCTCAATGTGAAATTTGTGATAGGGTTGAGAAAATTGGCCGGCAAATCTAAAATTAAAGTTTAACTACATCATTACCATTCCTTAAATGAATTCACAAAGTTCAACTCCCAAAATGGGGCTGCTCAAGATTAAGGCAAAACGAAAATTCCTACCTTCAAAAATTGAATGGCCATTTCTACACATTTATCCAACATTTACGGGGACACATAGCTTCGACGACGTTCAACAGAAAAATGCTCGAGTACGCTATCTCTTTGCCAAATTTCATTCGAAAACTTCGGTACCGGTTCTACCGAAAAACAATTCATGATCTTTTTTCTCGGCGGCGCCTCTTTCTGAGGTTGTAAATAGATATCGATTTCTCCTACCTACAAGGTGGGCAAACATTTTTAAATTGATTTATGATACCGAAATGATTTTTGAAAGCTACTTCTTTGACGATATAATTTGCTGTTAGTTAGGTTCCGTTTTGTCCCTGGAAAACTTAGGGCAGAGTTTTGCCGCTGTCATAGTGACAAAAACACAGCCCCTTATGGGATTTTTTGTGTATGCATTAACTTGTCTAGTATATAAATCACTACACTCAACAATAACCTGTTTCCATCAATCCTAGCGAAGTATCCATGGAATAGGTAGCTTGTCATGATAATAATAATAAATTTATCTGAAACCAAACTTTGAATAGTTACAATCTAATGTAGACCTTTTTGGTTCGATCGTCAATTGCACATTCAGTGATCCAGTCCTTTTTGAGAATTTCCTAATTCAATATAAATAAATTGACCTAACCTAACCTGCCCAACAAAAATGGAGTCCATATTATATATCCATCGTCAATAAGTGAAACTCTTCGACACATTCTGAAGAGTAAAACAATCATTTATAAATCATGAAATGTTGAAATTTCAATTGTGTCAATTCATCGATTCAATTTCATGCCTATATAAATGAGAACATATTCTCTTAATATTACATCCCATTCGAAAACCTTGATAATTCCTACATTTTTTCAATACGAAGCGTTTCCTAGTATACGATCCCCGACACTTGATGTCACATGATAGGTTTTCCTGACTCCTAATTGGCTAAACCCAATCTAAACCAAACTCTGATTTAATGAATGAAATCAAAAGTGACCGCATTTGGAGGATTTTGAAACGATTTTACTATTTCATCCATGAATAGGGTTAGTGATTTCTCTTGTTACTCTACTCTTTGATATTACTCCCTCTCAAAGCAGGATTCAGTGGTGCCATCTAGTTGCTTTGCTTGAAGTCAATGTTCAAAATACGGTTTATGAAAATTGCAGGTTGTAATGCGAACAACAGATGAGTTATGAATGCAGAAAATAGTCAAATAATTATTCTTTCATTAAATCAAAAACTTAAATGTACCTATCCTGCGAAAATTAACTTATCAGTAGTGTTTTTGTCAAAACGGTGATATGTGAGAAGTGAAATACTTTGCTAATGTGCAAATCAAATGAACTTAAAAAATAGTTATTGTAGGTTATATTAAATTATACGAACTGAACCAGAAAAACTGCTCAATATCAGTGAATCTCACAAATGTTAGGTTTTCAGTCACTTTCTATGACACTTTTCCTTATTCTAAACTATGCTATGGATTTTTTATACAATTTACATTTCTATACCTTACATAATATATACAGAGTTAGTTAAAATTCATATCTGACAATTTTCTGTACTAAATTTTTTATATTTTATCATTTTTTATCGAAATGTTTTGACATGTCGCTGTCATGTTTCCTTCTGATTTGATTTCAGCATACAGGATGTTCCAACTTGAATATTATTCTTGTCTACTTGAGATCTAAAGTTTTATTCATGAATTTTGATTTCTATATTTTTTATAGGTTGTGCAAATTAAATGAATTGTTGGCAACATACTTATGACAATAGAAAAGCTCCACTGCTACACTCTTGAGACATCTGCGTCGACTAGAATGGTACAAGGTTTCAGAAAAGCAAAATGTACAGAAAAATTGCAACACAAACATAGCAGGTGTTCATGTGATATATAAGTATCATTATATCACTTTTAATTATTTATACATTGAACAAATATTTCTTAAATATGCACAATATGATTAAGTAATTAATAATGAAGCGGTGTCTATATAAAATAAATACTCTAACCGTAGCTCAATTTTCAACAATAACTGATAACGACAACTGGTGAATCAACCTGCTACAAAAAAAACGCGCTGAACTCACAAAACGTGTCGAAATTATGTTAAACCGGACAACACAGCAGAAAATATATTGGCCAAAGTTCATCCATCAGTGGAATCTGCGTTATATAAATATATATATGTATATATATATATATATATATATATATATATATATAAATATATATATATAGTTTTATTTCTTTTGAGTTAGGGTCCCTTCAAAATATGTAGTTCAATATTCAGTGTGGCTTTAGCCGGGAAAGTAATTGTTTTCTTGTAGAAATTCACAAAAAAATAACCTAATTTTTATCGTGGATTTTTCAATTTTTCAGAAAAATATTTCTATTCAATATTCAATTGAGAATATTTTCCTTTTCAACATGAATACATAACTTTAATTAGTTTTAGCCTTCGACTAGTCCAATAGCTACATTCTTGAGATCATTTCATGGATTATATTTATCATCTATCTATACAACCCCCCCCAAGAGAGGTTATTGAGCAATGGAAGATAATGACTTAAGTTGTAGATGATTCCACATTTGATTTCATGAACACCCTGTTAATATTTTCAAACAAATCAACAATTTTACAGTGTTGAATGGAAAATGTTTTAATCCGATGTGTAAATGAATACTTGTAAATGAATACTTGTTTTTAACAACTGTGTATTTATAATTTTCAGAGAAGTTGTAACATATAAGTTCCAGGAAACTATCGATCAATCAATATCTGAGATAAATCGCGCTGTGTTACGCAATTGAGATATACTCACTTCAATTGTTTGATGATACAAATGTACTAAACACACCTTGTGTAATATTTACACTCCTTGCGAATCAGCATACAATGGTGACATTTTTTTTTTCCAATGATAGGAATTTCTACGTGATGCCAACATTTAAATACGCGAAAAGTCCTCAAGAGGTGTAGATGAACTCGCTTATTATTATTATTTTGTATTATTTACACATTATAAAGGGTAACAAAGAGGTGCGTGCAAGCTCCATAACTTTTTTTTAGACGCGAAATCGATGATCCATCGTCAACTACATTGCAAATGGCAATAACTCGACTTTTTCGTAAGCAACACCCTATATCTTATTACATCATTGCATGGCATTTTTCAAGAGCTTTTTGTCGATATAGGGTTTGTGCGGTCTATTTTGTAAAGTTTGCGAGATTTGTTGCAATATATAAAATGTTGATGGGGTTTTAGAAAAAAATTAAAGAAATTGAGTAGGCTGCTGTCGTTGAATTTTACACGTCCGTGTACGTCCAATAATTGTACACGTCTAATCAGTAATTTTTTTTTTCTCAAAAATTCCAAATGCATTGTCACGGGAACTATGAACACCTGCCGAATTTCACGTTAATCGGGCAACTGGAAGCGGATCAAATTTAATTTGCAAGCTTGTAATAATGAATTTCACTCTCGAATTAGTGAATATGGTCTGCTGTATTGGCGAATCTGACAGAAATCCTATATTAGCAAGCAGAATCTGCCATCGAAAATATTTCGAAGCTCCTCGTCCGTAAACCTTACGATTCGTCCGCGAAAGCCTCATTTTGCGTACTTGTTACATGAACTACTATTTCAGAATTGTATAGATGTGTCCAATTCGACGGACATATCAAGCATCTCAAAAGCAAGATTTCTGCTGGATGCT
This sequence comes from Gonioctena quinquepunctata, assembly GCA_018342105.1. NCBI lineage: Eukaryota > Metazoa > Arthropoda > Insecta > Coleoptera > Chrysomelidae > Gonioctena > Gonioctena quinquepunctata. The sequence continues at coordinate 265,599 of JAFIRS010001454.1, read as the reverse complement.
ATGCACTGAGAGTAACTTCGTCGAATTTGGGATCTAAAATCGCCAAAACTGTATATTACGCCCTAATAGAGTCCCATTTACGTTATGGAATACCTTTTTGGGGAGTTAGCAACTCATCGGCACTTCAATCAGTCTTGGTACTGCAGAAACGTGCTTTAAGGTACTTGTGTAAACTAAAACCCCGTGATTCTTGCAGAAACATATTTGTTGAAGAAAAAATACTAACAGTATTTGCGTTATTCATTCTAGAATGTGTTTGTCTCATATACAAGAATGTGTCTATGTTCGAGGCTTCAGGTAGTTATTACAACACCCGCTCTCACATGTTGAAATTGCCAATTCCCTCATCAAACATGATCAGAGATTCGATTTACTAGAACGGGGTTAAGATGTACAATCACCTCCCCTCACACATAAGGGAGGCGAATATGAATATGAACATTACAAACTTTAGAAAAATTATTAAAAAGTTCCTGGCAGATAGACCCTATTACAACTTGCAGGAGTTTTACAATGATAAATTTGATTGACAGGGTGCATATTTGAATCCATGTAAGTTTTTAAGTTGACGTCACTAAGTTGTAGATGTGTTAGTGTCTATATGTATAATTGATTATGTGTGAATACATCTACGTGTTTATATGTATATACATGTCTATATATGTATGTTTTGTGTATATATATGGGCGTGTGTGTACGTATATATATTCTTTAACAATACAGACAACTCTTATTTTTAGATATTTTTTATAAATGTTGTAATCATCAATAATACTTCTATATTCAAGCTTTGTCCACAAGATTTACTCCTACTGACATTAAAGTATACTTATTATTTTTATTATTATTATACGACAGCGGCCTACTAGATTCCTTTTTTTTTCGAAAAAATCATTAACTTTTTTTATTTTGCAACAAATTTCGCAAATTTTACAAAGTAGACCCCACGAATCCTATTTCAGCAGAAAGCTCCTGAAAGAAATGATTTGTTTTCGTCCTATAACAAATCATTTCTAAAGAAAACATATGGGAAATTGGCTCCCGGTCGAATTGGCTGAAATTTTATTATGTTATAGTAGGATGGGTCATTAGAAAAAAGTGTAAGTTCAAATGTTTTCTATGTTTTGTTTCTGAGATATAAGCGGCCAAAGTTCGTAAAAACGTCGTATTGGGGTAGGATTGACAAAGAAAAAAACTGTTTTTTTAGTCGAAATAAGACAAAGTAAGGATGGAAATGTATTAATCGGAACTCATACACATGTTCAATTATAATCTTATTGATGATAATACGTTAGGGTGTATACGGGGCATAGCCAAAAAAAATTTTTATCCAGCTCTATTTCAAAACCAACAAGATATATTTTGTTGAGATATCATAGTTTCAGTCTATTGTAGGCGAAAAAACGTGTTTTGTTTCTTGATGACTCTCTCTGTTTGAAATATATATATTTTTTTAATTTTCGAGTATACCCCTACACTGAAAACAATTGACAGATCGTTTTTGAATACAAAACAAGGAGTTAATTGATACTGCCCATTTAATAAAAGATAGGGTAACATTCTGATGAACTCAATTGTTCAATATTACCTTTCATTTAGATAAAGGGTGCGTTACATTTTTTTTAGGTCATTCACAATGTTTTCATTGAATATCTAGAAAACTGTAGAACATTCACAATATTTTTAAAATGTTGACCATCATATACGATAGTTTCATCAACTTTGTATGTTGCGTTTGTAAGATATGCATTTTTGAAGTTTACGGTATTACGATTTATGGGGTAACCTATCGATTTAACAAAATTTTATGGAACCTTTCGACACATTCAATTCTATTATAAAACATTTCGAAATGAATTATTTGATACTATAAACAACACTAACCACACTCAACAACAATTTGGAACTTAACAGTACAGACTAAAAAAATCGTATTATAAATAACGACTTCTAACATTAAGAGTCAATTATTATTATGGAAATTATAATATAACAAATCGAAATGAACCTGATGAAGCTATTGTATAGCGAAACACGCGTCGTGCTTTAGTGAACCCTTAAGTAGTGAAAATCTCATAGTGTATTGTAGTAGTGAACTCTAAATCGAAATTGAAACTAATTAGTTATAAACAACATAAACAACAATTTACATAATTGAACTCTCAAAAAACAAACAATAAACAAAACCTAAATTCAAATAATATTATTATTATTGTTATTTATTGGTCTATTTGCGCAATCTAAAACATTGTTTAATAGTTCATGGCTAGGGTACTTTATTGTTTCTTGATGACGAGCAAGCATATCCTAGGTACCAAAGTACGCTGCAAATATGGGAATAGCATCCCACTGTTCTTGCTCCACTTTTGCAGGTACAGTAGTAGCCTAGAATACGTTCATTTGCAGGTGCATCAGGAATAATACTAAAGGATATCCACAGTTGATACTTTATAGCATTCCTAAATCTGGACGCTATGCGGCAGCGTAATAGTTCCAGGTTCAGTATTACCATTGTATATAGACTAACCCTATATACAATGGTATTACGCATATCAATTTCAAATAGAAACAATAAAGTATCCCACCCAGCCATAAACTATTGAGAAATGTTTTAGATTTCGCAAATAGACCTATCAATAACAATTTTAATATTTTTATTTGAATTTGGGTTTTGGTTATTGTTTGTTTTTTGAGAGTTCCATTATGTAAATTGATGATTATGTTGTTTATAACTAATTAGTTTCAATTTTTTAATTTCCATAATTAATTGACTCTTTATGTTAGAAGTCGTTATTTATAAGTCGATTTTTTTTGAGTCTATACTGTCGAGTTCCAAATTGTTGTTGAGTGTGGTTTGTGTTATTTATAGTATCAAATAATTGATTTCGAAAAGTTTCATAATAGAACTGAATGTGTCGAAAGGTTCCATAAAATTTTGTTAAATCGATAAGTTACCCCATATATCGTAATACCGTAAACTTCAAAAATGCATATCTTAGAAACGCAACATACAAAGTTGATGAAACTATCGTATATGATAGTCAACAATTTCAAAATATTGTCAGTAAAATATGGTCCAAATTAACGGATGACCTATAAAAAAAATGTAACGTACCCTTTATCTAAATGAAAGGTGATATTGAACAATTCAGTCCATCAGAATGTTACCCCATCTTTTATCCATTGGGCAGTAGCAATCAATTCCTTTTTTTGTAATCAAAAACGATCTGTCAATTGTTTTCAGTATAGGGGTATACTCGAAAATTTCAAAAAATATATATTTCAATCAGAGAGAGTCATCAAGAAAGAAAAACGTTTTTTCGCCTACAATAGACTGAAACTATGATATCTCAACGAAATATAACTTGTTGGTTTTGAAATAGTGCTGGAAAAAAAATCCGGAAAAACGATTTTTTTTAACTATGCCACGTATACACCCTAATGTACTATCATCAATAAGATTATAATTGAACATGTTTATGAGTTCCGATCAATACATTTTCATCCTTACTTTGTCTTATTTCGACTAAAAAAAAAAGAGTTTTTTTTCTTTGTCAATCCTACCCCAATACGACGTTTTTACGAACTTTGCCCGCTTATATCTCAGAAATTAAACATACAAAATCAATTGAACTCACACTTTTTTCTAATGACCCTCCCACTATAACATAATAAAATTCCAGCCAATTCGACCGAGAGCCAATTTCCCATATGTTTTCGTGCTAAAAATAGTACAAAAGGTCTCTGGAAAACAGTCAATGAAATTTGTAATAAATCAGAAATAGCAATGAACATCAATGAAATAAAAATAGACAAAACAGAATTATTAATAACAAAATAGAAATATGTGAAAATTTCATCAAATATTACAGCAAATTGGGGGAAAACTATGCAATGAAAATAACTAAACCCTAGGATTATGAAAACACTGAAAAAATTGTTGAAAGCACCATGTATGTATATCCAACTGATGAGAATGAAGTAAAATAAATTATAAACCAATTGAAGACAAAAAAATCTCCAGGCGATGATAATATTCGTCCTGAAACTCTGAAAGAGATAGTTAATGAAATAAAAACTAAGCTCACATATTTAATAGATTGGTGTATAGATACAGGGTCCTTCCCAAAAATCTTGAAATCGGGACTTATCGAACCAATCTATAAAAATGGGCACAAAAGAGAAATTATAGACCACTTTCTCTTATATCTAACATATAAAAAATCATAGAAAAGGTACTAAAAAAAAAGGATATTGAGTTTCTTAAAAAAGTAATATCGGATAGGCAATATGGGTTCAGATCAGGAAAATCAACGGAAGATGCAATATTCTCTTTATCGTCGTATATTTATGAAGCTTTAGACAAAAAAGGCATATTTGTTGACCTATCGAAAGCATTTGACACGGTCTGTCACAATGAACTACTGAACAAAATATTCTCCTATGGACTTAGAGGAAATTCCTTCAATCTCATAAAAAGTTATTTGTCTGGTAGAGAACAGAGGGTGAAAATCGACGATGTTACTAGTACCTACAGAACCGTTTCCCATGGAGTCCCACAATGAACGGTACTGGGTTGGATTATTCGAAATAGAAACCCAAGGAAAAATATTGAGCTTCGCCAGATGATACAGTCATTCTGTATAAATTAAATACCTAGCGAGATTTGAAGGAAATTGTTGAAAAAGACTTTATTGGAATAGAAAAATGGTTAGACGCAATAAACTCCCACTTAATTTCACAAAAACAAAATATTTAGCATTCTCTTCCTATGCAAATGGATTACCGAATATAGGACCACTCAAACTAGGAGACAGCTATGAAATACCGGAGAATAAATCAATAAAATACCTCGGCATTGTCATAGATCGTCATCTGAGATGGGATCTACAATTAAAAATGTGGTTAAAAAACTGATACAGATTCAAATACCTGAGAAATTTTCTGGACACCAAAAATTTTAGAATACTATATTACGTTTTGGTTGAATCGCAACTACAGTACGGTATAATAGGATGGGGTGGAGTAAACGATAACCACTTAGATAATTTGAATACTATACAGAAATACATCATTAAAATAATATATCAAAAGGCCTGTAATTATCCGAGTGATTATTTGTTTAGGTAATCCAACTTTATTGAGTATTCCAAAAAAATATAAAAAAAGAAAATATTGAATTACATTCTTCCAATCATAATTATGATACGAGAAAAAGAAATAATATGGTTATATTACCAGCCCTTAACAAAACTATAGGTCAACTTAATGCATCTTATCTGGGACCTAGATTGTACAATATGGTACCGGATTCCATAATATATATTGTTAACAAGCACAGTTTCAACAAGAAGGCTAAAAGGTGGATTGCGAAAACTGAAAGACCTTTTTTTCATGATATTGTGAATCAAAATACATAAGTAATGATCATTGCATAACTGAATATTGCAACATCAACTCTATCCTTCATGCAAATAATCTTTATCATTATTATTATATTCATTAGTTTGTAATTGAAATTGTATGTTTATTGTTAGATTATTCTATATGTCTACCTCAATTTCATACTAAATTTTTTTTTTTTTTTTTTTTTAATTAAATTTTAAATTGATCTGTATTGTCCGTTCATTTATATATTATCTTATCCCTAAAGTAACAGGAACATTCATAAATAGTTTGTAAAAATATTTTATTATGTAGTAGAACATACAGTCACACACAAGTACTATAACAACTCATAGTTGTTATACACTTCTGTGACTCACCTATGTTTATTGCATTTTAATCTTATTGATTGTAAACATGTTTTATATATGTCAATTAACATTATTATTATTATGAAAGAGGGAATTTTTTTGGCATAGTGGACAAATTATTAAATTAAAGAAAAAAAGCATCCTCAAGTGGGAGTCGAACCCACGACCTTATGATTTCTAGCCATACGCTCTACCATCTGAGCCATTTGAGGACATAGGAATCGACACCCACTCGTGAAATCTTTCCCTCCACAATTTAATATTCATGTTAGAAATGAATCGAAAATCAACCGTACTTATCAATGGCCGTCGAGATCCATTACCTATCACTCAACTTCATTGTCATTCGAAGATTTCAGTAGCAGATTCAAGCAGACGATCTCTAACCACTGATAAAATTTAGCCAAATATATAAGGTGAAAGTGGAAATATTGCGTCCGAAATACATATAATGAAAGAGGGAATTTTGTGGCATAGTGGAAAAATTATAAAATTAAATTAAAAAAGCATCCTCATTATTATTATTATTATTGGTCATTTTGGCAAGTTTTTTGATAAAAATTTGAAAGTATTCAAAGGTATTGGATACGAACCATATAGATATGTAAAACTTCAAGTAAAAAATTGCAAAATTTGCTGCAAACGATTACGAAGCACTTCCATATCAACTTTGTGTCTTGGTTGATTTTGTTTAAAGATTAACTAAAATACAAAATACTTCTTTGAACTGAAGAAAAAATTAACGAGAGGTAACCAGCTCTTCACAAAGATGAAAAATCCCCAGTAGAAGACCTTGTTTATAGATGACCAAAAACGGGATTTGATTTATATTCAGGACATGCATTATTTGTGTTGTTATGGAACATTGACGACAATTGGGCACAGTTTCCTGTAATATATTCGATCAACTCAATGGATGGGAAATCCTGTATGATGAATATCTTTCTAAATATGTATATGATTGAACGTACCGATATAAGATAGAACTACGTAGTTATTTACGTAAGTCATTATTCAGATTTTTAATCAGCCACACGTTTTTGATAAGATATGGAAGTGGTATTTTCTATTCGACATGTAGATGAGTAGAAAACATGTGGAGTCAATTAAAAAAATCATAAAAAATCGACTTGTCTCGTTTGCAATAAATGTTGAGAACATCTGTGAAAAAAGTTACACTTCAACTAATTTTCAATAACTATCATTCAGTAAATTGTTGCTGTATAAAATCGGAAAGCGTGAGTTCACATCTTCCAATCCTGGAGGAGTGCAAGAAATCAAAATATCGCCACGTTGTTGGACATTTTCACAAGAACTGTTGAAAGACGATTTTTTTTTACAAAAATTGGGTTGTTGCGAATCTTTTTGAGCGATTTGTCAAGGTTGGGAAAGGTATGCTTGCAATAGTTAGTTGCCTTGTGATTTGTTATACTTGTCTCATTGTATATATTTCAATTTACTCACCTTATACCACACACCCCTCACTGGCAATCCAACACTCTCGGGGTTACTCCTGTATAATTCCCGCTGAGTCTTGTTGTGGATCTGAAAATTGGCCAACATTCCCGTTTCAGTCTGAGCGTACGTAGGCACGATATCCGTATCAGGTAGTAACTCTTGAAGAGCGAAAAAATACCTCTTGGACAATGCCGCTCCTCCAATTGCCAGCCTCAGCAGAGAGCTGCAGGTCACGTCGTCTGGTTTTCCGAATTTTACCAATTCCGTCACTTGAAATGGCGTCAAAAATGCACCAGAGACCTGAAAAAAAAGTCCTTCAGTGAGTACCACAAGGTGTAGTTTTGGGGCATTCAAGCATTTTTGGACGTGCTCTACAGATTCCCCATAAAGCCATCAAGTTCTTTTTAATATAAGTGTTATAAAACTTCTTGAGAGAAAAAAAATACTGATTTTGTATGTATCTACAGATGTATCAGTAACTCTGGTCATTTGTTGACTGAAATATCCTGCAGAATGCAAGGTAACTTATGTTACCTCTCTGAGCTGTTGAAGTTATTGAATTATGCTTTTAATTGAAAATAAAGAAATTCACTAGCTCCAAACTTTTCTAGGAAACTTCATTTCACATAATTCTCATAATGAAAGCATGACACTTTTGCTTGATTTTCACTCTATTGAAAAAAAAAGCATAAATCACCAAAGAAAAGTGTAGAAAATGAAATACTCCAGGAAAAAAGTCAATGATTCTAGCAATAAAAGCAAGACTCTCTGGAATATAATAGAGCAGCCATCCAGAACAACTGAAAGTGAACGTATAGTCCTGAATCACAATCAGAAATTTATCAGTAATGAAGTAGAAGTCGCGAATACATTTGGAGAATACTTTTCAACTATAATTGATAAAAAATCAACACGTATTTCCCGGATAATTATTCAGGTAGTTGTACGACAATGGCGAATGTTAATACAACGATGTTCCTCAAACCCGTTTCAGCAGATGAAGTAATTTACCCAATAAAAAAAGTACAAAACATGATGAGGTCTACAGAAAAATTGTTGAAGAATGTGTAGATATATTATCAGACGTAATAGGAGATATATAATTTATATATTTCTCTTGGATAATGTCTAGATCTTCTAAAAATTGCCATTCTAGTCCCCTTAATGAAAAATGGTGACATCAAAAATATCTAGAATTATTGCCCTATATCTCTTATCAGTGTACTCTCAAATTTTTTTGAAAAATATATCTCTCAGAATCAATGACTACCTGGAAACATTCGATCTGATGTCAGAGTGCCAACATGGATCCAGTAAAAATCCTTCGACCTTTGAACACTGAACTTGTAGCAGAAAAAATCTTTAACATAGGAATTCGAATTGATATAAACCAGTTACTTCTGTCTTTTTTGGCGAATATATGTTTCCAGGTGAAGCAGGAAAACGTTATGTCAGATGCATTTCTTGTAACAACGGGTACTCCTCAAGGCATCTGATTCTTTTATTATATGCGAATGATCTTCCTGATAACATAACTCATGGAAAATTATTTCTTTACGCAGATGACACGTCTATCATTCTTCCTAGTAAAGTATCTGGATATGACACAATTAGTGAATACAGTTCTAATCGAAATTAATGACTGGTGTAACAACAACAGACTCATTGTGAACCAAAACAAAACAGTATGCATGCAATTTGCGAATTCATCTCGAAGTCTACATAACCTCAATCTCAGTTTCCAAAACAAATCTTTAGAATTGGCCAGTTTGACAAAATTCTTGGGAACAATGATTGACTCACTCTTCACATGGCAAGAATATATCGATTTTAAATGTGAAAAATTGAATCAATCATACTAACTGATAAAAACTCTCAAGTGTGAGTTAGATACAAAATCACTGATATCAGTTTATTATGCTGAATTTCACTCGAGTATATATCATAATATTGCTGTCTGGCGACTAGTTACTGGATCAGACAGGATTTTCATAAAGTAAAAAGCACTGCTGAGATTGATATTCAACACGTTCCGATTTTGATCTTCCCGATCAAGTGCTACCAGTTACTAGTTATACGTGAACCGACAAGGATGGCTCTTGATCTGTCGAAAAAGATAGAAATTATTGAGCTTAAACACGTTTCTTGAATGTCATTAACTTCCATGTCGTTATTTATTTCTTTGTTTATTCATTTACAAAGGGGGACTAACCCAGAGACAAAGTATTTACAAATAGGTGATTTCTCAATATAGATATAATTCAAAAATCAATTCAAATAATGAATTGAGTACATGTAGTAGATGAAATGACTGGATGAAATGACTGAAAATGAAAGAGAAAATGAAAACATACTTATTCAATACATATCAATTAAGTCTGCGAAGCGAGAAAATGACTTTTGAAAATATGGGAAAACTTTCAAAATGAGTAAGAGAAGATATCAATATCGATGGAATTCGATAGCGTATTGTATATGTTGCATCTATGCATTGGGGAGTTCAAAATTTTTTTTTTTATAATGTTCCTAACAGAAAAGATGTTGATGCCTGGTAATATATATCGGAAACAATTTATCTGGGGTATAGACAGAAATCTACACGAGCAACAAGGAACGCAATGATATGATAATACCACATAAACAAGAGAGACGCACAGCTGTGCGCCCCTCCTGTTACCCCACCCGACGCATTAACTGACCACGTGGCAATACGACACAGCGCACAGCGACTCGACTCATTCTTGCCGAGCCGTGGTTGCGAAAACAAAAGACCGTGACAAGTATTACCTTTTGAAACACGCCGCCTATTTACACAACCGCAGAGAAAGTACAGATCGTTAAGTGGTACTTTGGGGGTAATTCTGTACAAGATATCTATTCATAGTGGCTTTTGCAGATGGACCTGTACCTACGGAAGACTGTCCTTTCAATTATTAATTAATTTCAGAATTGTGGGTGTGTGGCAGCACATTGCAAAAAATGTTGTCCCACAAATTCACCACCGCATCCTAGACAAATACCCGAGGAACGGGAAATAAGAGAAACACAAGTGTGTGCATTGGCAGAAACGACACCTTGTTCGAGTAGACAGATCGCCGACGAAGTGAATTTGAATGAAAGAACTGTAAGGAATATTTTGAGGAGAAACGGTTATCATTGTTTCAAAGTCAAGACCACACAAGATCTTTTGCCTGGAGATCATTTCAGACGTATGGAGTTTTGTGAAACGATGGTCGAAAAATGTAATAGGGCATTTCGTGTAAATGAAGACTTTCTAAAAAAGGTGTTATTTACCGATGAATCGTCCTTCTCAATTCATCGAAAACACAACCAATCCGTAGTACGTTATCGGTCTGGTAAAAATAAACATTTGAGTATTACTGTGAGGACACAGTACCCAAGCAAATTAAATGTGTGGACGGGACTTTCAGGCGATCACGTCATAGGCCCATTTTTTATCGAAGGAAATTTAAATGCAGCAAAATATTTGCAACTTTTGCAAAATCAAATTATTCCTGCAGTTCGCGCTCTTCCGATTTACTTTAACGACGTGTGGTTTCAACATAATGGTTATCCTGCCTACAATGCAGGCACGGTGGTTACATTTTTGAATCAATTATTTCCCGATCGGTTAATTTGTACGCGAGGTACAATCAACTGGCCACCTCGATCACCAGATGTAGCACCTCTCGATTTTTATTTCTGGGGCATGCTAAAATCGAAGGTATATCGGAATGAGTTCCATCAATCTGAGGGCGGAAATTATTCAGTTGTGTGCTCAGTTAACACCAGCTACCCTTGCGGCTACCAGAACAGAATTTTACAATAGATTCGGCTATTGTTTGGCCCAAAATGGTGGTTTGTTCGAACATTTAATAAAATAATTCCGTACCCAAATTATTTAATTTGGTTTGTCTTTTCTTGTAAATTTTTTTTTTCTCTTCATTTAAGAAATAATTGTTTTTCTGTTAGAAATAAGTTTTTTGTTTTTATTGTCTTACAGAAATATCGTTTGCTTTTGTTTATGTTTGAGAATTTTCTTCTGTGTTCGCGGCCTCCACGGCACCAAAGATATTTTGATCTACCTGTCGCCCGACAGATTAAATTGAATCAATGATTCAGTTCAATTTGTTCAAATTATCTGATGTGAAATTATCGTATAATTCTTCTCCATTGCAGCGCACACATTCTCCCGACTGCTGCTGGTATGATACTGACGTCCTGAGTCCTGAGCTGACCGCCCTGACTCTCCTATATCTGTGTCGTGACGTCGATATCCCTTCCTCGAGCGAATCGAGGGGAAATTGTAATGATCTCTCAACATATAGCAAGCTGTTCTTTACGCTCTCATGAAACCACCATACCCAAGATAAATACTTTCCGATACTGCACGCGAATCAACTGAGTTGTTTGTGACTTTAAAGAGGAACTTTACGTCTGAAAATTTCCTTCTATTCGTTAGTGTTGATAAGTTCAGCTCATTCCGAACGCACGAACGATTGTTGGGGTTGGATGTAAAATATTTTTCATTGCCATAGTCTATGGATATATTATGAACTCGATCCAGTTTATTTATGTAAATGTAATATCCAGGCTTCCATATTACAGAACCAAAACTCAAAACACTATTAACGTATGACATATAGAGAGTACGGAGAGTCAGTGTGTTTTCAAATTCACGAAAAGTTCTCATAATGAAACCTAACAATTTGTGAGCCTTTTTTTAAATGTGAAATATATGCTTATCAAAGAGCATTTTGGAATCGAATATTATTCCTAAGTCCTTTATTACTTTGACAGTTTTGAAGGGTTGAGAAGATATTTGATAAGAGTCATTTATAATTCTTTTTCCGTGCCCAAATAAAATGTGGTAACACTTTTCAGACTATTTACCTCAAAGTAATTATGAAAGTTATTGATATCATGCTGCATTAGTGTGATATCGTCAGCATCAGAAGTTGAGTGATATATTTTTAGATCATCGGCATACATTAAAAATTGGCAAATCGAAAACATTGGCATACATCATTAATATAAATATTGAATAGAAGTGACCCAGATGAGATCCTTGAGGCACTCCAGAGGTGATTTGGCGATATTCATATTTGTGGTTACCGATTGTTACCGCTTGAAAACGATCAGTTACATAAGATTCGAGCCAATTTAGCAGATTGTCGTTTACCCCGACTCCAGCGAGCTTCCGTAGCAAAACTGATTTTGTCAAAGGCTTTGTTGAAGTCGGTGTAAATAGCATCGACTTGATGTTTGTCATTGAGGCTATGCATGATGTACTCAGTATATGTGAATAACTTGGAGTCTACTGATCGTTTCTTCATGAAGCCATGTTGTTCAATATTAATCATGTTTTTAACGTCGAAGAACAGGTTATCGAAAATAATGGATTTAAAAATGTTTGCTGTGATTGACAGTTTTCAAATCGGTCTGTAGTTTTTGATGGGTTGTTTATTACCAGAATTTGAGATTGGGATTATATGAGCTTTCTTCCATACTGACGGAAATACTCCGGAAATAAATTGGTACGTCTTGTAACGACATATCTGTTACATTTCTTATTGATATGCTCAGAGATACAAAATAATTGAGAGTAGCTCAAGTTATCTTATTAATTGCAATCTAGGAATCACTATCGCAAATCTTAGCGCCATCTAACGGCGAACAGTCATTAGAGTTGAGAGAAGACGAGCGAGCGCAAAGAATTTGACAGTACGATTTGGTTTTGAAGAGAGGTCGAAGCCCAAGTGTGTTCTGAAGTTTGTCAGCCATTGAATAAAGAAATATAATTTGTTCATGTTTGAATAACTAATGAATTAGAGCATCTTCCTCTCTTCTGCGAAAGTGATTTCAAAGCAGTGTGATATCGAGGTATGTAGGAATATTTTTGACCATTTTTAATATATGTCATGTTGAAATATTTTCTAACGAGAACGTGGGATATTTCTTCATGAAGTTCTGTTATCTTGATTCATCAATAGTTCTTGCTCAGTAAACAGCAATTAAACTTATTTAGGTCAAGCTGATAATTGATTCCAGTGCAGTACCATATTTATTTTCAAATGAGTTCAGGTGGAATTATAAATATCACATGTAATATTATCGAATTGAATCAAGATATCTGTGTTCAATCTCATCTGTCATCATCAATCGCCATTTTAATATACGAGTAGATTACAAATTTTTTTCGTCGGCTTTTTTCCTGTGGTCAACGTGAAATTTTCCATATCCATTTGCTTCAACTAGGAGGAAACTTACATTTGGATTTCAAAATATATAAATTTGACAGCGCGAAGGTAATATGATTTGACATTTGAATAGTATTTGAATTCGTTATGTTTAGTTGCCCATACCACAATGATGCATTAATCGACCATTAATAGGGTATAAATGGTCGATTTCGGTGTATGTTTGGCTGCATATATCACAATTATGCATTAATAGAGAAATTGAACGTTAATAGGGGTCATATGATAATCAATATTATTATGAAGAATTTAAAATTCTGAGACGTAGAAGTAAAAATCTTATATCTAATGACTACAAATTGTACACAAACAATATTCAAAATGAAATTAAAACATATCCTAAAAAATTCTGGAAATATATAAATGGTTGCAAAAATGAGGTTAGTATTCCTAATAAAATGTCTCACAACGACACATCCGCTGAAAACGGCAAACAAATATGTGATTTATTTGCTACCTATTTTAGAAGCGTATACATTTCTCTCCTCAACTCAGCACAAATAATTCACTAAACTCAATAAAATTCACTCCGGAAATGATACTTGCTAAGATGAACTCTTTAGATGTAAACAAGGGAGCCGGAATAGATGGCTATCCCTCATATTTTGTTGAATACTGTGCTCCCAGTTTATGCTTCCCACTCTGTGTTATTTTCAATAAATCCATGCAGTCTGGTACCTTCCAAGATGCCTGGAAAACTGCTCTTTCAGTTCCAAAATACAAAAACTCCGGCACCAGAAACAGTGAAAAATTATCGCGGTATCTCCAAACTATCCACATTCAGCAAATTATTTGAAAGCATCATTTACGACATTATGTGTCACAGTGTTAAATCATCGATCTTAGAATGCCAACACGGATTTTTCTCCAAACGAGGGATCGAAACAAACTTGGTTATATATTCCGAATACATCTCGAATGCCTTAGACAATCGAGCGCAGGTTGATTCACTGTACACTGATTTCAGCAAAGCGTTCGATAAAGTCGATCACAACCTCCTTATATCGAAACTTTCTGGAATTGGTATACAGGGAAATCTCCTGAGATGGCTATCGTTATATCTTCATAATCGCAGTCAACTTGTGAATATAAATGGATATAGGTCTGCCTCTTCTGTGGTAACATCGGGAGTCCCTCAGGGTTCACATCTGGGTCCTTCATTATTTTCAGTATTTATTAATGATCTAAACAGCTGTTTCAAACATATACAGGTACTGTTATATGCTGACTATTCGAAGATATTCAGAAAAGTGTTGACAATTAGGGACTGCTCAAAGATTCAGGAAGATCTAAATAGGTTCACTGAATTTTGTAACCGGAACAAAATGAAAGTCAATGTCAGTAAATGTGCGAGTATATCTTTCAGTAAAAGCAATATTCCTATAGAATTCCAATATTTACTGGACGACAGTATAGTCAAAAGAACGGACCGAATCAGGGATCTTGGTGTATACTTCGATACAAAAATGACCTTCAACCCACATTTTGAGTACCTAATTAATTCTTGCAATAGAGCTTTGGGATTTTTTTGTAGAACATGCAAAAGACTTTGATAATGAGGCAGCCATCAAATCTATTTATTATGCTTTTGTTCACAACAAATCAAATTTCGCCAGTGTAGTATGGAACCCACATTATAATGTTTATAAATTACGATTAGAAAGACTTCAGAATAGATTTGTGAGGTTTCTC
Organism: Gonioctena quinquepunctata; assembly: GCA_018342105.1. Lineage (NCBI taxonomy): Eukaryota > Metazoa > Arthropoda > Insecta > Coleoptera > Chrysomelidae > Gonioctena > Gonioctena quinquepunctata. Next base: position 250,433 of record JAFIRS010001454.1, on the reverse strand, counting down.
CACTTCAAAATTACAAAAGTTTATATAACTGTTGGCATTAGTGAAATTAGTTCTCTTTATAATATACAGCTGCTAGAAACGACGGATAATCACGGATTTACTCTTAATGTGCAAAATCATTAAAAAAAAATATGATTCTCCTAATTTAGGGTATGATTTTTTATCATGTGCCTCAAAGATACACTAGAAATAGACAATTACTTAGCAGCCCCAGTTACCACACGAATTTGGGAAAAAATTCTCCAATCACCAGAATGTGTTACTCTTTCAACAAATATTGTAATAATCTAGATATATTCTCCATAACTTTCAATTTTTTCAAAATAACTGTAAGACATATTTTCAATTCATAATGTTATAATGATCACAATTTAGATTATTCCTGTACCTCTTAGACTACCGAAATATTTATTGTTATTATTTTTATTAGTGGATGCTTGTATGGGTTTCACCTGTTTGTATCCCAAACGATCGATTTCGTGTAGATTAAACAGACTCGTTAATAAGAGGTCGCCGGAAAAATAATGTACTCACCTTGTATTTGTCAACTAGATACCAGAACTCCTTAGCCACAAACGTGCTGCTCAGAAGTCTACTAACGCCCGTTACCATCGAAAGGAACAACCCCATTCCTGCAGAGTTCCAATACATAGACCCATAGTTGAGGAAGCTGCAGTCGCCATTTTTCTTCACCGCCATCTCGTACAACCGCCTATCGGTGTCTACGTCATCATTTTTCGCTGGCGGTACCAAAGGAGAGTGGTTGTAGAAATAGTGATGGTTAATGCAGACGCCCTTGGGAAACCCGGAGGTTCCGCTGCTGAAGTAGATGATGAGAGTGTCTTTGGGGTTATCCACGTGAACGGGTTGGAAGTTTTCTTCTTCCTCGGAGGGTTGCAGGAAATCTTCGAAAGTCGTATGGTCCGGAGAAGAACCGAACACTACTATTTCTGATTTGAATCCAGCGTCATCAACGAAATCCACGATGTTCTGCAAGGACTCCTGGACGGTGAAGACGATTTTGGGCTGCACCCCACCTATCAACTCTTTCATTTCGAAGTCGGATAGGGTTGGATCCAGGGAACATGGTATGGCTCCAATGAAAAAGGCGGCTATTATCGGGACGCATGCGTCTAAATGGTTGTCGGAACAGGTTGTGATGATATCGCCCTTTTTTATGCCCTTGTTTCTCAGGGTTATGGCGGTTCTAATGCTACGTTGTAGGAGAGATTCGAATGTGTCTTTTTCTCCGGTTTTCGCGTCGATCTGAAATTCAAAAGTACAGTTTATCGAATCTGGAAAAAAACGTGAAAATGTCGGTATAGAAAAAAAAAACAATTTTAATATCATACTAGACAGATAAACCCCAATTATACATGGTGACCCAGGGGTTCGGGCAAGCTCCATAACTTTTTCTTTACAAGTTATTGCCTTGATTTTTTTTCAAATGATAGGTCCGACAATGAGGCACATTCTGAAGATATTTCTATTTATATGGTATCGGAAAGAATATATCTTGGGTATAGACAGAAAGCTATAAGAGTAACAAGGAACGCAATTATATTAAAATACCACATAATCAAGAGAGACAAAATGCTGCTCTCCCCTCCTAGTGTTCCACTCGACTCTTCAACACGTTGATGTGTGATTCCCGATAACTTCGTCTTCGAAGTTACACACCTACAATAACGTTCGTACAATGCGAACGCAGAAATTCAAATAAAATAATTTTGTTATAACCTGAGGATGGTAGAATTCAATGCAAACAAAACACAAGCATGTCTTTTCTCTAGAAAAGCCGATCTCACTGTGCCTAACATAACTTTGTCAGGAGTAACCATACCACTGAAGTCATCCATATCGATGCTTGGTATTACTATCAGCAATAACCTTTCCTGGGAAAATCACGTGAGGTCCATTGCCAAAAGTGCATCCCAAAAACTTGGTTTTGTTTCGTGCCAAGAGCTATTTCACCCCCACTCAGCTGCTTATGATCTACAAGGCACAGATCCGACCTGTCCTGGAATACTGTTCCCATATTTGGAGCGCGGCACCTAAACATATCCTGAGGCTATTGGATTCTGTCCAAAAAAGGGCAATTCGTCTCGTCGGTGATGCCTCGCTTACAAACTCGCTCACTTGTCTGGAACACCGTAGAAAAGTTGGCGATTTGTCTCTATTTTATAGATATTTTCATGGGCGATGCTCTTCTGAAATATCAACAATCGTTCCTGCTTTGGCAGTCTCTTCAAGATTAACCCGTCAAGTTCAGTCATCATACCCCTTCGTGGTCACTTTGGAGACCTGCAGAACATCACTTTCCAAAGACTCGTTCATCCAACGAACAGCGAGGCTTTGGAACTCATTGCCTAGGGAGGTGTTCCCCGAGGCATACAACCTCCATAAATTTAAGAAGAACACCAACTCCTACCTTCTTTTCCTTGGTTCCCACGATGTTCTCTGAACATTACAGTATATCCCTTCTCGTGGGAACCAGAACATAAGAAAAAAAAAATAAAAATACCATGTCGAAACGACGTTAAAAGAAATTAGATGAATTGACTGAATCAAACCTCCATTCCGAGAAATTGAAGAATATATATATATATATATATATACATATATATATATATATAATATATGTGGTGAATTAGTGACTAGCATATTGTATGCAAGCTGATTCTATTTGGGGTTGCAGTCAGGTATAGGGCTGATTAGGAAAACTCTTTGGTATCCGCCTTGATTTTGAATTGATTAAAAAAGAAGTTGTCATTGTCAAAATTTATTTCATCTTTCATGAATTTCTGTTCATTTAATGTGCTAATTTTACATCAATCTCACGTTAGTAAGTAGACAAATAATATATAATATCATAATGTAATCCATACAATTGTAGTCGTCCTGAGGAAGGCAATAAAGATTGCCGAAAGCTTGACGGATACCAAAGAGTTTTCCTAATCAGCCCTACACCTGACTGCAACTCCAAATAGAATCAGCTTGTATTTATATATATATATATATATATATATATATATATATATATATATATATTGTTATGATGGGTGGTTTTGGTTTTTCTTTTATTTTGAATTTGATAAAATAAATAATTATTTTTGTTTCTGATAACCACTCAGCACAACAAATTGTTGAAGAATATTTGTAATTTTGTGTGATACTTCTGATTTGTGCTAAGAACTTTTGAAAAATACAATCTTGAATTGTCCGGCTATGTTATCTTTACCATTTCCCAAATACTCTTTCACCTTTATTCGTTACCTTTCCCAGCTCAGTAGGGACGCCTTTGGTTCGCATGAGTTCCTTTTCTCTCAGAAGCAGGATTCAGTAGTACCCTCTGACGACTTTTCTTGGAGTCAGTGTTCAAATAATATTACAGAAAGTATTTTACCAAAGAGGTAGAGATGAAAGCAGAAATCGGTCAGATAATTTCCTTTTTTATTCAATGGAAACTTATGTTTACCTAACCTGCCCGAAATATCTTATTACTAGTGCTTTTTCATTAAAATTTAAATGAGAACAAACAGTGGTTTGCTACTAAGCAATTAAATAATCTTTAAATTGTGAATATAGATTATGTACCACTATATAATGGAAATTGATAATACCTGCTGATAATAGTAGGTAAAAATATTTGTTGGTGACTGTCTAACCAATGTGCACTATATTTTAGTTTGGTTTTATTAAAAGTACCTTGAGGTTTATTGTTGGTGACTTCTCTGTGTCCTGTTCGTTGTTCCTGTTGATGAATTCAGCAATTCCTTGGTACGGGCTGCTTTGAAAGTGGTGGAAAGATCCCTCGTCAATGACTACTGTTTACTGAAGGTAAGTTTTAACTTTCTGGGCAATATATGGATGGCTGTTTGATTGGGACATCTAGTTGATCTGTCTTATCGTAGAGTTATTGTATTTGCTTTCACATTTCCCACTTTGATTGTTGATTAATTTTTATACGTATTGCTCTTCAAAAATAATTTTTTTCTCTCCTCCTGGCTTCAGTTATTTTTCTCTCTGGTAACACTTACTGTTGTGTTTTTTACCACAGATTTCACGGTTTTGCTCACTTTCTTTTACACAATTTTTTATTTTAAATTATGCCATGTCTTTTATATTCATTAACTATTTCTACATCCTATATACTACACACAAAGTAGATTAAAATTCATCCATGACATTTTTCTGCCTTCAACATTTTTCATTTTATCAATTTTTATGAGAATACTTATTTGACATGTAGCTGTCATCTTCTTTCAAGATTGATTTTTCCAATACAGGATGTTGTAAATTTAGTATTGTCTTAGTCTAGTTGTGATCTAGATATTGTTCGTAAATTTTGGTTTGTGTTTTCTTTTTAAAGTTGTTCAAATAAAATACATTGTTGGCAATTTGCCTATAATAATTTTTTTCCCAATGCTATACTTTTGAGATCTCTGCGTTGACTGAAGACTGGTGCAAGGTTCAAGATAAGTAAAATGTACAGAAAACTGCAAAGTAAACATAGCATAAAACCACGATAACATAAATACCTGCTATTCATATGATGTATCAGTTTCATTATCTGACTCTTTTTTTTTAAATTCTATTTATATTGATAAACATTTCCTATCATAACAATATATATATATATATATATATATATATATATATATATATATATATATATATATATATATAGTGAGTCTGCTTAAGTTGGCTACATATGGGAAACTTTTTTATTATTAATTTTACGAAAAAAAGTTATTTTCAAAATATCTTTACATATTATATAAATATGAATTTTACTCAAAGGTAAAGTAACTTTATATTTCACAATATCGAAAATTGTTATGAAGAAAAGTTGTTCGGGAACAAAAACTATGTTTTAATATACAATTACATCCTTCTAATTAAAAAAAATCTTTTTTTTTAATTTTCTCTCAAATTATCAATACCGAACATTTATCATTTTTATTTACTATAAACATGTTAACCTTTCCGTTCCGTTCAGAAATTAATAATCAAATTTGCACAAAACAAAATTTATTAAAAATTTAATGAACATTGAACAGTTGATGACCTTTTAATTAGTTAATGTCTGTCTTGTAACATTTCAGCGATGCATTTAAATTAATAATACCATAATAATTCATTTTGTAGTAATGATATAACGAACATTATAAGCTCCCTCAATTCACTAACGCCTCAACATATCCGCCGTCTCTTTCAATACAGGTAATTGTTCTATCACGAAAGTTTTTCAATACCCTTCTAACCATAGCCGGAGTAATACTCTGAACGCATTCTGTAATGACTCTTTCCAAATGAGCAACATCTGTAAATGGCCTTTGAAGATACACCTTTTCCTTTAGGTGATCCCACAAGAAAAAATCGAGTGGCGTCAAATCGGGATACAGAGGAGGCCAAAAAATTTCAGCAAACTGATGAATCACTCTTCCATTAAAACGATTTTCAAGGTATTGCCTTATATCCAACCTACTGTGGCATGGGGTATCATCATGTTGGAACCATATTTGTTGACGTTGAAGGAGGGGAATATTATCAAGAAAATCGTCTAATTCATTCTCTAAAAAGAGCAAATAACGGTCCCCATTCACAGATTCATGAAAAAAAAAAGTCCAATTTTTTTTTTTTTTTTATGTTCTGGTTCCCACGAAAAGGGATATCCTGTAATGTTCAGAGAACATCGTGGGAACCTAGGGAAAGAAGGTAGGAGTTGGTGTTCTTCTTAAATTTCTGGAGGTTGTATGCCTCGGGGAACACCTCCCTAGGCAATGAGTTCCAAAGCCTCGCTGTTCGTTGGATGAACGAGTCTTTGGAAAGTGATGTTCTGCAGGTCTCCAAAGTGACCACGAAGGGGTGTGATGACTGAACTTGACGGGTTAATCTCGAAGAGACTGCCATAGCAGGAACGATTGTTGATATTTCAGAAGAGCATCGCCCATGAAAATATCTATAAAATAGAGACAAATCGCCAACTTTTCTACGGTGTTCCAGACAAGTGAGCGAGTTTGTAAGCGAGGCATCACCGACGAGACGAATTGCCCTTTTTTGGACAGAATCCAATAGCCTCAGGATATGTTTAGGTGCCGCACTCCAAATATGGGAACAGTATTCCAGGACAGGTCGGATCTGTGCCTTATAGATCATAAGCAGCTGACTGGGGGTGAAATAGCTCTTGGCACCAAGAAAACCAAGTTTTTGGGATGCACTTTTGGCAATGGACCTCACGTGATTTTCCCAGGAAAGGTTATTGCTGATAGTAATACCAAGCATCGATATGGATGGCTTCAGTGGTATGGTTACTCCTGACAAAGTTATGTTAGGCACAGTGAGATCGGCTTTTCTAGAGAAAAGACATGCTTGTGTTTTGTTTGCATTGAATTCTACCAAGTTATTAGATCCCCATTCGAGAATTGTTGCTAAGTCCATATTTATATTATTAACATTTCTTCCTCGTTCATTTCTGGTTTCACGGGCTGATATAGGGGCCCTGGAAGAGAAAGCGGTATGGAGGGTACTATCATCGGCAAAGCTGTGTACTGGACATGAAGTTGCTTTCAACAGGTCGTTGATGTGAAGTAGAAATAGTGTTGGTGCGAGAATAGATCCTTGCGGAACACCAGCATTTATGAGTAGAAAGTCAGATGAAACTCCATCGACCACTACATGGAGAGACCTGTTTGAGAGAAAACTAGCAAGCAGAGAGCACAGCTGAGGGGGCAAGCCATAAGACGGAAGCTTGGCGAGGAGTCCCTGGTGCCAAACTCGATCGAACGCCTTGGAGATATCTAATGCCACAGCTAAAGTTTCTCCATACTTTTCAATAGATAGCTGCCATATATGTGAGACGTAAGCGAGCAGGTCACCAGTTGATCTCTGATGGCGGAAGCCATATTGCCTATTGTTGACAATTCCTGAGTCTTCCAGATATTTCATGAGCTCGATGTTGATGGCTTTTTCCATGACCTTTGAAATAATAGATAGCAGTGCGATAGGTCTGTAGTTGCTAGGTAGGGCCTTTTTGCCTTTTTTAGGGACTGGCTGTACTCTTGCAATTTGCCAATTGGACGGAAATACCCCCAAATTGTAAGAGTGGTTGAACAACTTGCAAAGAACAGGTGTTAGTTCGGGGGCACATTTCTTGAGAACAATCGGCGGGATTCCGTCAGATCCACAGGCTTTGTTGGTGTTGAGACCCAGCAAAATCTTTCTGATAGTACGTTGGCGAAAGGTGATCTCGGGCATGTGACTGTCAATAGGTGTAATGTTCGGGGGTTGTTTTCCCGATGAATCCAGAGTGGAATTTCCAGCAAATAGGTGCGCAAAGATATTGGCTTTTTCCTGGGCAGTCGTTGCTAGTGTTCCATTTTCTTTGGTTAGGGGAGGAAATGAGCTGGAAGTGAAGTTTCTTCCCACAGCTTTGGCGAAAGACCAAAATGAACGGGATCCGTTAGGACAATCAGCAAGTTTTGATCTTATTTTGGCTTTGTGGGCATCTTTTGAGCATTCTATTGTCTCTTTACATATGCCTCTAGCCTCGACATATGCTGATCTGGTCTCAGGGCCCGGATTTTTTAGCCATCGATGGTATGCTGCCTGTTTGGAAGCCACAGCTCTAGAGCAGTTTCTGTTAAACCAGGTCTTATCGGATGATGTTCTTCTTTCGGTATTCGGTATGTAAGTTTGCATCCCCAACATGATGATTTCAGAAATTGTCTCAGCACATCGTGTTGGATCTACTGAAGAGAAACAAACTCTCTTCCATGGAAACGCTGAGAAAAACATACGAAGACCTTCCCAGTCGGCCGAATTGTAATGCCACATGAGACGGGGTGGTATTGTGCAGCTCGATGGTAAATGGAAAGAGCATGTTGTGGAGATGAGGGTGTGGTCAGAGTTCCCAAGTGGGGCACAAACTTCTATTCTATACGGGTCAGGATTGGTGGTGAGGAAAAGATCTAGTGTATTGGCAGACTGGTTGTTGACATCAGGGATGCGGGTTGGTAGCTCGACCAGTTGTTCTAGACCATGAGTGATGGCGAAGGCCTCGGCTTGACGACCTGCATCATCTGTTTTGTTAGAGAATTTGAGCCAGGCAGCGTTATGTACATTAAAGTCTCCCATGATTATGGTTTCAGCTGTTGGATGGTTCTCCTGAATGTAGTCCAGTTTGAGTGATATTATTTTATTTCGGTAAATTCCACACCACACATTGGTTTTGAATGCATACTGGTCCCGAGTTTTGATGATAAAATTTGGATTAGTATCACTCCACCAACGGCAGTTTTGGCTAGAGACTGTTCCATTTGATGTAAATGTTGATTCATCCGAAAAAAGAGTATATCTTGCCATACATGGGTTATCTTCTAACATTCCTTGGATATTACAACAGAATTCAAATCGTCTATCATGATCTCCTGGTCTTAACGTATGAATAAATCGGGGCTTGTATGGATGAAACTTGTTCTTTTTTAAAATTTTTGAAACCGTATCTTTGTTAGGATGTTCGATTGCTGAAATCATTACTTCAAATTCCATGTCATCATTGGCGATCCGTTGTTGGCGTTTGTTGCTAAGTTTATTTTTTACATCTCCAGAAGTCTTAAATTTCCTTACTGTGACATAGTGAAGATTTTTCTCTGGGTGTCGGTTATTAAAAATTTCTGCAGCTTTCCGATAAGTTTTATAATCCTCACCCACAATTAACACAATTCCAATTTTATCTTCAGTACTTATAATGTTGCTGGCATTTTCACCAAATTTCGCTAAATACAACTGATGTTTTGAATGTCACTGTCAAACATTTACTGTCTGGCATTTCTTGTCAGAGCATCCCAGATTACAATAATTACAGTGAAATTTTCGTTGTTATTGTAGAGATGTTTCGAGAAATAAAAAAAATACTATAAATTAATGCAACTGCATATTTCAACGTGATTTTTAATTCCGAACAACTTTTCACAATAACAATTTTCGACATTGTGAAATATAAAGTTACTTTACTCCTGAGTAAAATTCATATTTTTTGACACACCTCGTAGAAGATTGATAGAATTTGATATCTGATGTTTGCATCTTGGCTTTCAGACCATGCAGAACTTTTTATGAGAAATAACTTTTTTTCGTAAAATTAATAATAAACAAGTTTCCCATATGTAGCCAACGTAAACAGACTCACTGTATATATATATATATATATATATATATATATATATATATTTATTTCTTCAGTTCCTCGAAATAAAAGGTCTGATTCAGTCAATTCGTGTTTTTATATTGTGTTAAATAACGTGTTATATTTCGGACTCAATGTTTTTAATCAATTATTTTAGTGCATACATTTTAATATTCTGTTAAATAACATATGTCTCAAACTCCATGTTTTTAAATTTAGTGATTTTAACCTGAAGATGACAAGTACTATGTCGAAACGTCGTTTAAAAAATTATACGAATTGACTGAATCAGACCTTTATTCGGTTGAATAACAATTTTCTGAGATTCTAATAAACACCATACCACGTGCATAGGCGTATACAGGAAGTTCGAACGCAAGAGCAGATATTATAGTTATTTATAGAATGAACAGAGTATTGAAACAATTATTATCGAGAAGTTCTACAGCGTGCGAGAGATAATACTGTTACGGAATTAGACGAGTATGCCCCTGTTCATCTCGCACGTGCCAGACGATGCGGTCGTTGGAAGTTTCCGATGACGTCATAGAAGCATCGAGAAGAAGCCAGATGGCTCCGGAAATGATTTTCTCGGAAATTTGTTATTCGAGTATTGTTTTAATAAATATAAACTAACCCATATTCGTAACAACAAAAATAAACGTAACAAATAACAGTCATTGAAGTGCTAGTTTCCGTGCAACTGGAAGAATTTATTTCTATTTTATATCTTTGAAAATTGGTTTTCAGGTAAGGAATATTGGGAATTTTCTTAGGAACTTAGAAACACTAACAAATTTCTTGGCGAAATATATTTTCCTAGCTATAGTAGAAGCAGGATATTACGTCAGATCTTCCATCTTTAAAATATGTACCACTGAAATGAGAATTATCATTCAATGTTCCCGATTAGATGGTAAAAGTTGAATTGAATTATCAGCAAGAAACAAACAAGCGTACTTTTCTATTTTGTTTGACTATGTACCAGTACAACGTTCATCTTAGCACTTTAATTGAATAATGATGTAACCACACACTAAACTAACATCACACTTTAAAGGGTAAACAAGTACCCAATAAATATTGAATAAACTTGTTTTGCTGGAATTATTTTTACGGGCGTTACGAAAATTTCACAATATGAACAGAGAGAAATGAATAATTAAAAAAATTTAAATGTGCATTGTTTTAATATTATTTATCATACATGACATGAAAAATATATGTGTCAACGAATCTATTAGACAAGTCATAACTTCTAGAATATAAGGTGTATCAAAATGAGATTTGGTATAGGTAAATGGTATGTGAAGAGGGGAGTTTTCGCATATTTTTCACTTTCCGGTCACTTCCGGTTTTATCGGAAATGGCTCAGGTTTTGGGAATTTTTAAATGGAACACCCTGTATATTGTAACATTTTTGGATTTCTGAGACAATTCTGGATCAGAATGTGACATTCTGGAGAGTTTTTATCTCTACTTAATTTTTTTAGAGTCACTTTTAATATTGCATCTAGGTGGCCATGATCGGACCTAAACTAATCTGAGGACCTCAGGTGATGTCAGAAAATTACAATCGTGAAGTTCTAGTGACTAGTATGATAGATAGGAATAAGACAAGTTGGCAAAATTAGTTTCGTGTCCTATTAAATGGCGACCATTTTTTGACAAGCACTTTCCGAAAAAATGATTTTTTGACGAATCTAACGTTTCTAATTTATTTGAGATTGCATTACAAATAAGAACATAAATTAAATCTTACTAAGGAAAATACTAGATAATAGTTTATTCACTTTTGTCAAGTGTGCCATGGATAATAATTTATCCTTAACATATCCCCAAATAAAGAAATCGAGCACAGTGAGATCCGTACTGGACCATTGGTAGCAATAACTTGATTATTAAAATGCTCTATTAAGTAATTAAGAACTTCCCTGGTATTATGAGGAGGTGCTCCATCTTGTTGGGAGAGAATTCGCCGTAAAACTGCTGAAGGTAGATTATTAAGATGATCATGGATTTTATTTTGAAGAAAACCTAAGTACCTAACCCCTGTTAACTGACCTTGAAACAATTTGGCCCAATTATTCTGTTTCCAACGATACCAGCCCAGTCATTGACGCAAAACCTTTCTTGAAAATTGTACTCTCTCATTGCATGTTGATTTTGTTGGGCCCAGTACCGAGTATTTTGCTTATCGAACATACCATTATTTGTTAATCGTTAGTGCTTTTTCAGAATTTTTCTTGCTGATTCGTGACTTATCTGCATTTCTTGACTAATTTCTCTTAAAGAAACCGTTTCATCAACCTCAACAATAGCAAGAACGTTAATCTCAGTCTCTTCATTCATGATAAACCTCTGTTCCGCCACTCGATTTCCTTCTTACCTAAAACGAAATATTGATGGGCTAGATGTTGCCGATTGGGATATTTTTGAGCATACAACTCAGCAGCATTCCTTGAATTTCTATGACATTCTCCAAATATTAATAACATATCCACTTTTTCACTTTAAGTATGATTTAACTGAAATTTAACGAAAATTAAGAAACTTCTACTCTCTGCTCATAAAGCGTATGTCACTGTCTTTACCTAAGTGAGTGTTTTGTTTTCCAAAGAAGACTTGATAAAAATAACTGCAAAATATTATGCATCATGGCTATCCATGGCACACTTGACAAAAGTAAATGAATTATTATCCAGTATTTTCCTTAGTTATATTCAATTTATGTTTTTTTTTAATACAATCGCAAATAAATTAGAATCGTTAGATTCGTCAAAAAATCCTTTTTTCGAAGTGCTTGTCAGAAAATGGTCGCCAGTATCATAGTAGTCACTATAACTTTGCGACTGTGATTTTCTGACATCACCTGAGATTCTCGAGATTAGTTTACGTCCGATCATGGCCACCTAGATGCAATATTAAAAGTGACTCTAAAAAAATTAAGTAGGCGTGAAAACTTTTCAAAATGTCACATTCTGATCCAGAATTGTCTCAGAAATCCAAAAATGTTACAATATACAGAGTGTTCCATTTAAAAATTCAACACCGGGGCCATTTACCTATACCATTTACCTATACCAAATCCCATATTGATACACCTAATATTCTAGAAGTTATGACTTGTCTAATAGTATAGTATAGTTTTATTTAGTTCAGAAATATTCAAAATATGTTGAAAGACGTCACAGTAAAATGGGGACGATAGTTCAAATAGGAATGAAAATATGTGTGAATCAAATATAAAATATACGTATATACGACAAAAGTTAAAATTTTATCTTTAGGTTGTTGTGAAGATGTCTCTGTCTTTGGTTAGCTTGAAATATTCATCAAACGAGTATATACAGTTTTCAGCCAAGATTTTTTTCAATTTTATTGAAAATTTGGAAAGTGGCAGATCACGAAAATTGGTTGGTAACGAATTGAACCATTCAATATCTTTGTTTGTGTGTCTGCGTGATCTAGTTTGTGGTTGCGATAGCATAGATTTGTTTCTTGTGTCGTGTCTGTGAAGATCGGTTGGGCTTGATAACCATTCATGTTTTTTTTATGAACAGTAGGTTTTGGTACAGAATAGTCGAGAATGGGACATAATTTTCAGTTGTTCAAATATTGGTCTGCAGCTGGCATCCCAATTTATTTTTTTCATACTGCGTAAGGCAGCTTTTTGAATGATTACAATTTTTGTAGATGTTGTTGTAGATGTACAGTTTGACGCATTTCCCCATATTTGGTCTCCATATGTTAGAACAGAGTGAAACAGTGCGAAATAGGTTGTGTATGCAGCTGATTCTCCAAGTAAGCAACTAATTTTTCTGATAGCGAACACTGTTTTTGAGATAGATTCGTTGATATATATATATATATATTTATATATTGTTATGTAATACTGATAGGTGTTTTTACGCCGCGTTGGATATCAAATTGTTATGAAATACATGATATGCAATAATTTTATTATAATTATTTTTTATGCTTATAAATATTTTCGCACCTCGTTGGGAGACAAATTGTTATGAAATAATAATAGTTTTAAATAATAATTGTTGTTAATTTTTCCCCACGTTATTGTTATTGCCCCACACATATTTTCTCCCTGTATAAATATTTTGATTTCGATTTTGATATACCTCTAATACTCATGTAGGCAATTCAGCTCCGCGATGGGAAGCCAATTGTTATATTGTGATATGAAAATAGCTAATTGTTATAAAATAATAATTGCCAGCTAACGTTACTGTTTTCTCGCCAGGTTGTTGCCAATTATTATTCTTTTTCTTACCACGACTAATCTCAGTTGGTACGCCTTCTTCTCAGGAGTCGGTACTGGCACTAGAGCCACTGCCTGTCTAGATGTCACTCAAACTATTTCGGTTCAGTGTTTATAAGTGAGATTTTAGCATATCATTGTGGAAAATAAACCAGAAATTATTAAAAAACAATTATTTCCTTCATTCAGGAAAACTTATATTAACCTGGCCTACGATAGATAACTTATAACTATGATCAATTGCCAAATTTTCATAGAAAATAATGAAAAACAGTGATGGATACTGTAGACATAACCTCACTTTTTCTTTTGGGTTGGAAGAATTATTTTATAGTTCAATACCAAAATAAAAAATAGTTCTTCAGATATACGAGTTACGTTGTAAAATGATTCAGTTTGTGATGTGCACTAAAAGAGTTTATACCTGGAGCTGGAACTGTCGCTGATGCAATACCTGCCAATAATCTGAAATCCTGCTTCATCCACTCCTCTCAGGAACTCACCATTTCAAAAGGAACCATACAAAATCCACGAAATCAGCTTGGACAAGTTTTCATGTGGAGAACCAAAAAGGTCATCTCCTTTTATCCTTGTTTATTTTGTGTCGAGATTATTCAGAGGTTGTATTGGTTTTTTATTGTTGAAAAACTACCTTCACATTAATAAAATCCTAGATTTCTTTCTTTTCAATTTTTGTACCTGGCTTCTCTTCGAAAAAAATTTTCAATCTCCTCTCGCTTTGTTTTTTTATTCCCTGGATACCATTTCTGTTTTGTCCATTTTATAAAAAATTTTCAAACTCGCGCACTTTCTTGTCGAACTTTCACTATTTTGGTGTTATTTGAGAAAACTTATGAACTAATATATTTTACATTTCTTATAAACTAAATACAATATTTGTTGATAATTATTATTGACATTTCTCAGTTCTTACTTTTCCACAATTTCAAATCTTTTATCTGACCATCCTGTTCCCTGATTGGCTATTGTGATCAAGAAGTTTCTTGTTCTCCCATTGGCTATTTTAGTTAGATGCAATTTCATATACTGTATGTTTCACGTTTATAATTTTGTTGATCACATTTAATTCAGAATGATTTTGTAAATCTAGACTTTTTTGTTGTATTTTAAACAATTATAGGTTGTAATCATTTTGACAATGTATGAAAATGATTGCATTATAGTATTTGCATATTTTTACCTATCAATATTATACAGAGGCTTCATAAAGGAAATATAATCCCAAAAAAAATTTTGAACAATTTCTCATGAACTACCAACTATTAAATATTTATTATTTTTGTGTTTTTTTTAAGAAATTATTTCTTTTTCATCTTTTACATATATTACTGGTCCTTCCTAACATAAAATATATATATATATATATATATATATATATATATATATATATTAATGAAACCCTACAATTTTTGTATTCAACATGTTTTTGTAATATGTTAAATAAAAAAGTGGGGGCGACGGACTTTTGGTCTTCACTGTATAATTGTAGGCCTTCCAGAGTACGGAATGTACGATGAGCATTATGATCCAGAACCTGATAAGACTTATCTTTCTCTCTTTGGTAATAATTATTCCCTTCCAATCAGAATTTTTTTCCAATTAACCACAATAACATATCTATAATTGTTCGAAGCCAGATTTATGGTGGAGTTGGATAACAGTGGCAGGTTGCAATGATGATAATGGAGTTCATAGAAGTGATAACAAAAAACAACTTTGTATCAAAAATCAGGATTGTATGAATTCATATCTGATGGTCAATAATATGGAAAGTTACTAGTTTTAGAAGCAACTTGATAGTGTTTTTTGGGCAATTTTAAGTTGAGCTTTGCCGAATTATGGTCCTTATATTTTTTGGCAGAAGTTTGCAAACTATTTATATTAAATTAAAAATATAATTTGTATATGAAATCGTAAGTGTGTATATATAGTGCTTTCGTCAAGTACTGGATGAATTAATGTTTAGCCAAACTATCCATTCCTGAGGAATATCCTGGAACAAGTTGATTTTTATTCTCAATTTGACACATTTATAAGGAGAATTCAAATATACAGGGTGATCCACGTTTGACTAATAACTTCCGCGACAATTTTAAATGGAACACCCTATATATTATTCAATTTTTGGAATCTCCATGGAGGGCTGATTTCAAAAATGTACCACTCATAGGGTTTGTATACAGTGCGTCCGTTAAATTCAGTGCTCTCGTAAAGTAGTGGATACATTCGTCAAAAATTAAAGGAATAATTTTTGGAAAGAACGCTCGAAGCCGTCGAATTATTTTATTTCCAATTGGGGATTCTTTCAAATTCAATTAATACATACAGAATGATTTGTGTAGGAGAAATGACGTCATCGGTATTTTTTCAATGGCAACTCCATTTTTCATTACGGAATGTGAAAAGGTGATTATGAGTATGGGTGAAATGAAAATAAAATAAGAAAAGCCATTTTGAAATACGAAAATACTAAATTTAATGGCAATGATAGCTTCAAACAACGATCAAATTAAATGTTCAAATTGTGCACCGTTTGCTATCTGTCTATTTCCATTACTTGACAATAGCCATAGCAACCAGAATTTTGTATTCATTGCTGAATAGTTTTTTTGAAGTTATTTATTCAAACAATAACATATCTTATCGTTTATCGATACATTATTGAGTAGTGACTTTGTCATTTCATGGAAAATGATTAAATTAAATGAACGAGAAAGAAATGAAATTCTTTGCATGATAGGATTTGGAGACAGAATGCGCACCCAAAGAGAAGTAGTTGAATTGTTTAATGCAACTCATTCTGATCGGCAACCTATTAACCAAAGCAAAGTTGAGTCAAAATACCGTGAATTTGGGCATGTCCGTGATCTTCCTAAATCTGGTTGACCCTCACCACCAGAAGACGATCAGCTTAATGTTGTGTTGGCAGTGCATGAAAATCATCACACACAACCAATTGGCTTCTGATTTCAATATGGCAGTGTCTACAGTTTACAAAATTCTGAGAAGAGCAAAGCACCATCCTTATAAGGTCCGCCTCATCCATGAGCTGAAGGAAGACGACTTTGATTGGCGAAATTAATTCTGCGAACAACTGCAACAGCTATGCAGTAATAATAATTTTGTAAAAAATATATTTTTTTCTGACGAGGCTACGTTTCTTTTGAACGGCCACGTCAATAGGCAAAATTGCCGTTATAGGGCTACCGAAAATCCCCGATGGATGATGGAGTATCACACTCAAAATCTACAGAAAGTGAATGTATGATGTGGCATAGTCGACGGAAGAATTATGGGTCCCTATTTCTTTGACGTGAACCTGACTGGTGCAATATATTTGGATTTTCTTCGATTCGACCTTATTCCTGCACTAATAGCTTTGCATATAGGAACGTGATCTTCCGAGATTTGATTTATTCTTCCAACAAGATGGTGCATCTCCCCATTATGCAGCAGCTGTCCACGCATATTTAGATGTGGTGTTTCCGAATCGTTGGATAGGGAGAAGGGGGCCGATTGAGCCAGCTAAATCTCCAGATTTGACACCACTTGATTACTTCTTGTGGGGATACTTGAAAAGTTAAATGTATGTTAATAGGCCGGAGAATTTAGAAGTTTTGAATCAAGAATTCGTCACGAGATACAATGTATTGACAATGTTCAAAAATAATTTATTCATTATCTTGGCTACTGTCAGATAGCAAACGGTGCACAATTTGAACATTCAATTTGATCGTTGGTTGAAGCTATCATTGCAATTAAATTTAGTATTTTCACATTCCGTAATGAAAAATGGAGTTGCCATTAAAAAATACTGATGACGTCATTTCTCCTACAAGAATCATTCTGTATGTATTAATTAAGTTATAACAAGTATGAAAATTTTATATTTATTAATGTATAACAACAAGTACATATGAAAGAAAAAAGTGATTTTTTAACGTTGTTCGTCATCTTCTTTCATTGTCTGATCATACCAGTTGTTTTCAGACGAGAAGTTCGGCTCTACAAACATTTGTGATAGATATTACCATTGACCATACAGCGTGCTATTTTATTCAACAAAATTAATATCAGAGAAAAGTATATACAATACAATAAATGAATAAATAAACCAATGTGTAACCAAAAATGTGAGAGAATGAATTATACCGAAATCATTTTTGACACCAAAATTATTTTTGATCATTTGTTGGTGAAAATTGTTTATAACTTTATTTATTTATTTTTTGGTAAGAATTGTTTTTAACTTTATTTATTTATGAACCGTTAACGAGCTTAACGCCAAAGAATTCATTTGGTGGCATTCATTCATCTCCCTAAGTTCATTTATGTGCTCTTCCTCGCTGAAATAGATTATTTGATCCGGCGGGGACGAACAGCCCTTATATAGGGGTTGAAATATATTCGTGTTATCATTAATTACTAGCTGAGGTGAGTTTATTAAATTTTATAACCTGAATTATCCATGAGAAACATTTTCATACGAAAAATATTACCAGGAATAAAGAGAGAACATAGAGGAAATTCAAAGGGGTGAGAAGGGGTGAAAAGGGGTGAAAAGGGGGCCAAAAAGTCTCCCCTTGGAAATTAGGAAATTTAGTACCGGAAAAATGCAAAAGTCTGGCTTGTAACTTCAAGTGCAATACGAAAATTACAGAAGAGGAAATAAATAACATGAATAGGAAGTTTTGGAGTTTATAGGATGACAAAAAAAATCACTTCTATGCTAAACATGTGGAAAGACATCTAGTCATCAGAAGAACAAAAAACTATGTGAGCAAAAAATCATTTTCCTACCAGTATTTCTTTTATGCGTCGGATGTGAAAATGAGTTTGCCAGGAATTTTTTCTCAATACTCTGAATATTAGTAAACAACGAATTTACTATCATTTAAAAAATGTCCAAGATCCAAATACAAATATTCCAAGATCCCCGCTCACTGGGAAACACAAAAAAAAGTTATTTCAGAAAAAGGCAAGGACATTGTGAGGAAACATATATCATCTTTTCCAGCCGTAGAATCACATTCTTGTCGAGCAGATTCCACTAAGACTTATTTGGAGAGAAATCTGAACCTACAGAAAATGTATGATTCATATAAAACAGATATTGAACAATCAGTTGAATTATGCACTTACAGAATGATCTTTAACGCAGTTCAATATCAGTTTCTTCAAACCCAAAAAGGATCTATGTGATAAGTGCCAAACTTTCAATGCAATACAAAATCCAACTGAGCAAGAAATTAGAGCCAAGGAAGAGCACATGAGGAGGAAAAATATGGGAAAGGCGTAACGAGACCGTTATAGAATAGCTCATGCCAATGATGAAACCGTGGGGGCGATAACATTTGATATGCAGAATATATTTTCCCTACCAAAAGCAAACATAAGTAATTTTTTCTACAGGAGTAAGTTGACCTGCTACAATTCAACTGCCCATCTAGACAAGACGAAAATGGTGTACAGTGCAATGTGGCATGAAATGACTTGTGGAAGGAGTGGAGTGCATCTAGCAAATGCATTATTAAGAATTTTGAAGAGTGTTGTTAATGATAATCCAAAATTAAAGAGAATCATATTGTGGTCTGACAGCTGTGTCCCACAGAATAGAAACTCTATAATGTCGTTTGCTTTACAACATTTCCTGAAGTCACCTGATTCAAAAAATTTGAAAGTTATAGAGCAACAAAATTCAGCGAACCAGGACATGACACAGTACAGGAAATAGATTCGGCACATATTTGCATCGAACGATACATAAGACATTTGGAAATCTGGAGTCCCCTGATTTTGATAAGGATTTTCCTGAAACTGCCGATAACATGTGGAATCATCTGCGACTGAAAGATAAACTTTAGTCATTATCTTCCATCTGATTTTATGAACATCCTGTTCATATTTCTAAACAAATCAATCTATCATCCCCCATGACAGGTTTCAATGTCAGAAAAACACTAATTTCAAAGTGTCTCTCCAAAAGAATTGTTTCTAACTCTTTTCCATCTTTGCAAAGTGAGATTGCTTCTTGAAAATGTGTTTCCCATTTCTTCCGGTCTTGCTGATGATCGTGGAAGCGTGAAATAGATTTTCGTCGACAAAAATATATTGAAGACCTAGTGAATGCGATGCCTCTCTTGCGTCAATGTTATAAATGATTTCTGGTGAGTACTCTTTTTTGGAAAACATTCTCCTTTGCCTCATTCATCTAAATGAGTTCTTAATTTGGACTGGAATAGAACATTAAATAACTATCTGAATAAAAATGCAAATTTTCAATTTCAGGTTTTTTCTTTTGAATTAGGGTCCTTTCACAATATCTATCAGATGTAGTTCAATGACCAGCGTGGCTTTAGCCGGGGAAGTAGTTGTTTTCTATTAGACATTCACAAAAAATAACTTCATTTTTATCGTGGATTTTTCAATTCGCAGAAAAATATTTCTGTCAATTGAGAATGTTTCCCTTTTCAACATGAATAACCCACAAGAGGTTATCTTGACGATGGAAGATAGCGACTGAAGTTTATCTTTCAGTCGCAGATGATTCCACATCTGATTTTATGAACATCCTGTTTATATTTTCAACAAATCAATCTATCATACCCCATGACAGGGATCAATGTCAGAAAAACACTAATTTCAAAGTGTCTCTCCAAAAGAATTGTTTCTAACTCTTTTCCATCTTTGCAAAGTGAGATTGCTCCTAGAAAATGTGTTTCCCATTTCTTCCGGTTTTGCTGATGATCGTGGAAGCGTGAAATAGATTTTCGTCGACAAAAATATATTGAAGACCTAGTGAATGCGATGCCTCTCTTGCGTCAATGTTATAAATGATTTCTGGTGAGTACTCTTTTTTGGAAAACATTCTTCTTTGCCTCATTCATCTATATGAGTTCATAATTTGGACTGGAATAGAACATTTAATAACTATCTGAATAAAAATGCAAATTTTCAATTTCAGGTTTTTTCTTTTGAATCAGGGTCCTATCACAATATCTATCAGATGTAGTTCAATGTCCAGCGTGGCTTTAGCCGGGGAAGTAGTAGTTTTCTGTTAGACATTCACAAAAAATTACTTCATTTTTATCGTGGATTTTTAAATTTGCAGAAAAATATTTCTATAAATATTCAATTGAGAATGTTTCCCTTTTCAACATGAATACCCCACAAGAGGTTATCTTGACGATGGAAGATAGTGACTAAAGTTTATCTTTCAGTCGCAGATGATACCACATCTGATTTTATGAACATCCTGTTTATATTTTCAACAAATCAATCTATCATACCCCATGACAGGGATCAATGTCAGAAAAACACTAATTTCAAAGTGTCTCTCCAAAAGAATTGTTTCTAACTCTTTTCCATCTTTGCAAAGTGAGATTGCTCCTAGAAAATGTGTTTCCCATTTCTTCCGGTCTTGCTGATGATCGTGGAAGCGTGAAATAGATTTTCGTCGACAAAAATATATTGAAGACCTAGTGAATGCGATGCCTCTCTTGCGTCAATGTTATAAATGATTTCTGGTGAGTACTCTTTTTTGGAAAACATTCTTCTTTGCCTCATTCATCTATATGAGTTCATAATTTGGACTGGAATAGAACATTTAATAACTATCTGAATAAAAATGCAAATTTTCAATTTCAGGTTTTTTCTTTTGAATCAGGGTCCTATCACAATATCTATCAGATGTAGTTCAATGTCCAGCGTGGCTTTAGCCGGGGAAGTAGTTGTTTTCTGTTAGACATTCACAAAAAATTACTTCATTTTTATCGTGGATTTTTAAATTTGCAGAAAAATATTTCTATAAATATTCAATTGAGAATGTTTCCCTTTTCAACATGAATACCCCACAAGAGGTTATCTTGACGATGGAAGATAGTGACTAAAGTTTATCTTTCAGTCGCAGATGATACCACATCTGATTTTATGAACATCCTGTTTATATTTTCAACAAATCAATCTATCATACCCCATGACAGGGATCAATGTCAGAAAAACACTAATTTCAAAGTGTCTCTCCAAAAGAATTGTTTCTAACTCTTTTCCATCTTTGCAAAGTGAGATTGCTCCTAGAAAATGTGTTTCCCATTTCTTCCGGTCTTGCTAATGATCGTGTAAGAGTGAAATAGATTTTCGTCGACAAAAATATATTGAAGACCTAGTGAATGCGATGCCTCTCTTGCGTCAATGTTATAAATGATTTCTGGTGAGTACTCTTTTTTGGAAAACATTCTTCTTTGCCTCATTCATCTATATGAGTTCTTAATTTGGACTGGAATAGAACATTAAATAACTATCTGAATAAAAATGCAAATTTTCAATTTCAGGTTTTTTCTTTTGAGAATATTTCAGAATATCTATCAGATGTAGTTCAATGTCCAGCGTGGCTTTAGCTGGGGAAGTAGTTGTTTTCTGTTAGACATTCACAAAAAATAACTTCATTTTTATCGTGGATTTTTCAATTCACAGAAAAATCTTTCTATTCAATATTCAATTGAGAATGTTTCCATTTCCAAAAAGAAAAAAGATATCAAAGAAATGATGACTCAAATTCCTGAAGAAGAGAGGGAATTTTATGAACAAATGATTTCATTGTCAGCGACGAATTCGGGCAAACAAACATTATCGTCCACTTCTGGAAAATCAAAGCAGAAAACGCATTTGGAATTACCATGTTGCACATCTAGAACTGCAAGTTCGAAAAAATCAGGTGTCCACTGAAAAACCTGAGAAATGAAACAAGTTATTGATTTGTTGAAAATATAAACAGGATGTTCATTAAATCAGATGTGGAATCATCTGCGACTGAAAGATAAACTTTAGTCACTATCTTCCATCGTCAAGATAACCTCTTGTGGAGTATTCATGTTGAAAAGGGAAACATTCTCAATTGAATATTGATAGAAATATTTTTCTGTGAATTGAAAAATCCACGATTAACATGAAGTTATTTTTTTGTGAATGTCTAACAGAAAACAACTACTTCCCCGGCTAAAGCTACGCTGGACATTGAACTACATCTGATAGATATTCTGAAAAGGCCCTAACTGTTAGACATTCACAAAAAATAACTTCATTTTAATCGTGGATTTTTCTCAAAAGAAAAAATCTGAAATTGAAAATTTGCATTTTTATTCAGATAGTTATTCGATTTTCTATTCCAGTCTTAATTAAGAACTCATGAAGATGAATGAGGCAGAGAATAATGTTTTCCAATAGAGAGTACTCACCAGAAATCATTCGTAACATTGAGAATGTTTCCCTTTTCGAAACAAGTTATATTTCCAAAGAGACCTAGATATTTCAATAGAGTGGCGTAATCAACAATTTTTGTGAAAAAGCTGTAGTATTATTTTTATTTGAATTACTATGTGGATGAAAAAATTTGCTTATTAATTTTTGTTCATATTTATTTTTCATACTACTAACCATTTCGCAAATGATTTATTTCCTAATATTAGATTATTCTTTATGTCAATATTCTGTTCTATATCCTCAGAATGTACACATAATTTCACAAAACTGACCTTTTGTTCTATGTCCAAAACGAATATCTGCAAAATAACCAATTCGACAACGGCTATCTCCATTGAAGTATTTTTTATCTGAAAAGTCAGATTCCAGAGCATGCATACAAGTATTGAGGAGAGAAACATAATTTTTCATTTTCAAGACTTTCAAGTTCGAACTTTAAACCTCTGTTTCTTCGAACTAGTAAAATTGGATGTAGAACAATATAATACTGGGCTGACGAATTGTCTATCGATTTTTCCAGAAACAGGAATATTAAATAGTCAATTTAGATATATTTTTATATCCATACACCTATTCATTTTCTTCGTGATGATAGTGATATGTTGCAGTACTGGGTATTGTGTTGTCGGTATATGAAGACCTAGGAAAAAAATACTTTTGTTTATTTTGATCATAGATTCAAATCCACTATCGATCAGATCCATTCAAAACATCCTAATGGTTCCCATAAAAGTTTGTCGAGAAAGCATCGATTCTAAATGAACAAACAACAGCCTCTCTAGAGCAACTTACCTGGGCGATTTTCGGGCCGTGTTTTTTCATCCTTTCGAACATGACTTTACCGACACCCCCTAGGTTTTCCACGGGAAAATTGAGGTTGTCGGTCTTGATATAATTGCCATCTCGCCAGTAATACATCTCGACCTGCACGTTTCACTGTCGGTTTTTCCGAAAATCACTTTCAACACATGACAGACTATAATTAAGGATTAGATAAAATAACAAGTGAGCATCGCGTCTTCACCTTGGAATTCTAATTACTCCAACGACGAAAACACCGATTTATATGCACACGACGATCCTCGGGCAATTTTAATAACTGATAAGCCGTGCCGTTTTCACATGTTACATTCGCGAACTGCGTTGCGTTTCCTTGGATCGCACACATTTATAGCGCGTATCGCATATTTGGAACATGGCAGTCATTATCGCCGATAGGAATGATTGGAGATGTAAATAATGTTAATGATACGTAGATTGGTGTATCTTCCCAACCCCGAGCAGAACGAGCGATTGTGTACTCTTGACAAACTGAGTTTGGTATTGAATATTAGCCAGTATTTTTCACCTATTTTGCAGCATTTCAACGCAAAATGTGAATATACGTTTTGTAGTACTATACTTCTACTCTCGAAATATTTTTGAAAAATTCAAATCGGACCACCTATGACGCATCCAGGACTGCTGCAATAAAGTACATTAAAAAATTCAGATTGCAATCATGCCAAAACCAATGATGCGACAGTGCCTGAGTTTTTCACACTTGAAGTACATAATAATCACAACTACAGTGCTTCTCAGAAGTCCCCTCCACCCCCTCTTATTTTTGGAACGATTATACATAAACAAGTGAAATTTGGAAACTGAATATTAAAGGTTGTAAACTTCCCTACTAGTGATGATAGATGACGAAATCGTCAAAGATGACGTCACAAGGCCATTGTGACCAATAATTTTAAATGGAACCCTACGGCAAGCGACACCTCTTTCAAAAGGTATCGAGAAAACCTATTCAATGATACTAATTTTGTTTGTGTTTGTGGCAGTTTTAATGACTCATTAGTAAACATTAAAATTTCCATATCTTCTACCCCCAAATGGTTCATTTGAGTAGCTGGAGCAGGAAGATCCACCGGTTGAGACTGGATGAAAGAGGCAAAACGAACAAGGCCGTTTGCTGAGGGATTTTTGGGAAGTTTGGTTTCTGATTCTGAAAAAAATATTGGGTGAACATCACAATATTTTTGAAAAAAGAAAGAAACATTGCTTATTCGATCAT
Source organism: Gonioctena quinquepunctata (assembly GCA_018342105.1). NCBI lineage: Eukaryota > Metazoa > Arthropoda > Insecta > Coleoptera > Chrysomelidae > Gonioctena > Gonioctena quinquepunctata. The sequence goes on along the minus strand of JAFIRS010001454.1, from coordinate 225,629 downwards.
CCACAAACCTTTAGTTACTAAATATCTTTCACTATAATTTTTGAATGATATTTCTTTATCTATTTCCAAACTCTTTTATAAAACAATTGATAATATTAAAATATCTTTCAAAACTTGCAATACCGTGTTTTTTTTGTTTAATATACTTTATTGTCATCAAAAATAGATCTTGTGGACAAAGCTTGTGAAAAATAAATATAAATGTAAATATAGAAATATTGAATGTAAATATAAAAACACCTACGAAAAAGTAAAGTTAGAACATACACTATGAAGTTCATTGTCGAATTTTGTATCAACATGGTTAATTGTGCAGTTTTGTTTAAAAATATTATCAAAACTTATACAGTGCTTCTCAAAAGTCCCCTCCCCCCCTCTTATTTTTGGAACGATTATACATAAACAAGTGAAATTTGGAAACTGAATATTAAAGGTTATAAACTTCCCTACTAGTGATGATAGATGACGAAATCGTCAAAGATGACGTCACAAGGCCATTGTGACCAATAATTTTAAACGGAACCCTACGGCAAGCGACACCTCTTTCAAAAGGTATCGAAAAAACCTATTCAATGATACTTATTTTGTTTGTGTTTATGACAGTTTTAATGGCTCATTAGTAAACATTAAAATTCAAATTCCATTCAGTATGATATTAATTACAGATTTATATATCTGTATCTACCTAAAGAAATTGCTCGAAGTGACCTCCATTTACTCCCTGACAGTGAAATATCCTATTTTAAAACTCTTCTCGTACTTTTGCAAATGTGTCTGCGGAAACAGCCTCACATTCTGCAACAATACGTTGTTTTAAAACGTCAATATTGTCAGGTTCAGTGGCGTAAACCTTCGATTCAAGGTACCCCCACATAAGAAAATCCAAAGGTGTGAGGTCCGGTGATCGAGCTGGCCATTTCGTTGAACCTCGTCGTCCAATCCATCTACCACGATACTCCTCATCCAAATACCGTCTTACTGCACCGTAATAGTGTGGAGGAGCACCATCATGTTGGAATGTTATTTCCAAATTGCCGAATTCATCTGGAGTATCTTCCAAAATTTCAAGGATTAACGGTTCTATTGCGTTTTGCAACAGCTCCAGATAAACCTCACCAGTTAATTGGTATTTAAAAAAAAAAGCCCAACGATGTGGTTTCCCAGGATACCTGCCCAAACATTCACCTTCTGGGAAAATTGGGTATGTGTTTCACGAAACAGGTGAGGATTTGCGTCACTCCAATACCTCACATTCTGTGTATTCACATTTCCATTTAGATAGAAAGTACTTCCGTCACTAAAACAAATTGTTTTGGCATAGTCTGGCTGTTGGTTAATTTTAGTTTCCATATTTTCACAAAATTCTAGTCTTCGGTCTGGGTCTGGGTCGTCGTCTGAGAGTTGATGAACCATTTTTAATTTGTATGGATGAAATTTGTTTTTTTTTCAACACCCTGTGTACTGTACTTCGACTGACTTCACAGGTAGATGCAACGTGAGTTGTTGAAGAAGTAGGATTAACTATTACTTCTGCCAGTATGTCAACTTTTTTCTCATCAGAAATTTGTGGTCTGCCAGATCGTTTCGCATCATTAATACTACCCGTTGTTTCAAACTTACGAAGAAGCTCCCTTAAATAAGTCCTCGAAACGGGGCGATCGAGAAACCTCTCATTATAAATGCGTTCTGCTGCATGAATATTTCGTCCAGTTTCACCAAGAATTAGGATCGCTGCTACTTTATCACCTAAAGCACGTACCATTTCGCTTCTTGAAGCACTTAAACGTTCGGCTCACAACAGTTCAACAAATTATTGAAATGTACAGAAATATTAAAAGTACCAAAAGCTGCTAAAACAGTTGAACGTTCGATCAACAATACACAAATTATTAAATGTACAAAAACTTGGACAATCACAAAAACGTCGAATTAGGGAGACTTACAAAATCGTCAGCTTATTTGACAACTATCCAGAGGCGGAGCTTGAATTTGGGATTTTAATATTAACTGATTTAATTCATCACAGCTTTGCGTTTTTCAAAAGCAAGTTGCCAAAACTGCCATAAACACAAACAAAATTAGTATCATTGAATAGGTTTTTTCGATACCTTTCAAAAGAGGTGTCGCTTGCCGTAGGGTTCCATTTAAAATTATTGGTCACAATGGCCTTGTGACGTCATATGTGACGATTTCGTCATCTATCACCACTACACTACAACCTTTAATATTCAGTTTCCAAATTTCACTTGTTTATGTATAATCGTTCCAAAAATAAGAGAGGGGGAGGGGACTTTTGGGAGGCACTGTATGAAAAGCTTGCACTACAATTAGAGAAATAGCGAAGTCATGAATTTAAAAAAAACCTGATTTTTTCCGTTCTTTCCGGTTTTTCTCCGTTACTAATTATCCAATCGAGTCCCGTTACAGCACATTTTTTGCATTTTGATTCTCTACCATTCGTCCATTGAGAGTATCGAGATTGTTCCATTGGTTTTCGAATTACAAGTCAGAAACGATAAACAATTAAAAAAATGCTTTTAAATGTTTAAAACAAATTAAGCAATGACAGTTGGGAGTAGGAAACATAACAGGATATGACTACGAACCGTCGTTCGTATGATGGCGCAGACGGTTTCCTGGTAGTATTTTCGTCACAGAATCGATAGAGCACAAAATCTCTATTGATTGGCCTATAAGGATGGTGCGGGGTCGTTTGATTGCTTCTCGGAACTCGCAGTGCTATCAATAGAAGCAAGAGTATCGAAATAACAAATACATTCAATTTTCCTGCTTTGGGTGATACGCACGACGTTCAATTGTCCCTATGGAAATATTAAAAATAACTGAGATCCATCAAACCGACTGTGTATAAAATGATATACTCTCATTTTATTTGTGATCGCAAACATGTTTCGTTGACTTACACATTTCATGTCCACCTGAGGATTCACTTCCATGGCAATGGATGAAATCCTCAAATATTTTAGCCACCTGCGAATTGAACCAGTGTTCTCTTGGGAAAATCAACAAATATATGTCAATAATTTTTCTCATGGGGCTTTAACGGTCCGGAAGTTCGAGTCAGAGTGAAGAGCATGATGTCTCTTGAGCTATCAATATAATCTCGATACTTCGCGTCCTCAATTTGAAACGAAACCCCCCATCCTCTATTGATGTTCATTATATTGAGAAACTACTGATATAGTCTACTCGACAAGTTGAAAATGGTCTAAAATAGAGATACTGCTCCCAAAATTATGAGTGATAGCTCATTGGATCCGGAATAACGCCTAGAAAAATGTGCCAAAAGCGTGTATTAGCACATAAAAAATTGCAAAAGTTATAAACAATTGAAGATGAAAAAAAAAGGTATTTCGTTTTTTGCCAATATTTCGGATCTCTATCTCCATTATTTATAATTTTAATTTAACGCTGAAAATGGTTCTCCGAGCGACATTTTTAGGTTGCGCGCGCGGCGTCAAAAGCGAGTACGACACATTAATTAATTTATTTAAGGTATTAAATATTTTTTTTAAATTGAAAGCATTATGGTGTATTCGGAACACTATAAATAATTTATTTCCTTTGGGAATTTTACTTAAAGTTGATTTTTCAACAAGTTAAACAATTGTTAACTAACAAAATTTTCTCGAACTTCTGTCTTAATGTAAATGAAAAAAAATATTGGAATAATTGTCGTAAAAAATTTCTCGCTTCGTAGAGCCTTTCTTATATTTATACTCAACAAGATTACGCCATGAAAGTAAAAAAAATATTCATATTTTGTTTATAATAATTTCTGTACTTGAACAAAAACAAAAAATCCAAGTAATGTTGTTAAAAAAATTTTTTTTTCTTTATCATCATATTAACGTTTTTTAATAATACAAGATATGAATTAATTTGCCATTTTTTGATAATTTTTTTATAAACAAATTGATTATTTTAGAATTTTTTGAAATTTTTTTTCATAACTTCATTATATCAATAATATTATGATTTTTGAAAAAAAAATTTCCTCAATAACAATTTTTAATTGTTTATAATAGTTTTTTTTATATTTCTATTGTTTGAATAATTATTTGAGAAATTATTTTTTTCCTGAAAATCATAATTGACAGTCCTATATGAAGTAACAAAAAAAAATTTTTTTTTATCAACAATTCCATTTTTTATTAATTTGTTTTTTTTTTTTGGTTTTTTTTAAATTTTATAAATTAAAATTTTTTAAAAATTGGAATTTTTTTTTTATATTTTTTAAATATATTTTTGTAAATTTTGGAAGTTTCAGAAAAAAAATCTAACAAAGTTAAAAATTTGTTTATAAAAAGTTAATAAACAATGGAATTGTTGATAAAAAAAAAAATTTTGTTGCTTTATAGAGGACTGTCAATTATGATTTTTAGGGGAAAAATAATTTCTTAACTAATTATTTAAACAATAGAAATATTAAAAAAAACTATTATAAACTATTAAAAATTGTTATCAAGGAAATTTTTGTTTTCAAAAATCATAATATTTGTGATATAATGAAGTTGTGGAAAAAAAATTTTCAGAAATATTGAAATAATCAATTTGTTTATAAAAAATTATCAACAAATGGCGGGAATTTTTTTTTGCAAATCAATTTTTATCTTAAAAAAAAAAATTAAAGAGAAACAAAATTTTAACAACATTACTTGGATTTGTTAGTTTTTGTTCAAGTTCAAAAATTATTATAAACAAAGTATGAATATTTTTTAACTTTTATGGCGTGATCTTGTTGAGTATGTATATAAGAAAAGCTCTACGAAGCGAGAAATGTTTACAATTATTTAATTATTTTTTTTCATTTACAATTAAGACAGAAGTTCGAGAAAATTTTGTTAGTTAGCAATCGTTTAACTTGTTGAAAAATCAACTTCAACTAAAACTTCCAACGGCAATAAAATATTCATAGTGTTCCGAATACACCAGGATTTTTTCAAATTTAAAAAAAATATTTAATACCTTAAATAAAGTAATTAATGTGTCGTACTCGCTTTTGACGCCGCGCGCGCAACCTAAAAATGTCGCTCGGAGACCCATTTTCAGCGTTAAATTAAAATTATAAATAATGGAGATAGGGAGCGGGAGTTTTTCATTGGAAATTTCCCCCTCTTTCAGAATCTTTTTTTGAAATTTCTTAAATATTAATAGTTTATGAAATATTGGCAGAAAACGAAATGCCATTTTTTTTCATCTTCAATTGTTTATAACTTTTGCAATGTTTTATGTGCTAATACACGCTTTTGGCACATTTTTCTAGGCGTTATTCCACATCCATTGAGCTATCACACATAATTTTAAGAGCAGTATCTCTATTTTAGACCATTTTCAACTGGTCGAGTAGACTAATATGGATGATATTTTCAACGTCACTTCTTCGATAGTAAAATTCACTTCGGTCTTCTTTTGCCTCCGACATTGCTTTTCAGAGAAAGCCACAGCAAGCGATATTTCCATTCGTAGGTAGAAAACACATCGTTTTGAATTATTCGAATATCAAGATCTGTGGGCATCCATTGTAGTTTTGTTTCAATAATCGGTTGGAGATCCAAAGATGTCCAGAGTACAGGCCAGTTTAGACTGAAACACTATGGTATACTTGTACAGTGCTTCTCAAAAGTCCCCTCCACCCCTCTTATTTTTGGAACGATTAAACATAAACAAGTGAAATTTGGGAACTGAATATTAAAGGTTGTGACCAATAATTTTAAATGGAACCTTACGGCAAGCGACACCTCTCTTGAAAAGTATCGGAAAAATCTTTTCAATGATACTAATTTTGTCTGTGTTTATGGCAGTTTTAATGGCTCATTGGTAAACATTAAAATTTAAATTCCATTCAGTATGATATTAATTACAGATTTAAGAATCAGTATCTACTCAAAGAAATTGCTCGAACTGACCTCCTTCCTGACAGTGAAATATCCTATTTTCAAACTCTTCTCGTACTTTTGCAAATGTGTCTGCGGAAACAGCCTCACATTCTGCAACAATACGTTGTTTTAAAACGTCAATATTGTCAGGTTCAGTGGCGTGAACCTTCGATTTAAGGTACCCCCACAGAAAAAATCCCAAGGTGTGAGGTCCGGTGATCGAGCTGGCCATTCCGTTGAACCTCGTCGTCCAATCCATCTACCACGATACTCCTCATCCAAATACCGTCCTACTGCACCGTTATAGTGTGGAGGAGCACCATCCTGTTGGAATGTTATTTCCAAATTGCCGAATTCATCTGGATTATCTTCCAAAATTTCAAGGATTGACGGTTCTATTGCGTTTTGCCTCAGCTCCAGATAAACCTCACCAGGTGAATTAGTATTCAAAAAAAGAGGCCCAACGATGTGGTTTCCCAAGATACCTGCCCAAACATTCACATTCTGGGGAAATTGGGTATGTGTTTCACGAAACAGGTGAGGATTTGCGTCACTCCAATACCTCACATTATGTGTATTTACATTTCCATTTAGATAGAAAGTACTTTCGTCACTGAAACGAATTGTTTTGATATAGTCTGGCTGTTGGTTAATTTTAGTTTCCATATTTTCACAAAATTCTAGTCTTCGGTCTGAGTCGTCGTCTGAGAGTTGATGAACCATTTTTAATTTGTATGGATGAAATTTGTTTTTCTTCAACACCCTGTGTACTGTACTTCGACTGACTTCACAGGTAGATGCAACGTGAGTTGTTGAAGAAGTAGGATTAACTATTACTTCTGCCAGTATATCAATTTTTTTCTCATCAGAAATGTATGGTCTGCCAGATCGTTTCGCATCATTAATACTACCCGTTGCCGTTGTTTCAAACTTACGGAGAAGCTCCCTTAAATAAGTCCTCGAAATGGGGCGATCGGGAAACTTCTCATTAAAAATGCGTTCTGCTGCATGTATATTTTGTCCAGTTTCACCAAGAATTAGGATCGCTGCTACTTTATCACCTAAAGTACGTACCATTTCACTTTTTGAAGAACTTAAACGTTCGGCTCACAACAAATCATTAAAATGTACAAAAATATTAAAAGTACCAAAAGCTGCTAAAACAGTTAAACGTTCGATCAACAATACACAAATTATTAAATGTACAAAAACTTGCACAATTACAAAAACGTTGAATTAGGGAGACTAACAAAAACATCAGCTTATTTGACAACTATCCAGAGGCGGAGCTTGAATTTGGAATTTTAGTATTAACTGATTTAATTCATCACATCTTTGCGTTTTTTAAAAGCGAGTTGCCAAAACTGCCATAAACACAAACAAAATCAGTATCATTGAATAGGTTTTTTCGATACCTTTTAAAAGAGCTGTCGCTTGCTGTAGGGTTCCATTTAAAATTATTGGTCACAATGGCCTTGTGACGTCATCTTTGACGATTTCGTCATCTATCATCACTAGTAGGGAAGTTTACAACCTTCAATATTCAGTTTCCAAATTTCACTTGTTTATGTATAATCGTTCCAAAAATAAGAGGGGGGAAGGGGACTTTTGAGAAGCACTGTATACTTCTCAAGGGTGAAAAAGAGTTATACCTAATGGGATCGCCCGAATGCTCCAGCACCAACAGACTCTTTGAATTCGGGGCCGTATATCAAGTTTAAGAATATAAATTTATTTATACTGAGGAACAAACAGAATGATTTCCACTTACATGAAGCACAGTTCCTTAATATATAATATTCGTCGAATACAATAATAATACAGTTGAAAACAATGAAGAATTCACAATTTCTCCATGTAACTCAACACATACTATTCATTAGATACAATAATACAGTTAAAAACAACATACCCCACAAGAGGTTATCTTGACGATGGACACGATGGACACGAAATAGATTATTTCTTTTTCTCAGTGTGAGTCAGGTATGATAGAATCAATATTTTGTAGAATTTCAGGTACTTTCAATGTTCTAGGAATATTAAAAACAAAAACTACTTCCGAGGACTTACGGCGGTCTTTCAATGGTTGCACATTAAATTCTAGTAATTGGCTGGAATAAAATAAATAAATAAATAAATGAAGCATTTATTGCCCAACAGAAACCATTTACAAGGCAATCAAATATTATAGATAATAATTTACAAGATAGTATTAGTATCTAACAAAACATACAAGGAAATTGACGAGGAACAGTGCAAAGAATAAACATAAGGTATGAGACACAAAATAGTACATGCATGGTTTAATCCTAAATCACTATAAGTATGCTCGAGATTTATTATTTAATTCCGACTTACTGCAGTTAAAAATATCACATATATTTGATAGCTTATTTGCATTACAACACATTACATTGATCGGAGCTTTAGACATAATATTTGTTTGAGCTCTTTTACACTTGAAGGTGGTATTTGACCTAGACTTCAATCTCGGCACATGGAAATCAATTTGAGATAATAGTGCTGGTGAGTCCACTTCACCTATTAGATATAAATAAGCGCCAGACCTTGTGTTTCCTGAAGAGAAGAGTTCATAATAATCAATTCTAAATTTTTTCTATCATATTGGAATATAGTCTTTGGATTCCAAGTGACACATACATATTCCAGCTTAAAGCGAACAATGGATTTGAAAAGTAACAAACAAGTATCGTGATCGAATTCACAGCTAATCAAAATTTTTGAAAATGTAATAATCCAATTTTATTTTAATTGGGTTGCGTTCGTATTTACTACGTTGACATGTAACGCACTATTAATTTTGAATTGATTCTTTAATGTTGGGCCAGTAGTATTTTTTTTTACGACAACCTCGATAAATGTTCATTTTATAACCGTAACTTCAATCATAAATAAGCACATTTTGTACAGAATTTCATTTTTGCATCGGTTGCTAGGCAAGTTGCTAAGCAACAAATGCGAAATGGAATATTTCGTGTAAGGTCTAGGTTCACTCTAAAATCACGACGACTACGGCTTGTCAAATTATGACGTCCAGCGACAAATTGATGAAATGCCAGCAGATCGTTTCTGTCAAAGTTTTAGTAGGTAACGAGTAATTTCATAGTTGTTTTCTATAAAAACTATCAATTAAAATGGAAACTGATAGTGATATTGACTTAGATTTGACACCTCCGAACATAATAGAAGCAGCGAAGGTAACAACACTGAATTTATTACCGGAAACGTCGAAGAGTATGTATCAACGCGCTTATAACCTTTTTTGGAATGGAAGGTAGATCAAAAGACAAAATCGTTTTCCGAGAACATTTCAATGGCTTATTTTGGCTGAGAACGACCCTTAGTATCTATAATGATATAGATATTGCCAAATATTTGAAACTGAAAGCATTCCTCAAGCGGCAGTCTAACGGCTACAAACCCAAAAAGTCAAAGATCTTTACAGCAAATGACATCGATAATTTCATTGAACAGGCTCCAGATGAAATATATTTGGCAACAAAAGTAAGTTTTATATTTCCATTTGATGAAAAATATGTTTAAGTAAACTAATTTACATTGTAGGTTGCATTAGTTATGGGAGTAATGGGTGCATGTAGAAGACATGAATATTACTCATTTCAATAATCTTGGTTCAGCTGTTTTAGTAACAATACCAGACAGTAAAACCAAAATAGTACGAAATTTGACTGTAACTGGCAAATTCTACGAAATTTATAAAAAATACGCAAATCTTCGCCCTCAAAATGCTAATGGTCTATGGTTTTTCATTAATTATCAAAAAGGAAAGTGTACCATTCAGAGAATAGGTCTGGATAAGTTTGGAGCTATGGGAAAAGACATTGCCAAGTATTTAAAATTGCCAAATTACGAATTATATACTGGGCACTGCTTTCGCCGATCCTCCGCAACAATTCTTGTTGATGCTGGAGGTGACATAACCACGTTAAAACGCCACGGTGGCTGGAAATCTACTACAGTCGCTGAGGGATATATTGATGAATCGAAAGAAAGTAAGCTTGACATAGCAAATGAAATTGCAAATGCAATACAGAACATACCATCAGGCATACCAACGAATTTAGAAATGGAAAATCGCGAGAAGCCGTCTACTTCAACGTCGACAAATTATCAATTTCGAAAAGAATTAAGTATTCAGCAATCAAGTTCTCCAAATATGATATTCAATAATTGCATATTCAACTTCAGTTAGATACATACATACATTTATAGGCTTCTTTTTCTGTGTACCTATTAGAAATAGCAATAAAGAAAATATTTACATATTTCTTCAATTTATATTTTAATTCTGATAGAAAGCCCATTAGCGGCGAATTCGGAGTAATGAAATATCATCAGTTTATTTCTTTCAAGTTCAAGTTTTTGCAATGTATGCATGTATTAAAAGTGAACGATATTGTCAAAAATGTATCGAACACCCCGTAGAGTAAATCAATGAGTATAATTTCCAAGTGGGTCACAATGTTGCTATTCTGCAAAACACGAATTAGTGCCAAACAAAAACAAGAGGTTTTAAAAGTGACGACTGATGGTTTGATCGGGAAGTCGACGTTGGGCTTTCGCCGTGCCCAAAAGGGCAATGGGGGCAGTTAGAGAGTTAAAAGGTTAAGAAGCCCTATATCCCTATTTCCAATTTGAAGATTATGGTTTTTGGAATTAGTCCACAATTATTTCTGTATGTAAGTGAGTAAGCTCTATACATTTGTAATTAATAACTAGGTACTAGAAGGGATTCATTGTTTCGTTTTTCATTTGCAATTCATTGAATTAATTGTTTCATTTTAATAAATATTTTTCTATACTTTTTTACAAAGTGTTTTCAATCATTAAAGGGTCAGAATCTACCTACTTAGTCGTGAACAAACCCCAATTCACGACAAGATGTTGTCATAGAAAAAGTATAGTATGCAACTCGCAACAAAATGGCCATTTTGCACTCGTATGAATTGCAGCACTTGCCTTCATACTCGTGCAAAATGGGCATCATTTTGTGCTCATTGCATAATATACTATTTACAAGCTTTTATTGAACTTGCTTCGTTCGTATGTCATTCTGTCATTCTTTCCGGTTCAAAATTTGTAATCCTTTTGTGGAGCACTTGCCAACATCCAATTGAGCTGAAATTTGATAGGTGATCATAATTCCGGTGACATTGCATTATGAAATTTTTATTAGAGAAAAAACAAAATGGCGGCTCTAATATGGCGGACAAGTTTTGTGATTATGGTCCGATTCGATTCAAAATTGGTATGTGGGGGTTTTCGGAGTCGGAAAATATGAATTTTTTGTCAAAATTGATGAAAATGAAATGGCGGCTCATGGAATTTTTGTTATAGAAATGACAAAATGGCGCTTCAAGATGGTGGACGAGATTTATGTTTATGGTCCGATTCGATTCAAAATTCATAAAATCAAAATAGATTAACTAGTTCATCCATTATCAATTGCGGAGGCATAAAAAACAAGTTTCCCAGTCCTGAGGCGGAATCCTTTGAGCAGAAGAGGCAGAGATAACTGATTTCATTCAGATATTTACATATTTAAAAACATGTTAAAATAAAAACATATGCCACTAACGAGGTAGTATGTATTAATAGGCAATCGGCTCATCATAATTTCATTTTCCCAGGGTCGAAAAAAAAGCCATATTTTCCATCAAAACACAACACAGTTATAGAATATTTTAAAACCTCTTTCGATCCCAGACCGGGACGCTACTGGCTTTCATCTACTCAGACCTTCCGAAACACCGTTCACCAAATGGAATTTTTTCCATTTTTGCAAAAAATGTAAATCGACTTTCAGATTGTATTTACGACCCCAATTTTTTCATAATCCTCACAGGAGATTTTAACATTAATTCTATGAACGTTAATGATGAAAAATATTTTTGTCATTTACTAACACCTGAAGCCAGTTAAGATCACAAAGCACAACTCCAAAGAATGGGTTAATAATGATATCAGATCTTCAAGTTATAAACTGAAAAAGTTATACTATATTCACAAGAGTGATTCAAAATTTAAAAAACAATACAATTAATCCAAGAAGAAACATAATTCATTAGTGAAAAAAACTAAGAGAACCTCCTACTTAAAATTTATCCGTCAGATAATGTCAACAAATCTACATGGAATGTCATTTCAAAATTGACTGGAAAATCAGTACGCCAAAAAAATATATCTATCGAAATTAACCACACTCCAATAGATGACCCTGTTATAATCGCCAACTCCTTTAATAAATACTTTATTGAGGCTCCCCATACTATCATTAATAATATTAAATGTATAAACAGATCTGATTATAATAAAAATAGTAGAAACATAGTGAAAAGCATGTTTATATCCCACATAACTGAAGAAGAGGTTGCTTCTATCATACACAATCTGAAAAACAAACATTATTTTGGAACAGACGGAATTTCGAGTGATCTCCTTAAAAAAATTGCTCCATCCATAATCAAACCTTTGACACACATAATAAACTCATCTCTGAGTCAAGGTATTTTTCCATCTAGATTGGAAAATGTAACTGTTTCCCCAATATTTAAAAAAGGCAATACTGAAAGTATGGATAACTACCGTCCAATAACAATACCTCCTGTTACTTAAATTTTTTTTGAATATGCAATGATGGCACAGCTTCTCAAATTCCTTGACCGAAATTAAATTTTATATTAACAGCAACATGGTTTTCGTTCAGGACGCTCTACTATTACAGCTGTACTGAAATTAAATTGTGACAACGTTATTCTATTTAAGAATTTATTCATTGAAAATCAACTACCAAATCTACTTATTTTTCAAATACACTGCATAACAATATTGGGGTTCCTCAAGGGCCCAATATTATTTTTATTATATCATCGAATTACCTTCTATTATTTCAGAGGCATTTACATGCATGTATGCAGACGATGCCACATTATTATTCACAAGTAAAAGTGAGGCAGAAATTCAAGATAAAATAAACCGTACAACGTCCATCTTATGTACTTGGTTGAGTGATAATTCTTTGTTTTTAAACCCCACAAAAACTACCAATCTGATTTTCCACACTTCCCATAATCATAACCTGCCGAAACTTAGTATCAATGATACCAAAGTAGAGACTTTCAAAAGGTCTATGTTTTTAGTTATAAACATAAACAATATCTCGTTCAGTACCCACTGCAGTAAGCAGTAACTCAAAATGTTACCAAATCAGGGTTTTCAGAAATGTTTTGGACAACCGAGGTATGGAACAATATTACTTTGGTCAGATCCAGTCTAGTATATCATATGGAAATACTGTTATGGGGGAACTCAACGGGAGTACACGACGTATCTATTTTCCAAAAACGTATAATTAGAGCGATTGCAGGAGTATCATCTACATCCTCATGTCAAGAAACTCGAAATTCTACCAGTAGCTGGACTTTTCATCGTGGAACTCTTAGTTTATGTTCATAGAAATATAAATTATTTTACAAGAAATCAATCCATACACGAACATAATACGAGAATAAGAAATGATTTCCATATCCCTAATACTTACCTCACACTTTGTATGAAATCATATAAAATTCTGGGACTGAGATTATATAGCATTCTTCCTGATGCCATGAAAAATATTAACACAGTTCATTGCTTTATGAAAATGTCAAGTGAGTTACTTTCAGAAATAAGCCCATACACGATACCTGAATTTTATGAATATTTCAAATGATTTCAGAAGTGTTGTTATTGTCCTTTTTTATATACTATTGTATTATTTTATTCTACTTAGTAATATTTTTTTTACCTGATCAGTGTATTGTACTCTACATAACTTTGATTAGTTTTAGCCTTCGATTTGTCCAATAGCTATGTTCTTGGGCTTATTTTATGGATCAAATTTTCTATCTATCTACAAGCATTATCATTGGCTTGTGGTCACTCAAACAGCTGTCACTCAAACCCACGTTGACTATTAGCTCTTTTGATCTTCAGTTCGCCGACGGAGAATGTTTACGAGTAGTACACATTATTTTTCGTTCCGTTTTTTCGCATATACGCTCGTGTTAGCGAAGTGAGTTTTTGATTTGCTCCCTATAAGATATATATATATATATATATATATATATATATATATATATTGTTATGTTTAGAAGTACGTGTTAAATGTGCAAAGAATTAAAATGAAAATAAAAAAATTGAACAAGCACATAAATAAAAAATGTTCATATTTAGTAATTTATGCTATGTTATTGAACAGTTTTTCTGAAGATTCTACCGTTTTTTCTGAAACCTTATATAATATTAGTCGATACCTATGTTTGAAATAAACATGTTTTCAACATTACAAGCAATTGGCTTAATTTATAAAAACTATAGAAATCAAAATTTATGAATATATTTTTGAGCAGACAACAAAATGTTAAAGTCAGAACATTCTGTATATGAAATTAGATCTGAACACAATACCCAATCAGATGCCAGGAAAGATCTTGAAATTTATAAATATTAAAAGTATTAAGAGCAGAAATCGTCAAAAATGATTTCTTTCATATCTTGTATATAGTATGTAAGATATTTAGAAACGATTCGTGGATAAAAACTGTCAAATAAACCTAATTAATGAAAAGTGCAACAAAAAATGCGTGTAAATCGAAAATTCGAGAAAAAAACGAAGGATGTGTGGTATCAATGGAGAAAAATCAACAAGATAGGAGATGGAAAAAAATAATTTGGAAGAACGAACTCACGAAATTTAATTTCGAAAAAACTCATATTTTCGATACAAAACAGTCATTTGCCAATACAACTCAAAGAAACGCTATAAAGAACTGTAGCAGATATAAAAACCCAGATATAAAAACCCAGAAGCAGAACGAATCTTTTTTCAATTGAGACATATTTCAGTACGAGGGCGAGTTCACAATCAACAAGGGGGCTGCATGCTGAAACGGCAGTTTCCAGGAACGGGAGAGAGATCCGAGACACTGAACAGTTTCGTTACAAGAAGTCACAGGTACTTTTGAACCATAAAAAGTCACAATACTCAGTGTTTTTGAAAAATAAACTGTTTATAAGAACCCTTTTGATAGAACACTTGCATAAATTGGTATTTAGACTACATAACCTACAAAGATAGGTTAATTTTCACTTTTATTATCACATAACTGCATTTTCATGTATATTTCGCTATGAAGCACTAATTCAAGGTTATTATCGCAGAATAGGTAGCAGTAAGTCTTCCTGAATGGAGGAAATTATTATTTTGATGGATTTCTGCATTATTTTCAATGTTTGATCATAACATAATTGCCATTTTCTGAAATTGACATCAAGAACTACTAGAGGGCTCCACAGTAGAACCGACTTCTGAGATTCCACAGGCGTACCGATTGAGTTAGCTAAGGTAAAGAAAATAAGGTAAGAGAAGAAGGTTAAATACATAGCCAGGCATTGGAAATATTTTATGGGTATTCTTTCTATATGAACATATTAAATTCCATTCTAAAGGCTACTAGCTAGAAGATTTTGAAAATAGTATAAAAATTAGTAAAACAAAAATTTTTTTTTTTGTTATGATGTTTGATTGTGAAAGTAAATGAATATAAAATAAAAACCCCCATCAACGCATCAAAACAATTGTCGCTCAACGCGGAGCGAAATAACAAAAATGGCGAAATTATGATAATGTAATAAGAATCACTTATAACAACAACGTTGGCCAATAACAACAATTGTTATCATCATACAATATATATATATATATATATATATCCCCTCGATATTACTCTCTTTCATATTTATATATATATATATATATATATATATATATATTGTTATGTTATATTATGCCAGTTATGAGTTTTAAAAGGAAAAAACCCACAAAAAAGAATAATTACTAAATAGTTATTAGTTTCAAGAGATTGTTTTGACATAATTTTGGAAGTTCTATTTATTTGTAAGCCTATGTATAATATGGATAGATAAAAATGTCAAAAAACTATAACACAATCAATTTCATACACTGTCATAATGATTATAACCCATAATTGGTAAAAAGACAACAAAAAGTCTTGATTCACAAAATTTTCATGAATAAAAAGTGATCAACACATTTATAAATTTGAAACATACAGTATATGAAATTGTAGATAACTAAAAGTAACCAATGGTAGAACAGCAAACTTCTTGATGAGATTAGCCAATCAGGGAATAGATGGTCATATGGAAAATTAATTATTATTAAATATGTAAATAGTAATAAGAATGGAAAAATAGTTGTATATATAAATTATATAAGATGAACCCAAACAGTGAAATGGAAATTTGGTGCGAATTCAAAAATTCAAATGAAAAAAGAGGAAGGAAAATTCGTATCTAGGTGACAGAAAACAAAGCCGGAGGGAGATCGAAAAAAATGTAAAAAGGAATGCCACGCATCATTTTTGGAGAAGAAAAACGAAATAATTATAACATTTGAAGAACAAAACCAATATTACCTTAATTATACAACATATCCAAGTATCCAAAGCTGATTTCTGCATCTGTATGGTTCCTGATTTATGGTATTGGAGTTCCTGATAGAGCTTGGAGTGAGAAAGGATCCAGTTTCAGGGCATATCTTGAACACCGACATTTCCAGCCAGGTATAAAAACTTTTAATAGTGCACATCCGGTCCTGAACAATTTCACAAATAACGTATTTCATATCTGAAGAACTTTATTTCACTTTATTTTGAACTATAACAGAAAATTTCACTCTCAAGGAAAAAGTGAGGTTCTGTCTATCTATCCATGATTTCATTTTTATGATTATCCGTGAATATTTGTAGATTCACATTAGTATAAGTTATTTCTCGTAGGCCAGGTAAAATTAAGCCTTAATAAAGGAAATAATTGCTTTTTGATACTTTGTTGTTTGTTTTCCACAATGATCAATAATCATTCCTACGACCATTGAATAAATTGAGTTTTGACATATCAAGTAGTGGCTAAATGGCCTTGAACCGGCTATCTGAGATAAGAGGTGTACCAACTGTGCTAGCTGTGGTAAGAAAAATGATAACAATTGGCAGCAACGTGACGAGAGAACAGTGACGTAGCTAGCAATTATTATTACATCATTGCAATATTATACAGGGCAAAAATATCTATCTATATCATAACAATTTGGTTCACAAATAATAGCAAACATTATTAGCAATGTTCATATTATAACAACAATTCATATTTGAAAATATATCATAACATTACAATATATATACACGCGTTTCAGGAGGTCTGAGTAA
This sequence comes from Gonioctena quinquepunctata, assembly GCA_018342105.1. Taxonomy (NCBI): domain Eukaryota; kingdom Metazoa; phylum Arthropoda; class Insecta; order Coleoptera; family Chrysomelidae; genus Gonioctena; species Gonioctena quinquepunctata. Next base: position 208,417 of record JAFIRS010001454.1, on the reverse strand, counting down.
TTGAAAGCCAGTAGCGTCCCCGGTCTGGGATCGAAATAGGTTTAAAAAAATTCCATATTTGGGTTGTGTTCTGTTGGAAAATATGGCTTTTTTTCGACCATGGGAAAATGAAATTATGATGATCCGATTGCCTATTAATACATACTTCCTCGTTTATGGCATATTTTTTTATTTGATCGTATTTTTAAAATATTTAAGTATCTGAATAAAATTAGTTATCTCCGCCTCTGCTGCTCAAAGGATTCCGCCTCAAGACTGGGAAACTTGTTTTTTTATGCTACTGCAATTGTAAATGGTTTGACCGTTTGACTATAACGCAACTTTACCTAATTTTGCTAGCATTGCTATACAAATTGATGGCTTAAAAATCAACTTTACCAAAGAGCGCTTCACTTTGCTTGAAAGCTTTGGTATTTCCAGATCTGAGAGCAATTATAATAGGCCAAACTAAGTATCCTCGGCTTAATGTGAAAAAAATACAGACGGCAACGAATCCAGTTCATAATTATCATTCCGTCTTTGTCACATATTTTTCTCTACTACTCACATCGGGATTTACGTTGGCGTGTACATTGTAAATATAGACTGGGAATCCCTTGGGAATTTCACATGACTAGATACATATTTGTACATATCTAATCCGTTTAAAAAAAACAAACAAGATTTGATTTTAAATCCAATTATACGTGCATATACCGTGTTTCATTATTTTTTCAGAAGCCAGCGTATGCTCTAGTTATCAACATTATACTGTGTGTTCTGGATTGTTCGGAAAGATCAAACGAATTGGTAGCAGCATTATTTTAAACTCAGCTCCTTCATTTCCTATCAAATATTCACCAGACTGTTCGATTATTGTTCCCCAAAAAAAAACCAATAAACAAACATATATTTTAATGATGACTCAAACTTTGGAAGTTTTGAAAATATATGTTTTTACTCACCTTTTTTTTGAGATATATATTACACAATATTACAAAGAAAATATTTATGACAGATTGCCTCAAATATTCAAAGTCAAATTTCAACCTTCAAAATCTCTCTAAGGAAACCGCATAATATTAGTAGGGGTTTTGATTCACCTAAGGCATGGAACCTTGAAAAGATGAAAAAAAAATTGTCAATAATCTTAACAATAATTTTCAGATCTAATATTTATTCTAGCTGAAAACCCTTTGGTCGAAAAATTGGTTGTTTTGATGAATTATAATGCATCAAAAATTATCATTTGAGTATATATATATATATATATATATATATATATATATATATATATATATATATATATATATATATATATATATTATATTATATATATATATATATATATGGAAATACCTACTTCATTTTCCTTCTTTTTTTTTATCTTGATGACTACTTTATTCAGCTTGTGTTGTGTGAAATAAATAATCGTATTTTTTTTTACATATACCTCATTTATATAGAAATCACATTTAATTTATATATCATGAACTATTATAAAAAATTATTTTAAAAAATTTTCTAGTTCGTATCTGTCTAATGCGTATGATTCAGAAATGGTTAATACTTGCATTACTTCGCGAAAACAGAAATTCTCACGTGTTACGTGAAAATAACTTATAAAAAACATTTTTAAAGACAAGCTTTTATCTAAGCCGTGTACTAAAACGTATAAAATAAGTTTTAGTCATCGCGAAATTTAATTGTTTTTTGTTGAATTATTCTGTTTCAAAAACTTTGTCGCGCGAAGTATTAAAAAAAGTAGGTGCCAATTAATTTCATTGGACAATGATTGGTTGGTAAGTAACAACTTGTCGAAATATTAATTTTAAGACAATTCGCGCGATAAGCTTTTTGATACCAAATCATTCAACAGGAAATAATTAAATCATTGTCAGCGATGACTAAAACTCATTCTATACGTTTTAGTACACGGCTTAAATAAAAGCTTGTCTTTAAAGATATTTTTTATGAGTTATTTTATTTTTTGCTTTTCAGTTAGTTTGCCTTAATCTGTTTATTTCTGATAGAGAATCGTTATTGCAAGGTCTCTTCCCTGTAAGTTTTGAGCTGAAAGAAATCATGATCTCCGACCCCAAGAACTCCCACACACCAATTTTGAATAGAATCTGACCATAATCACAAAACTCGTCCACCATCCTAGAGTCGCTATCTCAATTTTATAAATTTTGACAAAAAATTCAAAATTTCCGTCTGCGAAAACCGCCGCATACCAATTTTGAATCAAATCGGACCATAATCACAAAACTCGTCCTCCATATTGAGGCCGCCATCTTGAATTCATGGATTTCGACAAAAAATCCATAATTTCCGACCCGGAAAACCCCCACATACCAATTTTGAATTGAATCGGACCATTATCACAAAACTCGGCCGCCATCTTGGAGCCGCCATTTCGAATTCATTAATTTCGCCAAAAAACTCACAATTCCCGACCCCGAAATCCCCTACATACCAATTTTGAATCAAATCGGACCATAATTACAAATCTCGTCCGCCATCTTGGAGCCGTCATTTTGTTTTTCTCCAACAAGAATTTTATAATGCATTGTCACCGGAATTATGGACACCTGCCAAGTTTCAAATCAATCTGACGACTAGAAGTCGGTCAAAATTCACTTGCAAGATTTGACCCTAGCGAACGAACTAACAAGTGAAACTAAATAAAAGCTTGTAAAAAAATACATTTCCTTTATAGGTGGCGCATTCGTACGGGTATGTTTTCTACCGAGGATCGTCGTTATCGGGCTAGATGGCACACGCGATTGTGTGAAATAAAATATCCATTGCGTCCGACCAACTATCTTCTTTCTCTATAAACAATGGTAGCAGGTATGCTATTGGAAAACTTTCAGAAGAACGTACATAATAGGTAGAAGTTTCAGATTTTAGAAGACTAATACATGGAATAACTAGTGTTTCGTTTTTATATTCGGCGTAGAACCCTACAAATAAATGACTTATTGAATTCAAAACATAAAAGTCATCGAGAGTTATCCTTTTCGAGCAAATCTAATCATTTTCTATTCTCTGAATTTGGAAAAGAATTTGCGAATTCAAGAGCTTTATGGGAGGTGATCAAAGTTGACTTTCCAGTATTTATATAAAAAAGACAATCATTTCTCAATATTGATATCAATAATTGGAGAAAAATACAGAATATTAATGAATTCACCATATTTATAAAGTGAAATGTTTCAGACCCTCAATTTCAGTTTGAATTCAGAAATAATCAATATACACCCTACTTGTTAAGCTTTATAATTCGTATATCTATATCCGAATCCGAATATTCTTCGAGAAAAATATTTTCCATGTAACTGAATCCCATGATGAATAAGAAAATATTGTGAACTATCAATGGAATGATGAAAACTATCTATCAATGGAATGATGAAAACGGGGTATTTTCAACGATTGTTACAACCATAGATGAGTCAGTTGCATTGCGAAACTGATTTCTAATTCGAGCTAATATCTTGTCACCTCTTCAAATATTGATCGTTGCTTCATATAATTTTCGTCCAAATAACATTTTTCCAGCGTCAAAAGTATACAACAGGTGTGGAAAACACTTTGAATATCAGTTTTTCTAGAGAATTAATATCCCTCGTAAATGTTGATATTCGTCGGTGTAATTCGACATTAAGATAAGTGAAAAAAAAGTATAGTATGATCTCTTCAATCTAGTGTAATTTCTAGTTGTAATAAGGACATCAGAGTGGTTTTGGATCCCACTATAAAAAGTAAGGTCCCCGTTATCTTAACACGTAACTTCTGAGGGTGGGTCAAACAACTAAGAACGCGGTTAAAAACAAAACAATTTTTTACATCATTGAGGAATATGTAAAATCAGTAAAAGCTCCAAGAGCTTTATGTTCCAGGAACTGGCAAGAGAAACATTTCCATTATGAAGGACACCACACATTTCTCATATATAATTGATCATTGCATAGATCCTAATATACTGATCAAAAATGCCCATGGCCACTTCTTAACAACTGAATATTGAAAAGAAAGATTTTCATAGGAACTGAAATATCTACGATAAAGATTGAGCTATTTTTTGAATCTGAAGAAGCAATTGTATAGCGAAACACGTTCCCTAGTTTTGTAAACCCAGTTTCGTGGAAATCATTTAGTGAAGTGAGTATCTTTTGTGTGCTTTAATATGGATTTTCATCAAGTATCGGCCTCATCTATTCAAAAAAAAGTTTCTTCGTTCGTAACAATTAGATGCTTTTGTCAGTTTCATTCTCCTTTAACATATATAACTCTTTCTTTATCTAGTAACATTATGTTTTCTTTACCCTTATACATTCTTTCGGGATCCATACTGTAATGATTTCTTACATCATTAAATTTTTTATACAGTGCGACTTTTCATAACCCCCCATCCCCCCTCTGTTAACTTTTCGACAGTTCGACGCAGAACAATGGGACAAAAACCATTCTGAATAAAATCACCGATACTAGTGTTTGAAATGAGGATGGCGCGGAGGTGCACATCAACTTTAAAATTTCAACTAGCATGGGGCACATCGTTGGAAAGATAACTCAATTCTCTTTTCAACCATCTATTTTATTTCGCCTACTCGTTTTTTCACAATATGCATTTGAAATGTCAAGTATGACAAAATTTAAAATGCATATTGTGTAAAAGAGAATGGACAAAATTCAAAATTAGATGGTCGAAAAGAGAATTGAATTATCTTTTCAACGATTTGCCACTTGCCCCCACCCCCCTCCTATGCTATTTGAATCTATCGAGCAATCACAATGTCTTTAATTTCATACTAGATTTTCTTGAATGTTTATCGTTTTCTTTTCATTTCAATTTTTACTTGAATATGCAATCTTGCAGATAGAAGGTCTCTCAAACAGGTCTCTCCATGTAGTGGTCGATGGAGTTTCATCTGACACTCTACTCATAAATGCTGGTGTTCCGCAAGGATCCATTCTCGCACCAACACTATTTCTACTTCACATGAACGACCTGTTGAAAGCAACTTCATGTCCAGTACACAGCTTTGCCGATGATAGTACCCTCCATACCGCTTTCTCTTCCAGGGCCCCTATATCAGCCCGTGAAACCAGAAATGAACGAGGAAGAAATGTTAATAATATAAATATGGACTTGGCAACAATTCTCGAATGGGGATCTAATAACTTGGTAGAATTCAATGCAAACAAAACACAAGCATGTCTTTTCTCTAGAAAAGCCGATCTCACTGTGCCTAACATAACTTTGTCAGGAGTAACCATACCACTGAAGCCATCCATTCCGATGTACGACGGACTGTCCACATATTTGGAGTGCGGCACCTAAACATATCCTGAGGCTATTGGATTCTGTCCAAAAAAGGGCAATTCGTCTCGTCGGTGATGCCTCGCTTACAAACTCGCTCACTTGTCTGGAACACCGTAGAAAAGTTGGCGATTTGTCTCTATTTTATAGATATTTTCATGGGCGATGCTCTTCTGAAATATCAACAATCGTTCCTGCTTTGGCAGTCTCTTCGAGATTAACCCGTCAAGTTCAGTCATCACACGCCTTCGTGGTCACTTTGGAAACCTGCAGAACATCACTTTCCAAAGACTCGTTCATCCAACGAACAGCGAGGCTTTGGAACTCATTGCCTAGGGAGGTATTCCCCGAGGCATACAACCTTCAGAAATTTAAGAAGAACACCAACTCCTACCTTCTTTCCCTAGGTTCCCACGATGTTCTCTGAACATTACAGGATATCCCTTTTCGTGGGAACCAGAACATAAAAAAAAAAAGAAGTATAGCACAGTTGAAAAAGGAATCATTCTCAATTGAATATTGACTAGAAAGATTTTTCTGTGAATTGAAAAATCCACGATAAATGAAGTTATTTTTTGTGAACGTCTAACAACTTCTTCTTGACGATGGAAGATAGTGACTAAAGTTTATCTTTCAGTCGCAGATGATTCCACATCTGATTTTATGAACATCCTGTTCATATTTTCAACAAATCGATATAGCACAGTGTTTATACAGAGTCCCTCACGGTCGATGGTAAGTTACACGTTTAGGGGGAAAGAGACATGATACTTCCTTATACCTATCTCCATCGGTTTTCAAGAATAATAATAACAATAATAATGTTTATTCACTACTGATACAAAAATAGTTCGAATAGATACACATTAAATGCGAATAAACAAAAGAGCACTAAAAGTTGTTAGTGGCAACTTGTGCTTGATGACAATTATACTCCTTGCTTTTTTTTAAGAAGCGCACGAGTAAATTACCCCAAAAGATTATCTAGTGAATCTTGTCGGTGGTAAATATTAGCTCGTGCGTTTCAGGCTATATAATTATCAACTAAGATAGACTCAATACGAGTAAGAGAGATGAAATATACAAGTCTGAAAAGTATACAAAAGAAACTATATATATATATATATATATATATATATATGGATTTTAGTGAAAGATAGTCGTTGCTGACTAGTTAGGTGTAAACAAATTGATTATTGGGGTATGCAGCAAAAGAAAAGGTGTACTCTTTAAAGTTTGTCCAAGCTTTCGGAATGTTTTATTTCCATCTTCAGGGATAATCTTTGTTGAGATTAGTTTCTATGTTGTTTATGAATGTTCTTCATGTAAAGTACGGTGAAATATAAGTTATGACTTTGAAGTTGGCAACTCATGTTTTAAATCGTCAACTAATTATACACATTAAAATTCATTGAACAGTTACTAATTAAAATATTAAAATATAAATTCTGAAACATGTGTGCCTTGAGAAAGTACAATAGGTTATAAATGGTGGGATAATTTTCCCACCATTTAACTATTATCTCTCAAAGACACATATTTCAAATATATTTTAATTAATACTTTCAATAATTTCAATATATAATTAGATTGACATTAAACATGAGTTACCAACTAAATCAACTATTCCACCATACTTTACTGAAAACCTAATAATCTCAACAAAATCTCCTGAAGAAAATAAACTTCCACTAACTTTAAAAACCTACATATTATATATATATATATATATATATATATATATATATAAGGAAAGTTAAAAAAAAGATCATTAATATACATAAAAAAATATCAATCAGTTGAAATGAAATTTCAAAATTCCTAGGATTTCCAGATGTAATAGATATTTTTCAGATCAATCATCTGGTGAGTATAAAGCCTGTTTTTTTTGCTCAATAGCCATTTCTTCACCTTATTTCTGAACATCTTTTTGGAGTTTATCTATCTAATTTCAGATGGAACCATGTTATAACCTCGTGGTCCTAAGAAGGGGAAAAATCTTTGGGTGAGTGATTTTCTCATTACTGGTATTTGGAAAGAGCTGTTCCTATATCTTGTAGGATATGCATGATCAATCGTGTTTTTGTCTGTGCAGTATTTTTGATGAATAATTATAGTATTACTGAATAGCTGCCTGACATCTTGGACTTTTGCTATTTCATAAAGAGGCTCTGTGGAAAAGTCATAATTTTCAAGATCTATTTCTGGACTGTTTCTAAATGTTTGATACAACTATTATATGCACCTCCCCAGACTATGATGCCTTACCTCAGAAGAGATTCTACGAACGCGTAGTACATTACCTGAAGTTGTTTGATACTCATTATTTGCCTACCGTGTTTGAATTTTGAGAGACAACTCGTTACTTTCTGTATGAGTGTGGTGATATGTATATCCCACTTCAGATTACTATCTAGTATTATACCTAAGTATTTCATTTTGTTCGATTTCCATATTGTCATGACTGCTCGTTAGTTGGTAAAGCCAAGCCTTAACTATACTGGGCGTTATTAGCCTATTGACCAATAACTGGACAACCTCCCAGAGCGGCTTGAGGAGCTATCACACTCAGTATATAATGAAGCGTGGCCCTTAATTTGACAGTACAGTCACCAATCTCAGATAATTCAGAAACAATAATATACTTAGGAATTGTAATATATATATATATATATATATATATATATATATATATATATATATATATATAATATATATATAATAATAATAACAACTTTTACCCATGCTATAATTTACGGAGAAAATGTATAGAACGTAAGAATGAATTTGATATATAAGCTATACTTGAATGTGAAACAAATATAGTATGCCTAGTAGAATAACTGTTTTATCCAGTTACCTTGGCGATTGCTAATACTACTAAATAATTGAATGGTTCCTTATTACCAAATACATATATACCTTGCCAAATAAACAGTTTTATTTTCTTACCCTCGACTGGAAAACACACTACGTTTTAATGTAACTTGATTTTTATTTTGGATTCCCGATTTTTATTACGCGTTCACTGGTTCGTAAAATGATTATTTAGCTTCTTTGGAATATTTGAATTCTATTCGTTTGAGTTATTACTGAGATAATTTCTGTTGTTTACACTTCCACTATTTTCTGCATATTTTTGATAAACTGGCTACTTTATGAATAATTTACGAAGTCTACACTTGTTTCGTATCAGAAGATAGCTATGCATCTTCATTAGATGGAATTTGATTCTACTTTGATGCGCTTCATACTCTGAAGGCTTTACTAAACTGAACTCTCTTTCTCTTTGAACTCTGATTGCGGAGATTCTTATATATATATATATATACATATATATATATATATATATATATATATATATATATATATCGCGACGATACTCCGCTGTAGATTTCAATCGCATTTCTTGCGCGTTAATATTTCATCCTGGCTGTCGGAAAATCGTTAATTATCTATCGCGGCGTGGAACTCAATAGTAATAAAAATAAATGTTTTGTCGTAATTATTTTCGGTCTGTTATAATATTCAAGTCGTCGCTGTGCGTAACATATTTATGAGGCATTTTGATAAGTGGTGTTATCATATCAAATATTTTACGAGATTTTACATTCTTTGTCGGAACTCACCCCGCATTCCTGCCTTCTAATTCAATAGCGGACGAAGTAAAACAGTCGTTCACCTTTTTGTGTCGCGTTGCTTCAGTCAAGGGTATTACAAAATTGTTACGTTAAAATAACTTGGTTGATCACGACCATCACAATATGATCATCTATCCGGATCGAGAAAAAGTCTTCATCGATATCCTGTATGTGAAATGGTAAGCCTTTAGTTTTTTCCAAGTTTACAGTTAGTAGTTTTGAAGTGAACCATTCGAAAATCATTTGATGTCTTTTTTTGCTTGCTCGTGAACAGTGTAGAAGTTATGTCCTGTGTATTATCTGACCTGTGAAGTTTTGCCGGAATAAGTTTGAAATATATATATTGAACAGTATAGGTCCCAAAACTGTTCCTTGAGGGACACCATACTTTATTATAAGTCTTTTCTGGCTGCTTATCTTTTCTTTCGTTACATACTGCTTCCTGTCAGTTAGGTAATTTTGCATTAACTGTAACACATTTCCCCTGAATCCTATTCTTTCTAAAGTTTGGGGAAGCTTGGAGTGGCTAACTGTGTCGAATGCCTTCTTTAGATCTACGAATACATATATGGCAGCTTTGCTTTCATCTAGAGCTTTGTATATTTTTGAAGTTAGACTGTCTGAAACCATACTGTCTGTCACTGAGAATCTGATATTTGTCCAGATAGTTGGTTACTCTTTGCAATGCATGAAAGTAATAAAATCGGTCTATAATTAGTCTGTCTCCACCTTCATAGAGAGGTTTGATTGAGGCTTCCTTTAGTTTTCAAGGAAATATCCCTTGATTGATATTTTGTCAAGTCCAAGATCTTTATGAGGTTTAAGATTTTTGAGAATTTCACTCACTTCGTTTTTACTCGCATTTTCTACATAGAATGAATTTTGGATCGAACATTTGGAATAACTCCGTCTATCCCCAGTACAATGAACAGATGCCCCATCCAGTTGAAACCGGCAGTACAATACTCCTCTATATTGACAGATTATCCAAAAAATCGTTCACCACTGACCATAGAGTTTCGAGATATTTCTTAGAATTTAACGGTTCGTGAAAAATAATTATTAGGGTGCACTCATCGGGGTAGATTTCTCCAATTGGAATTATTATTTTGGGAAGTTATTACATACAGAAAAACCAGTCACTTTGATTTCCCAATGTGACGTCATTATATATTTTTCGATAGAAAAAAATCCAAAGATGATGAATGATTCTTCATAAAAAAATATTTCAATGACATTCTATATCTGATATAGATCTTCCGAAAAATCATTTTTTTTAAATTTCCGCTCACAATACCGTAAAAACTGCAAATTCCGTTCGATTTATCGAGTACATCGATCATTGTAAGGATTATTTGAGTTATAAATCAATTGAAATTACAGATAATTTGGTGCTTATGTAATTTTTCAGGGTCTACTATCACTATTATATTCGAGTGTAACCCGGAGGCTCTTACTCTTTCAACATAAAAACAAGTGGGCTACAGCCATTCACGAAATTTGAATTTTGATTGGACAAGGACTAAAGAAGAATCTCCAGTCATTGCCATGGTGGTGATTCTCAAAAATAGCCGAGAAATAATTTTTGATCTGAAAGTTTTGAAAAATATTAATTTCTAGAGAGGATGCAGCTTTCACTACCCTGTATGGATTAATAAATAGCCCATCACTCCAGAGAGCGCCTGGGACGTTTAAAACGCGAAGGGTCGTCAATATTGTAATCAGTTGCTTCCCTCACAAGAGGATTCTCGTGGGCTATTGCACAATCAAATACTCTCTGATTGCGTTCTCTAATGATACTTCTGATGGAAGGCAGATTTAAGTCCTCAAGTATCCGTTCGTTCCGCACGTACCACGGAGCGTTCGTTATCATACGAGAACTTTCATTTGCGCCCGTTCCAGGACGCAAATGCTCGTTCTCAGGTCTGCCCCAAGCGGCTGAGGCATACAAAATGACAGGTCTGAAAACCATTTTGTAGATCATAACTTTATTTTTCAGGGAAAGTTTACTTTTCCTGTTTACTAACTGGATAGAGTGATGCGATTTTCTTATGTATTTTATTTTTATCAATTTAACGTGTGGCCTCCAGGTGAGTCGGCGATCAATGTAACTCGAGGTACTTGACCTGCTCCAACCAATTAATCTCCTTCCAGAGACAGTCACTCCTCTCTCTGGGTTGTTTCTCTTGCGACCCATCGAAATAGCCTGCGTTTTGTCAGGATTCACCCTTATTTTCCACTCCAGATACCACTGCTGGAGATCGTCTAATGCATTCTGCAAATAGACGACACCCATCAGATGGTCGGCTGAAGAAGAAAGTAAGGCCGTATCATCAGCGTAAAGGGAAATCTTCACGTGTTCACTCCTGGGTATGTCTGACGTGTAAAGGGCGTAGAGCATAGGAGACAGTATTGCCCCCTGAGGAACGCCGGCCTCAATTGCTCTCGAATCCGAGGACAATTGTCGACCTTGACTTGGAATGTCCTACCCATGAAAATGATTTTAGCCACTTCACCAGACCCAGAGGCAAGTGGAAGTCTATCAATTTTGAAAGCAAGCCTTCATGCCATACTCTATCGAACGCTTTACTGATGTCAAGAAGTATAACATGGGCGCTGTTGTTGGTATTTAATGAATTTATGGTATCTTCCACCAGCCTCAGAACCTGAAGCTCGGTGGAGTGAGCTCGGCGAAAGCCGAACTGCTCATTCGGTAGGACATTTCTGTCATCCACTTCATCGTCGAGCCTTTCCAGGATGATTTCATCCAGTCAACTTCGCTGAACTGCAAAGCAGACTGATTGGACGATGATTTTGTGGGAAGGTCGGGTTTTGTTCTTCCTTCGGAATCATCACCACGATGGCATGCTTCCACCTTCGAGGAAATCTTTTGAGGCGCATCGAATTGTTTATTATCTTCAACAATGACTGCAACTGGTTATCCGGAAAATACTTAATCATTCGATTAGTAATACCGTCATAACCAGGCGCTTTTCTAGGATTTAATCCTCTAATGTGCGCCTTAAGTTCATCCAGCGAAGCCGGACGAATGTCATCCGATTTGGCTCTCTCAAGGTGCGACGAACCCTATCTTCTAACAAAATTCCTGATCCAGATCATCGTCTGGATGCTCGTTCAGCCTAAATTGCCTTTCCATCAGATCTGCAAATGCTCGAGCTTTAGACTCAGAGTCATAGCACATTCCGCCCTCACCGTGAATAGGGGAAGATCGGCTTTTAGTCTTCAAATTTTTACTAAGCTTCCATAATTGATTGTTGTTTTCTAGATTTTTGGAAGTATATTGCCAAATCTTTCATGCCTAAATTCCGTTATACTTTCTCTTACCTCCCTATTCAACTGATTAGCCCGGAATCTGTCCGCAGGAAACAAACTCCTTTGAAAGGCTCTTTTCGCCCTATTTCTTTCACGTATTAGATTTTTAAGCCTTTGCGGGAATTCATCATCGTATTTGGGAGCTTGTTCTCTGCGGGAGCAATCCATCAAGGCATTTTAATGGTGAGTTCGTAACGCTACGGCCTCATCCAACTCAAGTGGAGAATTCATTCTCTCAGGGCGCAATATGCAGTCTCCAGGAGTGAACTGAACATCTCCCAGTTTACTCTCGTACACAGACGATCTGTCTGGGGCGGTGGATCACCTCAAGCGTCAAAATAACCGGGTTGTGATCAGAGCTCAACTCGGCGAGAACGTGCATGTCCCAGTTCCAGGATACCTGCACAAGAACTAGGTTGTTCCCCAAACTCGGCTCAGGGCAACTGGATTAACGCCTGTTCACATACCATCATTGTACAAGTCCACTCAGTTACGTACCGGGCCGAATCTCTGACACCCGGGCACACTGGATAGCAGTCCCTGGTCCTCTGTGCCACTGCCCCTTGAACAGTCCAAGTTCTGTCATGCGAGATTGAAGTATTGCTCAGGCTGTCTTGGAGAACTGAACTAAAATACCATTGGAAGATTGTTTTTAGATGAATTCAGTTTGACGCATACGGACCACTGAGACCGGGCGAACCCCTCTCAATCAGCTCGTTATGGATGTCGTTACAATCTAAGAATTCGGGACTCCCTGAAGCTACTCTCAATTTTTATCATCAGGTAGACTATAGGTGTGAAAAGGAATACCTTGATCTTTAAAAATACTGGATATTTTTCTATAGTCTTCAGGAGAGTTCGGAAAAATCTTGATTCCGTCAAATACATTCTTTGACAGTTTGTTCAATTTAATATTATTACTTTTGAATAAAGAATTAACAGTGACCCACTTGTTTTTATCTCTCACTGTGATAGGAGGGACGTTTTGTCTTCTGATTGTATCTGGAGTCTGCTCTGTGGGTGAAGTATTTGTCGCGTTGGCATCATCCATATTCACGTCGTCGGCACTCTCTGTACAATTTTGAACTTGGCTGGTCCCTCCGCTAGAAGAGGCGCACTCGGATTCGGGTTCAGCCGCTGGACCATTTTTCGCCGGTTGGTGCATGTCACTGTCTGATGTGACATTTGTCAAACTTTGGAATCTATTTGAAGTTGAAACATTTATCGCAGTTTTTCTACTAGAGTCGATATATGCTACTGGTCTAGAGCTTCTACGATAGGGATAAGATGTCGAGGGTTGATTCTGCGTATTTTTGGTAGCCGGCAGGGCGGGAAATTGCTCCTTTCTGAGCCTTTTTGTAGCAGGGACATCACCAGAACCTTCTGACTTTTCATTCGATTTCGCCGAAATTAGTGAACTTATTATTGGTATTTTCAATAAATCTTCACCTAGGGAAGACAACAATGCCCCCAGCACCTCCAGGAGATCGGCCCTCGGCAGAACCGATCCCTGCAAGGACTGATTCCTTGCTCGCCAGATCGCAATTTCCAATTAGATTTCCATCCGATTTTTTGTCTTCAGGGAGGTTTTTCAACGTCGTGTCCAATATATATGGTGCAGGTGGGTTAGTTTTCTGTTCCAGGCCGGTACAAGACTGGTTTGGTTCAGGAAAACACGAATTTTTCACACTTTACTGCGGAGCAAACTTTCTACCAAGTGCTTATGTAATGATCATATATGCTATTGTTTCGGTCAGATATTTATGTTACGTATACATTTCCACATTTCAATGGAACTGAACAGTTATATTGTGTTGCAAAAGATTAGCAGGTATCATAAAAAACGGAATAAGTGAATGAATTTTCGAATACATTTTTTCACATTTTATCTCGAATTCCTTTGTTCTTTTGAACATAAATTTATCGGATTGAAGTAGGTATTTTTTTTTATAACATCATGAAAATTTTAGAAAAAATCATGAATATCAAATTAATTTTTACAGGGTGTTATGTAATAGTGTTCGATATTTTACACGACGATTCCTCCCTCAGTTATTCATAAGGTGAAAAGTTCATACAAGCATGGGTCCGCAAGGCCTTCATTTTTGATATACAGGGTGTTATAAATTTATTTTAATTTTGGTTTTCCGTAAATATATTTTGAAATAATGTCGAAATTTGGACGAAAATTGATTTTTTGGGGGGGATTTTTTAATTTGATAAATTCAAATTTGATCTCAGTTTGGTCCTCAATTGTAGGGGGCGCCGCCTACAGATCTTCGTCTCTTTTGGGGAGTCACAACTTTGTCGTGCATGTATGTATCACATTTTCTAGAAAAAAAATCGATTTATCTGTCATTTTTACGTGAAAAAGGTATGTTTTTCAAAAGTCGGTACAAACATCCGTTTTCGAGATATTTTGATTTAAATTAATCGATGCATGTGTTTGTCAAAAAATGAAACAATTTTGAAAACTTTTGTTTTTATTCAACATAGAAACATTTCAAACGCTAATTTTTAAACAACAATAAACAACTAGATATAAATCTAAATCAAAATCACAATAAATGTTCGAAATGTCCACCTCCTGCCTGTATGCAAGCATCCAATCTTTTTCTCATTGATTCGCGCACTCTTTGGAAAATTCCTGGAGTATTAGTTTGTTGAAAATATGAACCGGAATTTTCCCCTTTTTAACATTCCTGGAGTATTTTGAATCGTTCTACAAGAGTTAATTATTCGATTACTCAATTCCACTTCATTTTGGATAGGTGACTGGTGAATTAAGAATTTCAAATAACCCCTCAGGAAAAAATCCAAACTGTTAAGGTCTGGTGACCTAGGGGGCCATGGTTGAGGCCCTCCACGACCTAAAGTTTGATCTAAAAATTCTCATGCTTGGATGCTAAAATGTGCCAAGGCACCGTCATGCATAAACCACACTTTATTTCATAGTCTAAGCGGCAAATCTTCCAGTAAAATAGGCAAATCTTCTTCAAGAAAATGACGATATCTCTATCCGTTTAATCTTCCCGGAATAAATAATGGACCTATGAAATAATCTCCAAGGATTCCTACCCACACGTTAGAAAGTTGCTCCGTCGGTAAACAGGATTTGATTTTCAAATGAAGGATTTTGAATAAGGCATTGGAGAAACCAACGACAGAAGTTGATACGTAACTCTTTGAATATGGTAGGGATATAACAAATTTTTCTGGAGCTTGTTTCCGGGTGTTCCCGACGGATGACTAGCTTCCTCAAAACGTTCTGTTTCCCTTAACCGAGCGTGAATTCTTGAAAACGTTTTTGAAGTAGGAGTTGTGAGGTTCGGATAACGCTCCTGATACAAACGTCTAGCCTCATATGCATTTCCGTTAGCAAGTCCGTATGTGAAATGTATATCAGCATACTCTGCATTGGTGAAGTTTATCATTTTTTAACAAATAATCACAATAATAATAAATAAAACTATTCAACTATGCGTCAAAATATCATTTTTAACATGACATACTTTTATTCGCGAATCAATGAGAAAAATATTGGATGCATCGATTAATTTAATTGAAAATATTTCGAAAACGACTGCTTGTAGCGATTTTTGAAAAGCATACCTTTTTCACGTAACAATGATAGAGAAATCGATTTTTTTTCTAGAAAATGTGATACATACATGCACGTCAAAGTTGTGACTCCCCAAAAGAGACAAAGTCCTGTAGGCGACGCTGATCCTGAGATCAAATTTTAATTTATCATATTAAAAAATCTCCAATTACCAATTTTCGCCAAAATATCGATATTATTTTAAAAATTATTCATGAGAAACCAAAATAAAAAAAAAAATTTAACACCTTGTATATCAAAAATGAAGGCCTTGCGGACCCATGCTCATATAAATTTAATAATAACTGAGAAATCGTGCTGTAAAATATCGGACACTTTTTACATAACACCCTGTATATTAATCAGGTCAACCCCAGAATATGTTCAGCATCATCTCCGGTATCCTTATTATCGTGAAAATTTCAGAATTCTACTCCAATCATTACGGAAGATACAGGGGTGGGGGTTTTTCCATGAGAAGTTGGACAAATTCGGATTTTTGAGAACTGAAAATTTTGTAAAGAAAACATGGATTAGTACTGAAGTTTATGTTCTGATTTGTTGAAAATATAAACAGGATGTTCATAAAATCAGATGTGGAATAATCTGCGACTGAAAGATAAACTTTAGTCACTATCTTCCATCGTCAAGATAACCTCTTGTGGGGTATTCATGTTGAAAAGGGAAACATTCTCAATTGAATGTCCAGCGTGGCTTTAGCCGGGGAAGTAGTTGTTTTCTGTTAGACATTCACAAAAAATAACTTCATTTTAATCGTGGATTTTTCAATTCACAGAAAAATCTTTCTATTAATATTCAATTGAGAATGTTTCCCTTTTCTTTATGTCCTGATTACGAATCAGTATGAATCTTGCCCCCTAATATTATTTTTCGCAAAAATCGGTATATCCATCGCCCTTGGTGCGCAGTGTATGTCACTCAGGTCAACCCCCGGTAGAGATTCAGACTCATCCTTGGTATCTCTAACGGTCGTGGAAATTACAGAACTCTACTCAAATAACTACGGAAGTTTCGGCGGCGTTTCCATGGAAAGTGAGACAAATTCGGATTTTTCAGAAGTGAAAATTTTTCAGAGAGAATATGGAATGGTACTAAAGTTGATGTCCTGATAAAATCTGTGAAAATTTCGAGCCCCCTTATATTATTTCTCTCAAACAATCTTGAAAATTACAGAATTTTACTCCAATAATTACGGAAGATACGGGGGTATATCCTTGAGAAGAGAGACACATTGTATATTGAAAATGTTTGAAATAAATAAAACATCGTCATTTTTGAGCTTTGCTACAATTCGAAATTCAGAAGACATAAGGTGTCACATCAGAATTATAAAACGCTTATACAAAAAAACAAGTTGCGACGCTACTAGGAGTCTTGTTAATTATAATTCTCCATTCAAAACCATGTCTCTCATTTGTTTTCGCTTGACTTTCCCTGAGGGAGTGATGAAGAATTCTTCGAGAAATTTCACACCGCCCCTCAGCTTCATTCTATCCGGAACTCTTTCAGCAACGTAGTCCTCAAGGACTTGTTCAGTGATGCTTTTGCTCAGCTCTTCTTTTAGAGTGACCAAAGCCATCGGAAGGTCGCCATCTTCTTCGTGGGGGACACCTATGACTACTACTTCCATAACAGCGGGATGGTTCATCAAAATCTAGAAGAGATAATAATAATGTTTATTGTTCTTTGAAATTTGGAGTTCACTTTTGTGATCCAAGATTTTCTTGGCCTGATTTTTTTATTCGTTGCAATTATTTTTGATTTTTTATCTATAAAATTCTGAAGAAACTCTACAGGAGTGCAAGTGACCTTTTTCATTGAGTAAAAATTATCATAATTGAAAGATTTCAATTCTAATCTAAGATTTCCATAGTTCATAAACGACCCCGCACCATCCTTATGGAAAATGGCTTTCGGTTAAATTTCCTGAATTTTTGTTATGTTGTAGATTTTGACATTTTCGGCAAAAGTGTCCATGGGCACTAAAAAATCCACCGACTAATTTCCGAGACACAGGGTGTGAAATATGTAAAGTGAAGCTTTCTGCTCAGAATTCTTTACAATTCCGATAAATGACAAAACGCCTATTTTTTCTGGGAATACCATGCCTCAATGATGTACAATGTCACGTTAATCTCGTTTCAATTATACTTTTTCGTTTTGTGCTCTATAACAGGGTGAACAAAAAAATCCAATTCGATTAATTTTAAACCAACCAGTTTTAGTTCTCTGATGGAAATTGAAGATTCAATTCAGCCTGGATGAACTCCCTCAATCTGGATCGAAGTTAATTGACATTATTTTTTTTTATACAGGGTGGTTCGAAAATAGGGGTACGTTAACCCCTCGTTTATATATATATATATATATGGAAACGAGTTAATTCACATCGTATACTTTGAAAATCCAAAAAATTGCATGAGATTCATGGATTTCTAATACATTAGTTCAAACTACCCCTTTATATTGCATTTTTTATTATGTACAGTTGTTCGAAAAAAACCTATATCTGTCTCCGATGGAATATATGGGTATCAATATATCGGACTCCTCAAACCGTACATTATATCAAAAATTCAAGAAAATTAACCGATTTTTTCTCGAAATACAGGGTATTCATTGAAAAAAACCGCATTTTTCTAAGAAACTTGGACTGTATCTTTTTACTCACCCTGTATACATGGAATTACTATACGACGTTCTCAACATTGAAGGATGTTCCATATATATATATATATATATATATATATATATGTCATGCTCTCCCCTATCCGAATTAAAAAACAAGTGGTTAACGTACCCGTATTTTCGAACCACCCTGTATAAAAAAAAAATATAAATTAACTTCGATCCAGATTGAGGGAGTTTATCCAGGCTAAATTAATTCATCAATTTTCATCAGAGAACTCACACTGGTTGGTTTAAAATTAATCGAATTGGATTTTTTTCTGTTCACCCTGTTATAGAGCACAAAACGAAAAAGTATAATGGAAACGAGATCAACGTGACATTGTACATCATTGAGGCATGGTATTCCCAAAATAAATAGGCGTTTTGTCAATTATCGGAATTGTAAAAAATTCTGAGCAGAAAGCTTCACTTTTCATCTTTCCCACCCTGTATCTCGAAATCTAGTCGGTGGATTTTTCAGTGCCCATGGACACTTTTCCCGAAAAAGTCAAAATCTACAACATACCAAAAATTCAGGAAATTTAACCGAAAGCCATTTTCCTTAAGGATGGTGCGGGGTCTGTAATTCATGTTTCCAATACATCAGGATTAACATTCCCTTTGTTGTATATTTCTTTGAACACACTTTCACATTAATAAAAACGTTACCTGTTCCAACATAGCTGGTGCTACGTGCCAAGACTTGTACTTGAGCATCTCTTTGATTCTATCCACTATATAAAAGCATTTATCCTTGTCGTAGAAAACGATGTCTCCAGTCCTGAGCCATCCTTCAGCATCGAAAGATTCCGAGGAATCTCTTTTATAGTAGCCGTTCATGATGAATTTAGTTTTCACTCTGAGCTCCCCGTTTTCATGAGGGCCGCAAATATTTCCCGTATCTGTATCAACGACCTGAAA
Source organism: Gonioctena quinquepunctata (assembly GCA_018342105.1). Lineage (NCBI taxonomy): Eukaryota > Metazoa > Arthropoda > Insecta > Coleoptera > Chrysomelidae > Gonioctena > Gonioctena quinquepunctata. Next base: position 188,919 of record JAFIRS010001454.1, on the reverse strand, counting down.
ATTATATTAATAAACTGAACTGTTGTTTTTTATGGAGAAAACAAGGACTTAAGGGTACTTTTGGCTTTCCACTTCTCCATTTCATATAGAAAGCCAAAATTTTCCTATAACTTATAAATTCATAGAAGGATAATTTTGTATTCTACCATCCGTACAACATATCAGTAGTACATGGAAGACGGGATAAAGGTAGTGGATGATATTAAGTAGTTCCATTATCGCACCCATTTTATGTTCCATAAACAATACATCGATCACACAAGGGAAGTTCCCATCTATTCTCAAATTAGCTTCAGTGATACTGATACATAAGAGGGACGATCCAAGAAATGTTGAAACTCTAGGCCCATCGCTATTCTGAGCATTTTTTCAAAAATTATAGAAAAAGTAGTTGCAAAAAGAATTACGCAGTTTCTCGAAACTTTCGATCTTTTCAGTGATAACCAACACGGCTTTAGAACCGGTCTCTCAACAGAAACAGGGACTATACAGTGCGTTAAACATAACACAGACAAAACTTTTTAACAAAAAATTAAACCGACGAAATACGGAACTGAAAAGTAAAAAATAAAATAAACCTTCTTAGTCTCAGTAACTAAGCTCCTAAACTGATGTAAGTAACTAATTTTGAGTCGGCGCCAAACAAACAAGCAAATGAATTAGGTAAGGCGTAAAATGATGGCATCGAGTTGCGCGGTGACATTCTGATGATTTTTTTGAAGTAATTTAATGATGTTCGTTGATCGTTTGTTTGGCGCCGACTCAAAATTAGTTACTTACATTAGTTTACGAGCTTAGTTACTGAGACTAAGAAGGTTTATTTTATTTTTTACTTTTCAGTTCCGTATTTCGTCGGTTTAATTTTTTGTTAAGAAGTTTTTATTTTTCAATTTTTTATGGCTAAAATATACTAATTACTACCTACTGGTTTTTTGATCACTTCCAAAATACTTACTTACCCACCTTACTTCAACTATTACCAGTTAAATAATATGATTATCTACTTTTACTATTTGTTGTAATATAAATTATTTTCGTTGTTCTGGTTAGTTCATTTCATTACTTTGTATATCATTCCATCCTCTCATAGAATATAATGGTTTTGACGGATGTGGAACAGAAATAATGTCAGTAGCGATCTGTCATTGTCAACTACGTATGTGTGTGCCAATGTTCATAAGTGAAAAATCAATTATCCCCTATTTTTCCACCCGTAAGGGTATATAATTCCATTCGAAATCCAAATATAAGGTAAACCCTATCTATTAAAAAAGAATCATCCAAATCGAAGAACCCAGTACAAAATTATGCCTGATAGAATCGGTTAACGGACCAGAATTCAGAGGGTAAGTGATCAATATCCTTCATTTTGCTACCCTTAGAGGTGGATTTAATCTTTTAAATTCATATGTAAAAAGTTATGCGTGATCATACATAAAAAAATGATGGAAAAAAAAATATACGGGTCGACTAGAGAACCTCCTCCTTTTTGGTTTCGTCGGTTAAAAATATATTATATGTTTATTTCATAGACGATAAATATTGAAGAGTTTGTACATAACAATTTCAGTTGAGAATATTTTCTTATTTCATACTTTCTAGAGCGTAAGTTTTCAGTAGTCGGGTTTTAGTTTATTACTAAAGAAGTGAATAACCCTAATCTAATAATACATCCATGTGACACTACATCAGGCGCAGTGTGAGGGAGGGGGAGGTCTCAGGGGTCATGACCCCCAATATAATCCCCACAGTTTTTGAAAACCTACTAAAACTTGACGGTATACGAACATTTTCAATAAAAAATTACTGCAAACGTCTAAGCAATGAAATGAAAAACATTCTGAGTACGATCACATTCGATTTTTCAGAAGCATTTCTATTTTATTACAAGCTTTTATTCAGTTTATTAAAATACTTGCTTGAAATTTGACCAGATCATTCAATTTTTTTCACTTCACCCACCTTATATTTGATCCCACTTATGGGCAATCCCACCGATCTAGGTTTGTGATGCAAATACAGTGTATCCTTGACTTCATTGACTTTGAAAATCGACAGGATTCCAGCGACTTCAGACTGGCCGTATCCTTGAAACACGAAAGTCCCAGGGAGTAGGTCCCTCAATTTCATCATGAACTTCTCTGATATAGAGGCGCCACCTGTGAAACAAACCCAAAGACTGGTTGTATCCAATCCATCTGGACGGCCCACTTTTACCATATCAACTGCTTGCGATGGTGCCAGAAATAACAGTGATATCTGTTGAAACAAATAGAAACATCATCGATATTGTACATAGTAATAACTTATCACTCGTTGATCAATTATTCTCCCACATAAAATAGTTGAATGGCGATATCTGTTACAACCTTCATAAATCACCCTGTATAACGATTAATTTGTAGAAATGTACCAATATCTTTTTGTATCTCACCCTATACTTTTCGATGAGAAGCCAAAGCTCCATGGGATCGAAGTGCAGACATAAAACTCTAGCGCCCCCTGTACATACCATGGCGATTAGGAACAGAACCGATGAGATCCAGTAGAGAGAAGCGTAAGACAGTGTGACAGTTCCAATAATTCCAGAATTTCTGGAAATAAACGCATATTCAGCTACAGTTCTGTCCTTTTGTGAAAGAGCCATGAAAAGTACGTGTTTTGGAGGATGTATGACTATACTCTCATTGGAAATGAAAGAGAGGAAGCACCCGTCTTACCTTTCCAAATGAGGTATACCGGAGCCACCGCCCCTATAACTTTTTAGTTTTCGGAGATAATGGAAAGCCATGTGGAAGATTTGTTTATGCATAAAACTGCATTTTTCGATAAGTAACTCAACTTCATGCAAATTCCTGATTCACCGGAAGTGACATAAACATTCTATTTTTGAATGGGACACCTGGTATATTTTCAGTTTTTCGTCTCCATATCACATTTAGAATACAACCATGTATCATTTGTTACTGTTTGAAACCGTTTTTTTATTTTTTTTTTCGAAATGAATTTTATTTTAGATGACTATGGATACGTTCAAATAACTGATTTTAGTCCTAAAATATTTGTAAAAATACAACTTTACTGTTTTCGATCAAAATGTTTCAGCTAGTGACGTTTGATTTTTAAAATTGTTTAACTATTTTTTTTCAAATGGCAACATGGTGGCTCGTCGTGTTAGAAAAAAATCATTTTATTACGATTAATTTGATACCGCTCTATTAGGTTGTAAGAAAACTTTCGATGAAAAACTGAAAATACCATAACGCTAGAACTATTCTAAAATGAAGCACCTGTTGAAAATGAAATAATTATATTGAAACTACCTATTTACATATCTTTAGGGTTCCAGATGTTCAAAGTGACCTCCATCTTTGCTGACAAAGGCGAACTTTTCTTATTGTTGCTCTTACAACGTTTCTCAACTGTCTTGGTGTAATTCTATGAATAGCTGCCCTCACTTTGTCCTCTAAGTCATGTCGTGTGGCAGGAGGTACATCATAAACCTTGTTTTTATTAGATCCCCATGAAAAAAATCTAGAGACGTAAGGTCGGATGACCTAAAAAGTTTTTTAAAAAGGAATAAATAAAGGTATACATTGAAAACAACCCTATTTTACCTCGCCGGCCACCTAACTGGACCCATATTTACAATCCAGTTTTCGTTGTATGTTTCATGCAGATATTCCGTACCTGCCCTCAGGATACGGCCTGAAATTATGTCCCTTAAAACCCTTTCGCTGCTCAAGCCTGATATATTCGCAAATATTTTCAGTGGCCCGACTAATTTTAAAGAATTCAGCAATGAAAGGGTTGAAATCCCAGCCCAACAATTGAAACCAAACCGTTCTTGGAAATTTCCTCCCTCCATCAAGTGTAAATTTGCATCGGACCAATATCGCTTATTATTTCGGTTGAAATGTCCCAAATTAGTGAAACGGCTTTCGTCAGTATACAGAATTTTATATGGAAATGTGTCATCCTCCAAATATTTTCCTAAGAACCAATTGCAATACTCAAGTCTCCTTGCATTATCGTTTTGGTACAGATGCTGGTGTAGTTGATATTTAAATGAATGTTATTTATGTTTCTTCAAAATGTTAGCTGCAGAAGACTTCGAAATGTCACATTCTCTTGTGATCTCCCTGAGTGACGTATTAATATTTACTTGAACGTATGCCAGAACATCTATTTCTTTTTCTTCACTCACAACAAACGAATCGTTCCCATCATTATCAGGATCATTTCGCATTTTTTAAACCAGTTTTGGAAAATAGTGCCGGGTGGGGTGACGCCGATCAGGATATCTCTGTGCGTAGAGACGTGCAGCATCGGTTGAATTTTGCCTGCACTCTCCAAAAACTAATAACATATAAACTTTTTTAGTTCTTGTATGAATATTGTTATTTTCCATGATTTTCAAACAATGAGGTACACAATAACTACCTTTTCGACTTTGTAGAAGAGATGTAAAATAATATGTCGACACGTCAATTTTTACTGCAACAATTTAATGAATTCAGTTGTATTGGTCACAGGTTACTCGATGATGTTAAATCTTATTTTAATCTCAATAATATTCTTCATTTAACGAAAGTTCTAACGTTATATTTTCAGTTTTTTATCGAAAGTTTTTTTACAACCTAATAGAGTGCGGTATGCAGATATGAAATTAATCGCAATAAAATGATCTTTTTTTCTAACCCGACGAGCCCTCATGTTGCCATTTAAAAAAAAATAGCAATAATTTTTTTTAATCAAACGTCTCATAGCTGAAACATTTTGATCAAAAACAGTAAAGTTGTATTTTTACAAACATTTTAGGACTGAAATTAGTTATTTGAACGTATAGAATAAAAATTTGCTTCGAAAAATAAAATAAAAAACGGTTACAAACAGTAACGAATGATACACGGTTGTATTCTAAATGTCTTATAGAGACAAAAAAACTGAAAATATACCAGGTGTCCCATTTAAAAATCGAAAGTTTATGTCACTTCCGGTGAATCCGGAATTTGTTACTTGTTACTTGTCAGAAAATGCAGTTTCATGCATAAACAGATCCACCAAATTTCATTTCATTATTTCCGAAAACAAAAAAGTTATAGGGGCGAGCCATCTTCCGTGGACACCCGGTATAACTATCACACAATTTTTGGATAACATACTCTTACATCAAATTATGAACTTGGCCCATTAGGGCATAGTGATTTGTCATGATTCCCTTCGGCAACCCTGTCGTGCCGCTACTGAAGAAAATTACCGCTGTTTCTTGAAGACTCGAGACTAGCTCCGGTGAAAATTTTTCTTCGTCTTCATGGGGTTGTAAGAATTCCGAAAATTCCGCATATTCTTCTGATTCGCCAAAAACCACAATTTCAACGTCAATTCCTGAAAAAAAACAGCGATACACAATACATATTATGATAACATGTAACGAAATAAAAAATATTTCGTTACTCTTAAATAGTTTCAACTTGAAATCCTATCATAATAAATGGAATTTCAAGAACAATAGATCTTTGCTTCTCTCTTCAGTGAAATGGCAATCCAATATCGAGGTCACTGATAATCGAATGCTACAGTTAAGTTGGTAACACTGGGGTAGAATGAAAACACAGAGGGCACTGAGATCGAATTTTGGTGTTTACCCAAAAGTTGGCGCCCAACGTGGGGCCAATTTTCAATGTAACCACCAAAGTGAGTTGAGTTCCAAAATTCCTTTCATTCCGTAGTATGTGATATATGAGTTGGTTTCCTTGAATACTTCCTATATTGCATATAGTAAACACGGGTTTATACAATATTAATTATGTTGAAATTTTTTTGCTCGTGCGTACTCCACAGAATAGAGCATCACATAAGGGAGGAGTTACTGGTGAAAGTGGCCGCTTTGTCTGACCGTTCTTCCAACATTCAGACACTAATACGCTCTACAAATTCATAATTGTGCCATGGAATATTGATCAAAAAAATGTTGGTATAACTGAGTATATATTTGTACTTTACCTGCAGCTTTCATGGATGATTCTATCAACTCCAGGGCACTAGGGACAATAAATAATATACTGGGTGTTACCTGCTTCAGCAAATGAACGGTATCTAAAGCGGATAAGCCGGGGTCCAGAGATGCAACCGGAATACCCAGGAATAAACTAGCTATGAATGGCACGCAACTGTTACCATGGTTGTTTGAACACAACCCTATTACGTCTTCTTGCGTGAATTCCCTCTCTCTGAGACGCAAGGCTGTTCTAACGCAACTTTTCAGCAGGTCTTCGTAAGTGTACTCTTCTGCAGTATCATTAACATACTGAAATGGAAAAATTCTATATGCATTTTCAAATATTCGTGATAATAATTCTCATTTTTCCACCCGAAATAAAGCTATTTTAAACTATGAGATGATATTTCTCTAACTTCCAATGTTTTTCAGAATTTTGTTAGCATCTGGTTTTGATATGGAAAAACACCATCAAGAAAAAGAGTGGAGAAGGTCTGGAAATATTGTCATCCGGGCGAAAGCGCTTGGGATTCTGAAAAACAACCATTTCTTATAGAGTCCTGTGCTGAAATGGCATTAAATATACAGTGAGTTTGGTGTGGAATTTTTAATGATAAGATTGTGGGTGCAGTGTTTTTTCGGCAAAGTTTGAATGCACAGAAGTATTTAGAAATGTTACAAACATTTTTATTGGATTACCTTGACAAACTTCCGCTACGTGCTAGAGCCAACTTTTTTTTTTCAGCAAGATCTGTTCACTCGACTCTAGAGGTGAGAGCGTGGCTGAATAGGGAATTCCCAAGGGATAGGGCGATACTCAAACAATCCGTGGCCTGCTAGATCTCCAGACCTCACTCCTATGGATTTTTTTCTGTGGGGATACCTCAAAGATAAGGTCTACAGATAACGGCTTTTCAGATATATTCAACATTTGAGGATACAATAAGAAATTGTTTTCTGATGATCACCCTGCAAATGCTCATAAACGTACACAAGGAAATTCATAGAAGAATCATGAGATGCATTCAAAATGAAGGACGACACATCGAGTAATACGATAGGAGTTCCGTATTACATTATATTTCATATTGAGTTTGCTTTCTGGATACCTTAATTAAAAGTGAATTGAGAATAAAGTTGTTCCGAGTTGCTTTTCGATGTTCACAGATCATTTATAGTCCTTCGGTTATTGGTACGACCTGTCTTTTGACGTTGGTTGCAACACACTGCGATTGCTTGTTATACCTCAATTGTGAAAAATATCTTATTTTTCTCAATGGCAACAAGAAATGATATTTTGTCGGCACCAAGTTCGATTAATGCAATTTTCTAGTTGGACGGAACTTAACTTCATATAGTCATCCAGGTGATATATTCAATGATAAGTGTTCTATGACATCACAAATTCTCATAATACATAGGATGGTGAATTGAAAAAATCAGTAAAAACTTGTTATTAGAATAGGAGTCTGTAATTCTGAATTTAGAATATTCTTCTAATTGTAAGTCATTTATTCAAATAAACTTTAGGTGAATTTTGAAAAATAAAGGTACTTTACTCCTAGCTACTTTCAAATATTCCACCTCCCTCGTATACGAATGGAGATAAATAAAATTTGGATGGTGCAATCATTCCACCTCCCTCGTATACAAATGGAGATAAATAAAATTTGGATGGTGCAATTTGAGTTTGAGCAGAAGCAAAAACTTTTCTGAGAAATTTGAAGTAAACTTTTTTCCATTTGTTGCCAAAAATCTGCTGGACACTGTATATTAGGTGCAAAACCTATTTCAACTTATATTTGTAAACACCCATATAAAATGTGATTGTAGCTTTTTGTAGATAATCCTATTAAGAAAGAAGTAGTTTTGGCTTCGACGCGGATTTATTGTTTCAAAAAGACTGTTTTAAGTTACTAATGTTGAAAGTATAAATAATAGTTTAAAAAAACTAAAAAACACGCTTTTATAGAAAACCAAACTGAATAAATAGAAAGAAAAAAATGTATTTTATTTTAAAAAAAGCGTGGGGTGCATGGTATCAATAATTATATAGTACATTACACACCTAGGGCAGTAAAGTAAGAAATGTCTCAGATCACAAGTAATTGTTGGCCTAGGCGATACCATGCACCCCACGCTTTTTTTTAAATAAAATAATGTTTTTTCTTATTATCAATTCTTTTAGTTTGGTTTTCTATAAAAGCGTGGTTTTTAGTTTTTTAAACTATTATTTTATTTCCTACTTTTTAGTTTGGTTTATTTATAAAAGCATGTTTGCTTAGTTTTTTTTAAACTATTATTTTTATTATTTTTTTGCGAATTAAAAATGGAATAATTTTATCAAATTAGTGTATTGTCATCGGTCCTCGATAAATCTACAAAGTTTGAATGAAATCTGTCCGTTTAAAGTGGGTCAAAATCGCGCCCAAAGGAGTCGGTTACAAATAAACATACAAGTGAGTCGTTTACAAACAAACATACAAGTGAAACTAATATAAACCTTGTAAAAACATTTTTTCTCTAAAATAGTGTTTTGGAAGAGAGTTAAAACTTTCAAAGAAGATATTGTTGACATAAGAAAAGACTCGCAATAAAGATATTTTCAATGAAAAATGCTCAGTCCCACTAATGGGACCAATGATAAAGATTGGCGAAATGAACTAAATTGTCGCTATTTTTGACCCACCCTGTATAATAGGCGGCTTCTTTTGTCTTAACGACCGACTGACTGACATGTCATTTGACTTCCTTTGAACCAGCAATGCTATTATTTAGTTACTAATCATCTAAAAAGTTATACTTTTGGATAAGTTTTAGTAAAACAGCCATTTTTATGATTTTTAAAAATGCACATTTCCGAAACTAATTCAAACTTGCACGTGTAACTTCTAGTAACTTGTACCACAATATCCCAAATATTTTTCCTATGTATTTGGTGCGGGTCTCTTTCCCGCAAGTAGAACAGCAGTTAGGATGGTATCATAGAGAAACTAAAAATAAAGAGAGTTGTCAAACCTGCAGTAAAAGTTGGCACCACGTTTAGACAGTGGCGACATATCTCGCAACTGGCCGAACTAAGTACAGTTGGTAACACCGATTGAGATAAGGCGGGTTTTTCAAATGTGTTACTTTTATATGATTGATATGGTATATATTTTATAAGTGATCGATTTGCCATTCTTGTATTCCATATGAATGGTTGTATCATATAAAATACTGGAATGGCAAATCGATCACTAATAAAATATATAGATTCGTAGAATCTGTTAGTTCGTTCGTGGTTAACATAAAGTTCCAAAGTAAATATTTATTTCATGATATCAAGAACAAAATTAAACATCTTATAAAACAAGAATAATAAGTTGAACACTATAAAAACACATTTTATTGTATCTAGGCCAATGTACAACTACAGACAAAACAATAATAAAACTCCGAAAAACAACAAAATTAAAAATATTCTTCAGTCGCTTATCATCAAATCAACCAAAATAAAAACATATTACATTTACAACAAACCTTCAATAATGTTGTTAATTTATTAGCACAAAGGAGACCATGTACTTCGTACTTCCTCAAATGGTGATAGGAAATGAAAACTGATGGATGGAAATAAGTACCAGTTTGTGAAAAAATTTCTGCAACTGATGGATGGAAATAACTATCAGTTTGTGAAAAGCAGCTTATATTTTACCTTGTGAAAGAATATTTCGAGGAATTTCAGCGTCAACTCGAATAACATTCCATTTTCGACGTTGGGTTCATAATTCAAGTCCATGGTATAATTTCTATAATTAATTTTTCAATGACAATTAACAGTAGAATTATTCTGAAATTATTACGTGGTTTGTCATTTTCTGACAAATGTCGAAATTGGAAAATTATGTCGCCAGTCGTCTGTTGATTGCGGGCAGCGCCTCCATGCGCGACTGGCCGTACCAAAAACTTGGTGGTCAAGATCGCCAATGATTCAAACAGTCTCTTTATTTCTAATTTGTCTATGGATGGTATAGTACACCTTCGGAATCGTATATAATAGAAAGAGACAGAGAGAGAGAGAGAGAGATAAAGTCGCATGGAGGGGCATATCGTTCTTTTCTTACGTGACGATTTCTACCAGTCAACACCTACCGAAAGCCGCGTAAAGGATCTTCGTTCCAAAAATCGAATGACAATCAATATTTTCCCACAGTGTTCTAGATTTTTTGGCTAAATTGCACACAATATTCTATATGAAATCAATTGGGGTGAAATTTGAAATGATAGGAAGCATACGAATGAAAATACCTGTGCCACCGAATTCTTGTACTTCTTCATGCTGCTGAAAAATTGGTATCCCAATCCTCTTTCATTTGGTTGAAAGGATGACGGAATATCTATTATGTAATCTTCCTTCTCACGGTTACTTCCGGACCTCACTTCTGCAAATAAAGTATTTGTTTTTACACAAAATGATGATTTCATGAAATGCGCACGGCTGTGAAGGAATATGAACATGTTTGTATATTTTCATAATTAATTTGTCATGGACCTTTCTGCATTATGATCATCACGAAAAAAGCCTACTTCTTACCCTCGTTCTATAACAGGAACCTACTACATGATAGACAATAGGTACACAGATTGTTGACATCGAAAAAGGTAAGGTCCGAAATCGCTTCGCAAGCGAAAATTATATTCTCCGAAGATATTATAAAATAACAAACAGTGTTGTCAGCTCCACTAATATTTAGGAAGTAGAACAATGAAAAAAATTTAAAGTATGCAAATATCTCACAACAGAAATACAGGAATGTACACAAATATAGAAGCCTTAAAAATAACACAAGCAAAATTCCAACAAGTTGTTTTACTTGAATAGGATGAGTGTTTCCCCAAATGAAGGGAAGTAGAATCTTGACTTATTTAGTTATCAACCAAATAATCGCAAAACTTATCATGTACATTATGTTTCAGTTTAAATTCAAAAAAATCAATTGCAGAACAGTCGTTGACATCTTCCGGATTTGAAAACGGCAGACCACACACATAATGCAAAAATATACTTACTTCAGTTTCCTCGCCATTATTGAAAAGGGAAACATTCTCAATTGAATATTGATAGAAAGATTTTTCTGTGAATTGAAAAATCCACGATTAAAATGGAGTTATTTTTTGTGAATGTCTAACAGAAAACAACTACTTCCCCGGCTAAAGCCACGCTGGACATTGAACTACATCTGATAGATATTCTGAAAAGGCCCTAACTCAAAAGAAAAAATCTGAAATTGAAAATTTGCATTTTCATTCAGATAGTTATTTGATTTTCTATTCCAGTCTTAATTAGGAACTCATAAAGATGAATGAGGCAAAGAAGAATGTTTTCCAAAAGAGAGTACTCACCAGAAATCATTCGTAACATTGACGCAGGAGAGACATCTCATTCACTAGGTCTTCAATACATTTTTGTCGACGAAAATCTATTTCACGCTTCCACGATCATCATCTGATTTTATGAACATCCTGTTTATATTTTCAACAAATCAATCTCGCCATTATTCTTCTACTCACTCGAAAGACCCAACTTCTAATATATTGGAACTTACTGTTGTCCATTACTTTCATATTGCTTGTATTATTTATAGAAAAACGAATTAGATTTGAGATGTTTTCCTATAGACCAGTGCTGAAGCCTTTGAAAATGGTAAAAAGTGAAAAAAAATTATAGTAGGATGAAACCCATTGGAGAAGGAAGAGAATATAACAAATATGAAGGGAAAATAATTTACGGGAGATCTGAGGTCGAGAAGTGGAAGGGGGTGAGTTTTTAAGGGTAAAAAACGGTTTATCTCGATTTCCGGCGAAACTACAAGTCCTATGGAAAAAACTTCAAATTTTGGTTTTTTATTTTTATCTTCTACAACAATTTTCTTTTTCTATGAAATTTGGTGAAAACCTCCTTTTTTATGTTCTAAACACACTGTAATTTTTTTGATTTGAAATATTTAATTTTTCACCTTATTTTGACTTAATATCGAAAAAGCACCCTAATTTTCAATCGAAAATTCTCCCGTCAAAATATCAGCTTTTTTAAAAAAGTCGGTGGGCTTTTTGTTCGTTGAATTCTCTACTTTCCTAGAGTAAAACACTCCGGAAGCAAAATACCTCTCCGTTCGGATTTCTGGGCGAGAGGTACTCGAGGGGACTCAACATTAAAGATTAATTTTTGCAACATCCGCGGACTCAACAAGAACATCAATGACGTCCACCATCACCTACAGACGAAAAAACCGGATATTCTGGCTCTAACAGAAACACAAGTAAACTCGTCCACCAACAAGGTCCATATGCTTTGTCCTGGTTACGAACTCCATTCTCGATTCAGGTTCGAAGGTGGAGTCTGCCTTTACGCTAAGGCTAACCTTTCATGCCAACGTGAAGAGAGTTTGGAACCGAAAGACTTTGATGTGATGTGGTTCAAGCTATCTGATACCAAACTGACTAAGTTCCTCTGCTGCCTTTACCTATCACCTAATGAACCTTCATATAACGACCTCTTTGAGTTTTTATCACTCAAACTGGACTACATTCAGGAGAACCATCCAACAGCTGAAACCATAATCATGGGAGACTTTAATGTACATAACGCTGCCTGGCTCAAATTCTCTAACAAAACAAATGATGCGGGTCGTCAAGCCGAGGCCTTCGCCATCACTCATGGTCTAGAACAACTGGTCGAGCTACCAACCCGCATCCCTGATGTCAACAACCAGTCTGCCAATACACTAGATCTTTTCCTCACCACCAATCCTGACCCGTATAGAATAGAAGTTTGTGCCCCACTTGGAAACTCTGATCACACCCTCATCTCCACAACATGCTCTTTCCATTTACCATCGAGCTGCACAATACCACCCCGTCTCATGTGGCATTACAATTCGGCCGACTGGGAAGGTCTTCGTATGTTTTTCTAGCGTTTCCATGGAAGAGAGTTTGTTTCTCTTCAGTAGATCCAACACGATGTGCTGAGACAATTTCTGAAATCATCATGTTGGGGATGCAAACCTACATACCGAATACCGAAAGAAGAACATCATCCGATAAGACCTGGTTTAACAGAAACTGCTCTAGAGCTGTGGCTTCCAAACAGGCAGCATACCATCGATGGCTAAAAAATCCAGGCCCTGAGACCAGAGCAGCATATGTCGAGGCTAGAGGCATATGCAAAGAGACAATAGAATGCTCAAAAGATGCCCACAATGCCAAAATAAGATCAAAACTTGCTGAATGTCCTAATGGATCCCGTTCATTTTGGTCTTTCGCCAAAGCTGTGGAAGAAACTTCACTTCCAGCTCATTTCCTCCTCTAACCAAAGAAGATGGAACACTAGCAACGACTGCCCAGGAAAAAGCCAATATCTTTGCGCACCTATTTGCTGGAAATTCCACTCTGGATTCATCGGGAAAACAACCCCCGAACATTACACCTATTGACAGTCACATGCCCGAGATCACCTTTCGCCAACGTACTATCAGAAAGATTTTGCTGGGTCTCAACACCAACAAAGCCTGTGGATCTGACGGAATCCCGCCGATTGTTCTCAAGGAATGTGCCCCCGAACTAACACCTGTTCTTTGCAAGTTGTTCAACCACTCTTACAATTTGGGGGTATTTCCGTCCAATTGGAAAATTGCAAGAGTACAGCCAGTTTCTAAAAAAGGCAAAAAGGCCCTACCTAGCAACTACAGACCTATCGCACTGCTATCTATTATTTCAAAGGTCATGGAAAAAGTCATCAACATCGAGCTCATGAAATATCTGGAAGACTCAGGAATTGTCAACGATAGGCAATATGGCTTCCGCCATCAGAGATCAACTGGTGACCTGCTCGCTTACGTCTCACATATATGGCAGCTATCTATTGAAAAGTATGGAGAAACTTTAGCTGTGGCATTAGATATCTCCAAGGCGTTCGATCGAGTTTGGCACCAGGGACTCCTCACCAAGCTTCCGTCTTATGGCTTGCCCCCTCAGCTGTGTTCTCTGCTTGCTAGTTTTCTCTCAAACAGGTCTCTCCATGTAGTGGTCGATGGAGTTTCATCTGACACTCTACTCATAAATGCTGGTGTTCCGCAAGGATCTATTCTCGCACCAACACTATTTCTACTTCACATCAACGACCTGTTGAAAGCAACTTCATGTCCAGTACACAGCTTTGCCGATGATAGTACCCTCCATACCGCTTTCTCTTCCAGGGCCCCTATATCAGCCCGTGAAACCAGAAATGAACGAGGAAGAAATGTTAATAATATAAATATGGACTTAGCAACAATTCTCGAGTGGGGATCTAATAACTTGGTAGAATTCAATGCAAACAAAACACAAGCATGTCTTTTCTCTAAAAAGCCGATCTCACTGTGCCTAACATAACTTTGTCAGGAGTAACCATACCACTGAAGTCATCCATATCGATGCTTGGTATTACTATCAGCAATAACCTTTCCTGGGAAAATCACGTGAGGTCCATTGCCAAAGTGCATCCCAAAACTTGGTTTTTGTTTCGTGCCAAGAGCTATTTCACCCCACTCAGCTGCTTATGATCTATAAGGCACAGATCCGACCTGTCCTGGAATACTGTTCCCATATTTGGAGCGCGGCACCTAAACATATCCTGAGGCTATTGGATTCTGTCCAAAAGGGCAATTCGTCTCGTCGGTGATGCCTCGCTTACAAACTCGCTCACTTGTCTGGAACACCGTAGAAAAGTTGGCGATTTGTCTCTATTTTATAGATATTTTCATGGGCGATGCTCTTCTGAAATATCAACAATCGTTCCTGCTTTGGCAGTCTCTTCGAGACTAACCCGTCAAGTTCAGTCATCACACCCCTTCGTGGTCACTTTGGAGACCTGCAGAACATCACTTTCCAAAGACTCGTTCATCCAACGAACAGCGAGGCTTTGGAACTCATTGCCTAGGGAGGTGTTCCCCGAGGCATACAACCTCCAGAAATTTAAGAACACCAACTCCTACTTTTTTCCTTGGTTCCCACGATGTTCTCTGAACATTACAGGATATCCCTTTTCGGGAACCAGAAAAAAAAAAAAAAAAAAAGTACATTACAATGACAGAAAATGCAAAGAAATGAAAAAAAAAAACTCGAATCCGAATTCAATAAGACATCTACAATATTTTGAGAAAGTTGTAGAATCTTCTTTAAATTATATGCGTAGATGCCTATTTATTGCTATTTCAAGATAACTTATATACCTGAGTGACCTACGGAAAATTTTAGCCCATCAAAAGGTATTTCATAGAGAAGTGGGGAAGGGGCTAGGAGGGTCTGGGCCTTACTACCTGTTATTTCTTTGCATTTTCTGAGAACATTTACCATAGTAATGTATTTTTTTTACACTATCAGAAAGTAGAGATTTCAACGAACAGAAAGCCTACCGACTTTTTAAAAAAACCTGATAATTTGACGGGAGAATTTCTGATTGAAAATTAGGGTGCTTTTTCGATAAATAAAAAAAAATTACAGTGTGTTTGGGACATGAAAAAGTAAGTTATCACCAAATTTCTTGAAAAAAAATGTTTTTTTGTAAAAGGTAAAAATAAAAAACCAAAACCTTGGTTATTTGAATTTTTCACATAAATTTTGAGATTATGTGAAAAAAGTGTGAATACCAAAGTTGTAGATCTTCTTATTACCTACAACTTTTCCATTCAACTTTTTTCCATAGGACTTGTAGTTTTGCCGGAAATCGAGATAAACCGTTTTTTACCCTTAAAAACTCACCCCCTTCCTTTCTTTTTCGTTATATTCTCTTCCTTTTCCGATGAGTTTCATTCTACTATATATTTTTTTGGTTTAAAAAATTATCGACCCTGGTCTACTAGTGTACTATTTCATCTATTTCATAGTATAATAATATCCCACCGAGCAAGAAACATACCCAGGAGGTTTATTAACATTTAATTCTTGTACCCGTGACGACGATTCTGAGAAAACATAATTTATAGGTTATGAAGACGTAATATTGCGATGTTATTATAAGCATTGCCACTAATATAGCCCGAAAAATCCTCATAACTTCATTTCGTATCAAACGAACTTTGAGTCATCTTTAAAACATCTTGGTGATTTATTCATAGCAATGTGTCTTATCTATATCTTTTGGATGTTCTGGTTTCAGAACATTTCAATACCATGGGGAAGTCGAAGATACGTTTGGTGGTTAAGAAATATGACGTAACTGATTCGTTGCAGAAACGTTCTCATCTGGTCTTGTGTTTTATCTTTGTTTGCTCTGCAGAGTTTTTTGAGTGAACAAATTATTGATGGTATTTATAACCTATCTACAAGAAAATCAATTTGTAAAAAAAAGTTATGTGTCACATCATCATATTGTTTTCTATTAGCCGGGTGATTAATACAATCTCAATATGATGGTTTGATTTGTTTGTGGCATCAATTTCGCCAAAGAATTTGCACCCTAATTCCAGGAATGAACAGGAAGACGATTGAAAACTATATATAGATATATTTATGGCCCCAGAGATATCTATATGATCATGGACAATAAGGTAATACATTTGAATTGCAGCACAACTCTCAACTTCAACACGATATATGGATCGACACTATAAACACTTAAGTATTCCTATATTTTATTGTAGTCTGGAAAAACCCTATCGCCAATACTCAAAAAAGCAACTAAAAAGAATTATTATGGAACTTATGCGAGGTAATGAGAAATACTTCTGCAGCATTGTTAATAAAATTTTTCAATACATATTTTTTCAGGTGCAGAACGGAAAGTTGTCCCAACATTTTCGGATTGTTTATTCGATAAAATAGCCATGGAATGGCTACGACATGCAAAACAGTGATTTTTAAGAGAAACCAAAAACTGAGGCTGTCATCGTAATGAAAGCTGATAGTTCAGGTTCAACATATCCTTCTTGTATTTTAAAAGTTTGTTTTCCAGAGATTTTAGTAAATGATAATTATTTATATTTTTAATTTTTACAGAGAAATGTATATTTTTATTTAATTTTTGTTTGATGTTCCAGGTTTTGATACATAATTTTACTTAAATGATGTATCCCGCCAACATATGAACAGTGTTGTTGTATCATCCCTATTTTATATATAGATTCAACTGAATCACAATATTTATCAATAATTACCTGAATATACAAGGTGTTAGTGAATAAGTGCGACCAATTTCAGGGGGTGATTCTGCATGAAAAAATAATGACAGTGACAGTGTTAAAGTTTTTCTTAAAAACTGTCCATTTATTTATTGCTCTGAAACCGGTCGAGATATGCAAATGAAATTCAAGAGGTGTTATTGCGCATTTTTTGACATGCAATTAAGAATTTTATGTTCATCATTGGCGCGCATACGGGGAATGAATTCCTCGTTCAATTTGTGACAAAAAATCTCTTTTGCCTTTTTTCGTATGGGGCGCCGTTTTTATGCGAAAAAATAAAACATCCTAACGCGTATTTTTCATGTCTTTAATACATTATCAAGAACTATCTGATACAATAACGTTAAACCAGAACAATAACAGAAAATAACACGAATAAATAAATAGGCGCAAAGCTACAACAAATATTCAAAATGACCTCCCTCAGACAAGATACAAGACTCAACCCTTCGCCTCATTGATTGTCGTATTCGCGCAAATATTCCTGGTGTATTTCTTATTGTCTCACAGCCCGCTATAATTCGATTCCTCAGGTCTTCAACATTTTCGACGGGAGTGAAATGAACTAATGACTTAAGAAAACCCCAAATGCAAAAATCTAGAGGATTTAAATCCGGAGATCAAGCAGGCCAATGTTCCGTACCTCCCCTACCTATCCAACGATTTGGATATACTGTCAGAGCTGTTCTACATCTTTCACAAGTTTGGTAAGTACTTCTGTAACACTCAGTTTAACACTTCGCAGTAGTATAAATGTGTTTGTCCTTACTGTAGGTTTTTATTACAATATTCAATAATAATAATTGCAGCTCTGGTAACCTCCAAAGTATGACCTACTTTGGTCCAGCATTTTTCTTGGCCAAAGTAGGCCACACTATTTGTGAACTTTGTTTTCTTTTTATTGTAACTGTCCTAAAAAAATTAAATGGGTGTTTTTCTATTGAATGCATTTTTTTTTAGATTGCGGAAGATGCCTTATAACTAAGAACACCAAGCAGGAAGCCGGAGTTATGCTGACTACAGTAATGATCATCTTCAGAACTGTTTGGATGTCATTAAATCCGGTAAAATGACGCGAAGGAAAGCTGCAGAGCATTTTAAGATACCGCGAAGCACTATAAAAAACAAATTAAAAAACTTTTTTTCAAGCACACCGGGGCATCCCGAAGTTTTTACCGATGAAGAATAGCTGGCATTTACTAGTCACATAGACAAAATGTGTGAATTTGGATTCCCAATTGATGAACTAGATTTGAGATTTATTGTTGAGAGTTATGTTACAAGACAAGGAAAGATTGTTCAATGTTTTTGTAACAATTTGCCTGGCCGTGACTGAACCAAATCTTTTTTGAAAAGACATCCCCAATTGACAGTCAAGTTTGCATCAAACATTGAACGAAATCGCGCTCAGATTGATGAGAAAACAATCTCAGACTACTTTGACCACTTGAAAAATGTAGCAAAAGATGTCCCACCTCGAAATATTTACAACTATGATGAAACACGCATGTCTGACGATGAATTCGACTAAGTCTAACATTAGCGTTATGTTTCGTGGAAATGCTAATGGTGACTCAGTGGCACCATATATTATTCATAGGGCTGAGAATTCGTGGACCAACCACATGGTTGGAAGGTGGCCCTACAATAGGATGAAGCAAGGTTGGATCGACGGAGCAACTTTTGAAGACTGGTTTTCAGCTCATCTCCCTCCAATCTTGAAAAAACGAGAAGGTAAAAAAGTTGTGATCGGAGATAATCTTAGCTCACATGTGAGCTAAAACGTGATCAGGCTTTGTGAAGAAAATAATATCGAATTTGTATGCTTGCCTCCAAACTCTCCGCATCTGACACAACCACTTGATGTTGCCTATTCAAGGCCCCACAAAATGAAATGCAGACAGGTCCTTACTGAGTGGAAACAGTCTGATCACGGCAAAACTGTTGCCACATTGCCCAAAGACATTTTTCCAAGATTGTTGAAAGAATCTTTGGATGACTTGGAGCCCAATGTAAGGGAGAATTCAAAGTCTGGTTTCAAAAAAACTGGCATATAAATAAAAATAAAGGGAAAACAGGAAAAAAACGACAGGGATCTGGAAAAGAAACAAAGAGGAAAATCACTAAAAAGTATGGAGTGTACCGGTAGTGACAATTACAGCCTCATTTCATCAGTCCACAGTGACATAGTGTTTTCAAGAGATGATGAAGAAGAGTTGGAAACTGTTGGCAGCCCCCAAGAAAGCCTTACAAATTTTGAACCAGTAGCATCCACTTCTTCCAACGACAATCTGGGAACTGTTGTGTCAACGTCTTTCGACGCCATTAATCCTCAAGAAAAAAAACTCAAAGAGAAATCTTCAAGACGGAAATTTTTTTGTTGTTGAATGGAAGGGGCTACAGTTTTCCGGAATAGCTGTTCACATATCAGAAGAAGGTGCTGTTGTTGAGTGTATGGAACGCAATAAAAAGTGTTGGAAATGGCCTAAACAAAAGGACTCATTATTTTACAAATGGAACGATATTAAGAAAATAATCCATCCTCCAAAACTTATGGAAAAAGGACTCTTTTCCATCCGCGACATAGAGGGAATATGTATATTTGTACATTTTTATAAAAATGTACTTGTTTAACTTGATTTAAAATATTTGTTTTTTCATGTAAATGGACTTTCCAATGACCCCAAGTCTTCCTTTGGCCCTAGCTATCCATACCATGCTTGAAAGTAGGTGAAATCATCTTGGGCCAAAGTAACCCCAACCCAAGAGTAACCTTAGACCAAGTAGAAAAATCAACAAAAGACAATACCCCTTCTAAAAAACACAAAAAGGCCTTATACATTTCATCAAGAATAGTCTAGTTATGTACAAAAATTAGCAGAGGCTTAGAAGAAGGAAAATACACAGATTTATCAAGACATGATTGAATTTTTTTCAAAAAGTGGACCAAAGTAGCCCACGTTTACGGTACCTACTTGGCTCAGCTGACTCTGCAATTAACTCGAGAACTGCTTCTTCTAGTTGTTTCTTAAATGTTCCATTTTCGCGGAAACGTTGGTGAAGATGAGCAAATATTGTGTGATGGGGTACCCTACGTCCTGGATACAACTCAGCATACAATCGTCGAGCTTGCCGAGCATTTCCATTACTTCGACCATAGACAAAATGTATGTCTGATAATTCCGTATTTGTTTCATTTTCCATTCTTTTCGATAAAAGAAAAATCAATTACTTATTATCATTAATGTTATACCAAACTAAAAGCTTAAAAATGAAGAAACGCTAATTTGACATTTCGATGAAATTATTCATATTCAACATAATGTTGACAGTAGCCTACTAGCATCGCTACTAGATAATGTATTAAAGTAATGACAAATAGGCGTTAAGATTTTTAATTTTTTTGCATGAAACGGCGCTCCATACGAAAAAAAGGCAGGAGAAAATTTTTGTCACAAATTGAACGAGAAATACAAAAATGATTTTTTATTTGGAATATCTCAGTGGCGAACTATTTTTTTCTTTAAAAAAATTTAGATCATTACCCGTATGCGCGCCAATGATAGACATACAATTCTTAATTGCATGTCAAAAAATGCGCAATAACTACCTCTTCAAATTCACCAAATTTCATTTGCATATCTCGACCGGTTTCAGAGCAATAAACAAATAGTCAGTTTGTAAGAAAAACTTTAACACCGCGTATCTCAGAAAACGAAGCATTTGCGGAAAAAAGTTAAATAGCAAACTGTCATTATTTTTTCATGTAGAATCACCCCCTGAAGTTTATCGCACTTATTCACTAACACCCTGTATATAAACTATCATTCACTGGACGTAAACATTCAATTGATTTTTTATTCATACATTCTAATAATCTATGTCTTGTCATGTATAACTAACTGACCATGATTTATAGTAATATAAACTCGACTGAAGACAGCTAGCATTCAATGAAGCTCAGGCACAAATGGATATATCATTTGTGTCAAACTTTATGCTCGATAATGTATTTTCAAATATTTTATTAATTTCCGTAGGAATGCTCTAATGTATTAACTTGACTTTAATTTTAAATAATCGATCAATAGCATATGTTGGAAAGATAAATATAGGTATATTATGATGTACTTAATACATCCAAAAGAACCTAAAAAGGAGAGACTTCAGACAAAACAGCTCAGTTGTTGTTACTCTTTGAGAAAGTACTTTTCCCGTAAGAAAGTAGTTTCAAATGATGTGACAGAACAGTTTCAGATAACGTATCAGATTCGATTTTTATATGTTGGTGGACATCAAACGACTCTAAAATGTTCATTGAGACATCATGGACACAAGGCACAATTATATAATAACGTTAATACTATGAGTTTTTGCACAGTTGGATCAAGGATCAACGCAAATGAATTCGTAAAATCTTGTGATGCACCATAAGATGAAGAAATCATATTATGACTCCATCAATCAAACATATCGACAATGTTTTTGATTATTCTGGTAATTTTTTTTTTCGCGAAATAAAGGTGAGTCAAACGGACCACGAGCCATTTTAGTACGAGCTCGTGGAAAATAAATTACTCTTTTCTTTATAAAAGCGATATGATTGTAACTTACCATTATCAGAAACTTCGTCTTCCATATCTCATCAACTTTCTGGAACTGAAAATGTCGCTAGATCTTCGCTTGTATAAAAAAAAAATTGACTTGAGGAGACACGCGCTCATGAAAAATTCAGACTGAATATTGCATGTCCATGCTGGAAGAAGGTATGATAAAAATGGGGAATCGGCTGCAATTTAACAATCTTCAGTTTGTGATGAATTTTACAGCAGTTTCGATTTTCAACGAGGACGCTGTTTTCAATTACATATCATTACACTTAATTGGTAGGTATAACCATGTCCAAGTGTCCTTGGTGACGAAAACAGTTTTGGTATTGGGTTGTTTCTCACGCGAATCTAATTTAAAATGAAGACTCTGACGAGCACTTTGTCCTACACATTTCAAACATCCAACTGATGAATGGAAGTTTGAAGAATATTCATATTCTAACTTCTTCCGCCAATTTAATATTAATTATTACTTTCCAGAAGTGGCTTGTGATCAGAGCCGGATTAAGAGGAGGGCAAACGGGGCTGCAGCCCCGGGGCCTCCACAAGAGAGGGGCCTCCACAATATAAATTTTCAGGTAAAATTTCCTAACAAATACCGAAGGATATGCAAAATTATATATAAAAAATCTGACAACGAAAGAGCAGTTCTCCCACTTTTTCCTCTCATTTTTCGTTTTAAACATTCAAAAACATGTTTCGTATTCTTGTCAAAATCCATGGTTAATATTAATCTTCGATCTGATGAATCATGTGTATATGCGAGAAACAATCACCAAGTAAAACATCATACTATTATGCAAAATATTATATCATATCGAAATTAGCTGTAAAAACAAGAACAATTAAATTTTTATTGAATGAAGGATTTTCTGTCGATGTATTCTTCGAATGACACAAGTGATCTAGATACACAATGAAATTCAATAATCATAAGCAAAAGAAAATAATATTTCAATTTATGAATATGATTGCATCAAATTATTCATAAGAGCCCTGTGCGCATTCCATAATAGAACAAAAGTTCAAATTCTGTTGACTATTTTTCTGCCGATTCTACAAACACTTTGCCCGTCTATACCTGTTTTTCCTATTTATTGGCGTTGACAAGTGTCCGCTGAGTGGCGCGCTTGTAACAGAGAAATCCCCGAAATCTGAAAGTGTGAGTCTAAGAGAAGGATGACATTCCGCAACAAATGTAAATCCTTCTGAAAAGGACTATCTATCTATCTATCTAAGATGTTCTACTATCAAATTCTTGAAAACTTAAATTTCAGAGCTACATTCTCAAACATTGAAATTACAGTGATTATTTTTTGACATTGCTAGAAACCAATGGAAACGTTCAATTCAAATAATTCATATACGTTTTGGCCAATCAGCAGTGGAAATATTCTACCTAGAAAATTGTCGCGGGAATAATTTGAGGTATTTTGTTTTTATTGTCTGACAACCTATATTTTCAATTTGACGTCTGTCATCAATTCGCATGAAAAGTGTGAAATGAATCAAAACCGGTTTAGTACATTATATAATTTTACAAGGAAATGTGTTTATGATCGTAACATCAAAAAATAATCTAAAGAATACCACACGAAAGTTCGATATATAGAAAATAATTATCTAGATTTCTTTCTCAAACTTGTTGGCAATAGCCACTCGAGCCAGTTGGTCTCTCTTGTCTATAGCCTGGCAACAAGTTTTCGAAAATCTGTCGAATTATTTTCACTCTCTTGTGATATAACAACTGAGAATGTGATGATGTCAAATTGCACTGGAAAGCGCTCATTTTCCAAAATGAATAAAATAGGCGAATTACGATGAGACAAAGCCGCCTATCAAAGTTATCGCTTCTTAGCATTGAGAATGATTTTCTCCGGATGCTTGATTTGACCGAAATCATCAATGATTTTTCGTCGAAAAAAGCTCGCAAGAATCCCTTTGTTTACGCTGTAATTTAATTTATTTCTTGTATTTTATTATACCTACATATGCTCGTGTCGAAATAATTTTATTTGTTCCGCAATAAATAAAAAAAAAAGTTGTTTGAAAAATAATTAGGGGCCTCCACTCCTTTGTTGCCCCAGGGCCTCCACACCTTTTAATCCGGCCCTGCTTGTTATATTTCCATGAGAACCATTCACAAATTGTCCGGCAGACAGCGTTGCAAATAACAAAATCATTTCACCGTCATGATTTTTTGCAAATGTCTTTTCTCGGACAATCATTTGAGGATCTGAGCATCAGTTGCCCCAGTAGTGGTAGGGCTGGCTGTGAGAAAATTTTGAATCTGTCAAAAAACACATTTCAATACACTCGAAGTTTTGTGCGCCTCCAAGCTTGTAGATCAAATCAATTGCCTTTTTTGGAGCACTATCAAGAAATCGTAAAAAATTTTTCCAAAATTCCCTTCTGGATTGAATCGATCAATATGTTCATTGTCATTATCCAAGCTGTGTGGATTAAATCAATCAACATAATTCCAAAGCACTAGCCATAAATCTATAGATACAAGAAAATATTCTTTTGGTTTGAATCAATTGATGAAACAACGTATGGGTATTGATAATCTGACCTATGCCAATTTGAATTAAATTCAATATTTCATTTACTTATGTTGAATATCAATATCGATGCGAATTCAGTAATAAGACGAAAAAAATATTTTTTCATATATACCACGTTTTTAAAACACTAACACTAACAATTTAATATCCCGGCAAATTATATGAACTGTTCATAATCGATAGATTATAACAAATAAAAATACTGCAGGTTGATAATCTCAATGGGTATAGTTGTCAAAAAGCCTCCACGGAGCTAAGTAATTTTAGGAGCTTTTGTTTAACAATTCCGACTTGGAATGTGTAAAAATTAGTTAATAATTAACAATTATGAAAAATCTTTAAAAAAAATCCTTGCAATTTTTTATCTTCAGGGGTCTAGTTCATATAATTTTTTTTCAAATTTTCTAATTAGTATTCAATTGTAATCGCGCAAAACCATAGTTTCAACATGAAAAGTATTAATAATAGAAATAAAGTTCCTGGAGTCGACATTTTTTTGGGACATTTCCTCCACTTATGAACTTGTCAACCAGTCTACAGGGTGATTCGAAAGTACTTTGACAAA
Source organism: Gonioctena quinquepunctata (assembly GCA_018342105.1). Classification (NCBI taxonomy): domain Eukaryota; kingdom Metazoa; phylum Arthropoda; class Insecta; order Coleoptera; family Chrysomelidae; genus Gonioctena; species Gonioctena quinquepunctata. The sequence continues at coordinate 163,975 of JAFIRS010001454.1, read as the reverse complement.
CTTCAGGTGATTCCTCACAATATTCTAATATGAATTGTCCGGAAACGCTTCGTTTCCAAGATACAGGGTGTTTTTTTTTTTTTTGATTTTTTTAAATAACTTTCGAAATACTGACCTTAACTGAACGAAAATTGGTATTGAAATGTTTTTTGAGGTGTCAAATTCAAACCTGATGTTATTATTGCTCTTACTTGTAGGAGGCGCCACCTACACGTCTTTCTTGAAGATTCATAACTTTTTTTAGAGTACTTCTAGCACATTTTTCATAAAAAAAACAATTTTTCTATCATATCTACGTAATTATTATCATTAGTTTGCATGTTTCACAAGAATGCTTAGGAAATGAATTTGACGTTTAAGTTAGTAGTTTTGGTAATTACATATTATGTGACAGTTAAACGTTTTGTTGTTTTGTTAAAGTTTCTGTAAGTTTTAAAACACTTATTTCGAAAAAAGGGATTATTTAAACAATAATGCTCATTTAGCCGATATGCATTTCGTTTATGGCCTTGCGGATGGCAATGCGCGCGAAGCAAGACGTATTTACCAAGAGCGATTTCCTAATCGAGTACTGCCTTCATCTCCAATATTCACCAGTATCCACCGTCGTTTGGCAGAAAAAGGTAGCTTTAAGAGGGCAGCTGATATTATTGGAAGACCAGAAGTGGAAGAAGCTGTTTTGAACGCTCGCGAGGAGAATCCAGAAACAAGTACAAGAATAATTGCTGAAGCTCTCAATTCTACTCAGTTCACAGTTTGGAGAATTATCCACGATCAACAATTTATCCATACCATATTCAAAGGGTACAAGCTCTTTTTCCACGAGACTTTCCCCAACGCATTACTATGTGTCAGTGGTTTTTGAGAAAATTGGTTGGAAATCCTCAATTCTCAAGATATATAATACTCTTCACGGACGAGGCAAACTTCTCTCGAAATGCTATCACAAACTTTCATAACAACCATGTTTGGGCTCTGGAAAATCTGCACGCAGTTAGTGGAAGACATTTCAATTGTCTGTAAATGTATGGGCGGCAATAATTGATAATTATTTGATAGGTCCTTTCTTTCTTCCGTTCCGACTGAATGGCGCAACTTACAGAGACTTTTTAGAAAATGGATTGCCGGGACTACTTCAGAATGTACCATTATAAATTTGTATCCGCATGTGGTTTATGCATGATGGGGCTCCGGCCACTTTAGCGTTGTGGCTAGGGAATTCCTCAACACTGTCTATCCAAATCGATGGATCGGTAGGGGTGTAGAAGAACCTAACCAGGCATGGGCACCAAGGTCCCCAGATCTAAGCCCGCTGGATTTTTATTTTTGGGGACATTTGATGTCACTAGTCTATAAAACTCCAGTAGCGAACGTGGAAGATTAAAGAAACCGAATAGTAGACGCCTGTGAAACAATAAGAAACACACCAATAATTTTTGAGCGGGTACGAGATTCAATGACTAGAAGACAGATTTTGCACCCTTGATACAAAAATAACTATTTCAAACGAGTAAAAGTAAATAGAATAGGTGGCGCCCCCTAGAAAAAACCAAAACTACTTACTTAGACGTCAAATTCATTTCCTAAGCATTCTTGTGAAAAATGCAAAATTATGGTAATAACTTCAACACGCATCGATTATCAAATAATCGACTTGAAATTTTCAAGTCCAGATATCTAGAAAACGGTTGCTTATAGCGAGGGTAGCTTTTTTACGTAGATATGATAGAGGAATTGATTTTTCTTACGCTCAAAAAAGTAATGAATTTTCAAAAAAGAAAAAGACGTGTAGGTGGCGCCCTCTACGAGTAAGAGCAATAATAACATCAGGTTCGAACTTGACACCTCAAAAAACCTCTCAATACCAATGTTCGTTCAATTAAGGTCAGTATTTCCAAAGTTATTTGAAAAAAACGAAATCAAAAATAAAACTTCATCTGAATATCTGTAGCGTTTCCGGATATATATTTATTTGGACAATTCATATTAGAATATTGTGAAGTTTGTCAAAGTACTTTTGAATCACCCTGTACAAGTGAATAACAAAATCGTCTTGTAATATTTCAATTTATTGTTTTTTTTTCTTGTTGTTGCTTTAGTGAGGACATCACAATCACCATTAATGTTCAACTGAGGCAGAAGGGTCAAATTGGACTTTTACTAGAAAAATAAATAATAATTACATAGAAAATAACAATTTTTGGAATAGGCGAAGAACGACTTCAGGGTAGAAAATAGTTCTGGCATAACTAATCTTCATCTTCAATCAAGCGATGTAGACGTTTCGGAAGTTCATCTTCTTCCTCAGAGTCATCATCGTCATCATCCCAAGATCTGTGAATGGAAGAATATTATGTTATTTAAAGAGTGATAAATAATCATAGTTATTTTGAATTAATCAAAGACTCCTTCAAAGAAAACAGAAAAAAAATTGAGTGTAGCAGACATGACATGACATGACAAGAAATTGAATTGGAATAGTCAATAAAATAAACACATATTTATAGAAATAAATAACATACATATACAGTGCGAGTTTCTAACTTGGAATAAATTCAGTAACTCAAAGACAGTTGGTGAGTTGGGAGATCGGTCATCACAAGTTGGCAAGTTGGGAGTTGACAATGGGACTCTAAGGACGAATTGAACACCACATAAACAAGGTGTCGTTCACAAAAAGTGGGGTGTAACTTTTTTTTTTTTAGTTGTTTAGTTATGAAGTTGGGAGAAAATCTATATTTCCCCCCAATAATTTGCCTTCGGTCCATCCCTGGGGTATATATTTATAATTTTTTGTCAAACTGGGTTGATGTTGACAATGTCAAACAAAAAAGTTAAATAAAAACAGGTAAGGAGAGTAGCATCGTATCGAACGAGGATATTTACCAAGGTTATTAGTTTGTCGTTTTGTGAGAAACGACGTTTGTTGAAAAATCTAACAAAATGCCGTACTCAACTGAAATTTCAATGATGATTGGCTACGGAGATACGACAAGAACACAAAATGAAGTTATTCATTTATTCAGAGAGAAGTATCCTGATTTACCACCTATATCGCAGAGTACCATAAGTAAGATTGAAACACAGTGGGCATTTAGGAAAAACAAAGAATCATCGTCAGAGTACCCTCAATGATGAAATGAATGTACTCCTCTCTGTTGAAGAAAATCATCATGTTCTCACTAGGCAGATAGCTAGGGAACTCGAAACTAGCCAGTCTTCAGTGATAAAAATTCTGAAAACCCATAAATTTCATCCTTATAAAATGACAATCCTCCAGGAACTTACCAAAGATGATCCGGATAGAAGAATCCAATTCTGCGAGGAAATTATCGATCTACCAGACAGAAATGTTGTAAACATAGAAAACGTCCTGTTTACTGACGAATCCACGTTTACGTTAATTGGTGGGGTAAATCGTCAAAATTGTCGTTATTGGGCAGAAAACAACCCACACTGGATGAAGGAAGGCCACACTCAATATAAAGCAAAAGTTAATGTTTGGGTAGGGATTGTTGATAATCGAGTAATAGGACCAATTTCTTCCAAAGGAATCTCAATGGAGATAGATATTTAGAATTCTTGCGGGAAGAACTAGTTCCGACTTCGGCTACTCTGTTTCCTGATCCGGATAAAGCCGATGTCCCGAATAGAAACATCTGGTTTTTCCATTTTGAGAGACCTGTCCGTGAGTATCTGGATGATGTATTTCCAGGCAGATGGATTGGTAGAAGAGGAGCTGTTGAATGGCCTCCCAGGTCTCCGGATTTAACACCTATTGGCTATTCCTTATTGAAAAGCAAGGTTTTTAACACCAAACCGGAAAACATTGAGCAGTTACAAGAACGAATACGACAGGAGTATACACTAATTTCCGCCCAAGTAATTAGAAATGTTCAAAACGAGTTTAAATTCCGTTTAGGATATTGTCAGTTAGTTACTGGCCAACATTTTGAGCATTCAGGTGAATCTCATTTTCGAATTAGTTGATGTTTGTTAAATATCTGTCAAACGACAAAGAATAAAAATTTGATATTTGGTACGCATGTATAACTTACTATACCCTTCAAAAATGGTCATAAAAAAATTGGGATTGCCTTTTAAAAAAATAGTCGATGATATCATATCTCAAATTTGAGAGACGCTGTATAACATTTTCTTACATAAAAACGAGCGCAATTCAAAATAAAAATCGACTGTCCGGGCATATTTCTAACAAAAAGTTACTGAATTTATTCCAAGTTAGAAACTCGCACTGTATACAGAATAGGAAAATCACAGTCAACCAAAATATGTATGACACACAACAGAACAGAAACATTCAGCGGTGAAGTTATTCATTACTTATTCCCTAGTTAGTAGTGAAATATTCCTTTGTTGCATAAAAGCATTTCGCAACTAGAAATTCTTTTTGAAAATTGGCGATAAGGAACATTATTTGAGCTCCGGTGGTAGCTAGTTGAAAATCCGTAAGCCATTTTTATCTGGAGAATTAAATTCAACAATATTTTTGTTAAATAAAAATTTTCTGGATTACGAGTGTTCATTTGATGGACATCGGAGTTCTTAATAAATGTTATTTTATTCCTAAATAGTTCGAATATCTACAAGAAAGGAAGTATCAATGTTTTATTGCTAATGAATAGATTTTCACAACTGGTGATAGTAGATACATTAGCAATACACCTCATTACTTTCTTCTGTGCCATAAATACATCATCAGTCATAGTGAACCAGCCCCAGAAACAAATACCATATCGAAGACGACTCTCCACTTGTGCATAATATACCATCTGCAGTTGATTATGTGTGAGGACTGTGGAATTTTTCAATAAGTAGCTTTGTGAATGAAGAACGGAAATCATTTTTGAACAATGGATTTTCCAATTATACATGATATAATAATCAACATACATCAAAAATGAAACGGCCCCAGAATAGAACCATGTGGAACACCTATATCAATGTCCACGGGGGTGGGGGGGGGAGGGATTTGTAACATTTACATCATTATTTTGTTTTCTCCTGAAGCATACATATTGTTTTCTTTTTCTAAAAAAACTGGCCAATGTGTTTATCAAAATATCATGACTGTCACAGTCGAATAACTGTTTGGATACCTTAGATAATACTTAACTTTCGCGATTTTGAATAATTTTCCAAACCACTCACCTGTGATTCTTCTTATCACTTCCGTGGAGTCTCTTAACAGTTCGATCTTCCTTAATGGGAATTTCTTTTCTCTTTTCGTGGGCGTATTTGATGCTGAACTTGTACTTTTTAGTGTGGAAACTCTTTTCTTCACTATCATCATCACCCTCATTATAACAGCTATCATCCTCATTTTTCTTTCCCTTTTTCGTTTTCTTGCAAGCTTCCTGGATTATATTGCTTTCACCATTCTCATCTATTTCTTTAACAGAAGATTCATTCTTGATTTCTATAATAACTGGCTCACTACTATTATCATCCTCGTCGATTTTCATCTCTTTCGATTTCTTTATCTTTTTTGAACCATTATTCACAAAGTTTGGTCTTGAATTATTTTCTTCACTGGCACTGGGATTCCTTGGGGGATGAGGTGTTTTAATGCGTTTCACATTTTTATTTGATTCTACTTCCTCTGAAGAATTATCTGTATCGAGCTCCTTTCTGCTTTTTCGAATGCCATGGGCATTTTCATTTTTGTCGCGATTTTCATCTCTTCTATCCCTAACTTTATATCCTTTTTTGGTGGATTTATATTCACGTGAATCATCTTCATATTTCTCGATATCTTCAATCTTTTTCTTCAAGCGATCCAGCTTGTTTTTAACAACGCTAATATTTTCTTTAACTTTTTTCCTTGGACTTGTTTTCACCTCGTTGTCATCATCTTCATCAGAATTAGATTTTCTAGAGGATTTCCTAAAATTACTATCGAATGTCCTTCCTTTTTTCACATTGCTATCATATTTCTCATATTTGTTTTTGAACTTCTCTGTATAATTTAAATCCTCTTCCTCTCCATTGGAATGTTCATCATCTTTGTTTTTGCATTCCCGTCCCTTACATCTTTCCTTAGTTTTTATTTGTTTATGATAATCTTCATCGAATTTGTTCGTATATTTAGGACTGGCAAGGTGTTCTGCACTATCTTCGACGATTTCTGAAGTTTTTTGCCGTCTTTTTGGTGCTTCTGATGAACTTATGGATATGCAGAAGAGGGTCAGGAGGAAACCAAGGAGAAGTCTGAAGAAATAATATTTGTTTGAGTACTTTTTTGTGTGTTAATATGAATATATGTTTATAGGTAGGTATTGATAGTTGAAAGGATTAATAAATATTTTTTTTTTTCATCATGATTATACCGAACGTGTATCCACTCGTCAGTTACATTCATTCCCAATATAATTATGCATATTCACAAAAATGACCTGAAATTATATATGTCCATGCAGACCTCTCATTAAGTACATTATTCAGTTGAACCATTTTGGTAATTTCAGGGTAGACATGACTGCTCCGTATAATTTCATATAAGTACATCATCAACATAAATCGACTACTGTCAACGGTAAAAAAATATCGTGAGGTTCAAAATGATTACAATTATAGCCTGGAGAAATTGTACTTATTACCGGATCTCAAGTTGTTCAATTACATCTTATACACAAGCTACATACGTTTTTTCCAGAATAAAAACAAGTTTATTTAAAATCGAAATGGAATAGTAAATAATTTCAAATTAGTATAATTATAGAGTGTGATCCACGTTGAATAGAAGCAGCTCTATAAAAGCAAAACTTTACCTTTAGAACCATAAAAGGAATTTTGATGTAAGTGATGAAAAAATGTATCATAAAGTTTCAAGGAATTCAAGGAATTTCATTTTGATTTATTCAACCTGAAATATCGTTTCATATGTGACCATATCTCCTGAAATTATCTTTTTCTCGCAAAAATTTCCATTGCTATACAGTTTTTATCATGTTTCAAAGCACCTGTGAAAATTTCGTGATAATCCCCATATACTTGACCTTTTTTGTGAGCAACAAATGAATTAACTCTCACTTTATGTATATCTTCACTTCGAAAATATTGACGGTTTTCGAGATTTCTAGCATGACAGGTTTTTTTTTCCAATATTCGTCACTCAGAATATTTGAAATTATAAAGTTGTGTCAAATTGAAATTTTTTTTTGGTCGAATATTCTACATTGGTAACTCTCTCGAACGATATATCTTAAATCGACCAGTGATATACAGGGTATGAAAAACAGCTTGCCACACATTGTAAATAAAAATTTGCAGAATCTTCCTTATTTTAAATTGGACACCCTGTATATTATCGATCCATAAGAAGCGCCAACAGAGGCTCTACAAATGTCATCAAGTATTCCCTATGGTTGAGTTTACTAGTTTTTCTTAAAACAGCTAATATTTTCGAAAAATGGCAAGTATTCATATTTCTTTGCTATAATCTCAATGAACAACTTTTTTCAAAGCAAAATCCATTTGACGACTGATATAATATACAAAAGATATCTTGTTTCAAATATGTACATTATAAGGTGTCCTATAATTTTTCTAAAAAATTTTTTTTTCGAATTATTAAATTTAAAATATGATATTATATGTAAAATTTATTACTTTTATATAAATAATAAATGTGTTACAAACATAACATAATCTCGATCACAGCCGTCAAATATGGATTTCACAGTGAAAAAATCATTGATATTATGGCGATAAAATAGAAATAATTGTAATTTTTCGAAAAAAAATATTTTTTTTACCTGTTGCTAGATAAACAAGTTGTGAAGTACACCATAAAATGTACGTTCTTGAATATTTACAACAATTTCAATAATCTCGAAATTTGAGCCATATTCTTTCGGTCTAAAACAACCTTTCAGCGAATAAAATATTTATTGGAAATCAAGTAGTCTGGCAAATGACAGATCAAAATATTTGCCTGCAAATAAGTATTGAAATCTTTAGTGAATCGTGAAGTTGAACTTTCGATATAATTTCATCAGAATGTTGTTTACAAAAAGTTATTTGATTGACATGATTTTCATATCAGGTGAATCAGATAGGAATTGTTTATTGGCAAGTAGAATTTATTCTCAACGGTATCCAAATAGAAGGCATCCAGATGAAAGATCTTTCCGAAAGGTCCTGACACGATTTGTTGAAACTGGAAGTATAATTATTCTAAACATGAGCGCATCAAGCCAGCTACTAATGAAGATAATGAATTGCTGTTCAAGAAGATCATTGTAGGAGTCAACGACAAATTAGCGAAATAGTGGATATTAGTGAGAGATCAGTGCAACGAATTTTGAAGAAACATCGCTTTCATCCATACCACGTTCAATTACATCAAGAACTACTGTATGCCGATTTTGAGAAAAGAGTGAGATCTGCAATTGGGCTATTGGAGAAATTCGTAGAAACGAATATTTTTTCAATAACATTTAGGGTCGGATGAATCGACATTTCATAAAAATGGATTTGTGAATCGACATAATTACCATTATTATTCGACAGAAAATCCCCACTTATTGAGACAGGTGGATTATTAACATAGGTGGTCGATAAATGACTGGGGAGGCATCATTGGAGAATATGTAATTGGTCCATACTTTTCTGAGGGACATCTGAATGAAACAATGTATCTCAATTTCTTATGAAATGATTTACCAAGTTTCTCAGAAGATATTCCTCTTGACCTTCGCAATAGAATGTGATTACAACATGATGGCGCTCTTGCTAACTATTCGGCAGAAGTGAGAGATCATGTAAATGAAGTATTTGCCAATAAATGGATAGGACGGAATGGGCCTGTCAGGTGGCCCACTAGATCACCAGATTTAAAAAAACTGGATTTTTTCTTATGGGGATACATAAAAAATATGGTTTTCGTCGAGCCACCAACTTCTTCCGAAAATATGCGACTTAGAATAACGAATTCTCTTCGCAGCATTACACCAGCTGTCTTGCGCAAGGTAGAACAGTCTTTCAAACATAGACTTAAGCTCTGCATTCAATAAAATGGAAGACATGTGGAACATATTTTATAAAAGTTTCATAATCAACCTTCATTAAACTTTCCTTTTTGTAGTTTGCCAGTTGACAATTCAAATATCTAGAACTTAAGCTCTGACTTTAATTCATGAATATACACCATAACACGAAAAACAAATTATTAGTAATATTCATAATGTTTTTTCATTTAATCGTGTTTGGTTTGATATTGCACGATTTATGTGTAAAATTCTGCATTCAATGAAAAAAATAATTTTCCATTTAGAAAAATTTGAAACATACATTTATTTCATAAAAGAATATTTGTTTGGTCACCTTGTAATGTACATAATTGAAACAAGATATCTTTCGTATATTCTTATCAGTCGTCAAATGGATTTCGCTTTGAAAAAAGTCGTTAATTCAGATTATAGCGAAGAAATATGAATACTTGCCATTTTTTCGAAAAAAAAGAGCTGTTTTAAGAAAAACTAGTAAATTTAATTTGATTACATTTGTAGAACCTTTGTTGGCGCTTCTTATGGATCGATAATATTCAGGGAGTTCCATTTAAAATAAGGAAGATTCTGCAAATTTGTATTTACAATATGTGGCAAGCTGTTTTTCATACCCTGTATATCACAGGTCGATTTGGGATAAATCGTTTGAGAGAGTTACCAATGTAGAATATTTGACCAAAAAAAAATTCAATTGGACTTGGCCCAACTTTATAATTTCAAATATTCTGAGTAACGAATATTGGAAAAAAAACGGTCATGCTAGAAATCTCGAAAACTCTTCAATATTTTCGAAGTATCTTTTATTTTCTATTTAGAAACCGAAAAAGCGATCAAAAGTATAGGTTGCCATTTAAAAAAACACAATTGGGATCCCCCCAGAAAAATTTGAACACCCTGTGTGACCAACAATTTTTTTATTTTTATTATTATTATTATTATAGAAATATAGAATCCTATCTGTTTCCTACATAGAGATATGGAACACCGCGCCACTCTTGCAGGACCCTGTATAACTACTTTCTTTCGTAGTTCCTTTCTTGAAGTCGGCTGATATTTTTCTGAAAATTGTTTTCATACATGGCAAACTTTTTTCCCGACACTGTCAATCCATTTCACAAATAAAAACCAATGTTCAAATACCCTGGATTGAAAAATATAAATTCTGTGGCATACTCTCAAAAGATTTTCAACTCACCTCATATTCAGCATGCCAAATAAACCTCGCTAAAACAACTACAAATCGCGTACAAAAACTTTTTGCGATGAAACGAATCCTTTGTTTATTTATTCTGTTGCATCCGATTTTCTACAGAAAACATACAATACCAATCTCCACTTGACAGTTTAATGGGTGGAAATCTGATAATCTGCCAAGAATTTTTTGATGTTTCGAAGAAAAATCGAATAATCCACTAAAAATATTCAAATTGAACGTATCTGATTCACAAGTCAAATAAACTGAAAGATATTAGATAATTTGAGGAACAAATTTTCTGTCCTCATTCCGGTCGGGTGCTGAAAGGAGATGGCCGAGATATATTTTTAAAATCTGGCAGAGACTGCGACCAAATTGGTCCACTGGTGTATCCAGAGGAATTTGAAGGGGGTTATATTAGTTGAAAGCCATTGCAAAACGATTTTTCCTTAAAGCTCAAAAATAAAAAATAATTAGTTTAATATTATCTAACTGTATCTAAGTTGATCCTGATCGATTCAGGATCAATCAATCAAAATATACTTTATTGACCAAAGAATAAGATTCTCATGGACAAAGCATAGTGTTAGGTCGTAATTGGAAACATTATAATTATTATAGAAGACACAGTGTGGAGTCTGTCGTAAATAAGATACTTCGGATCCTTCAAATTTTCGACCTATTTCCCTTATTCCAACTTTGGGAAAAATTATAGAGAAGTTGGTCAAAACTAGATTGATGGAGTTTCTATCCGCTCACAAAGTTCTGAGTCCTCAACAATTTGGTTTCCAACCACAAAAAAGTACAGATGACGCAGTTTTCTCATTTCTGAAAGAGCTTTATAGTAAAGTCAATCTTAAGGATTGTGTAAATCATGGAATACTCTTACGCAAGCTCCACTGTTATGGCTTCTGGAATCAGAGCCTTAGTTGGATTGAGTCCTACCTAAATGATCGTAACCAATTCGTAAGAACAAACACAAACTCAAAAACAAGCTTGATTAAACATGGTGTGCCTCAGGGCTCTGTACTGGGGCCTATCCTATTTTCCTTGTATTTCAACGATTTGGCTAACCTTAAGATTGATGGTAGATTTACAATATTTGCAGACGACACAACCAATTTTGTGACATGAAAGCGATATAAATAGCCTCCACTCAAAAATTGCTAATGATATCTCCAGTGTGAAAAGGTGGTTTAACTCCGATTCGCTCTCATTAAATGTAGATGAAACCAATATCCTATCGTTCAAATGTAATTTACCAGATATTCATTTAAGTACTGAAGATGTCATTGAGTAAATTCGTTGGAATCCATCTGGACAACAACCTAGATTCTGAAAACCATATGAAGTTCTTGAATGGAAAACTAGCATCTGGGTGCTATGCTCTGCGGATGGTGTCGAAAGAAATGGGTTCAGCTACTGCAAAAGTAATATACCACGCTCTGATTGAATCTCATATTAGGAATGGTATACCCTTCTGGGGTATCTGCAGTCACCAAAACTTCAATAGTATATTTGTTCTTCAAAAGCGTGCAGTTCGTTACCTTTGTAATGTTGGACCCAGAGTATCTTGTAAGCCGCTTTTCTATCCACAAAAAATCCTGACCCTTCCCTCGTTATTTATTCCCGAAACTGTGTGTTTAGTACACAAGAATAAAGCATCATATGAGGCAATTATTGGTATCACTATCCATAATAATATTTTAAGAGTTCCTATTCCGACTTCAAAATCAACGAAGAACTCTCTGATTTACAGTGCAGTCAAACTATACAATCATCTACCACCTATCTACAAAAACATTGTATCGCCACCTCATTTCAGGAGATCTATAAAAATCTTACTTATAGATGAGGAGTTTTATAGCGTTCAAGAGTTTCTTGACAAATATTGGAATGGTTAATTATGGACAAATTATTGAAAATACAATCAATAGCTCAGTTGGTAGAGCATATAACTAGAGATTCAGAGGTCGTGGGTTCGAATCCCGCTTGGTGATGGTTTTTTCTTTAATTTAATAATTTGTCTGATATGCCACAATTTTTCGTTTCATGTATTTCTCACAGACGCAATTTTCCACTCCATATTATATATTTGGCAAAATCTTATCAGTGGTTGGATATCACCTTCATAAACCTCGATTGAAACTGTCACGTCGATGGTGATGTTAGGGTGAAAGGTTAATTGGTCTTGATGGCCACTGATGAGTACTACTCGAGATCTTTTCTACCTTCCTAACACTAACATTAAATTATGAGAAAAAGCGATTCCCAAATATGCGGATGGAATCTTTGTCCCCAATAGCTCAGTTGGTAGAGCATCTAACTAGAGATTCAGAGGTCGTGGGTTCGAATCTCGCTTGAGGATGGTTTTTATCTTCAATTTAATAATTTGTCTGATATGCTACAATTTATCCTTTCATGTAAATATATATATATATATATATATATATATATATATATATATATATATATATATATATATATATATATATATATATATTTATATATATATATATATATATTAGGGTGCTTCATTTTTGGGCAACATTTTTTTTCTTCCAATCCCGCCTGAAGATAGAAAAACAAAATTTTTGAGCATATTGCGAACCCTTAATTCGAATTTTAACCCACTGCTGGAGAATTTTGAATTTTATCCATTGAAATAATATTAAAAAATGTTTTTTTTTACGTTTTTCCTTCCGTTCACCCAGAAAAAATTTTTTTGGCAATTTTGACTCATGGATTCTTGTTATAGGTATAATTTCCTACAAAAAAGCCCAGCGTCGAGTTTGTAACTCCAACGGGTTCGACGAAAAATGTCATTTAAGCTGAATTTTCATAAAAATAGCAGTAAATCGCGTTTATTTGTTAAACTATTGAAGATAGAAAATAAATATTTGTAGGGGGGTTTATGCCCTACAATTTTGCTTTGATATATTTTTCCGTAGCTCTCATGGTTTAGCTGTTAAAGCCACTTAAAACTTAAAATTAACGAAAAAATCTTTTTTTTTCAATAATAATAATTTATGAAATCCAAGTTTGATGGCGGCCAATTTTTTTTAAATCAGTAATTTCACAGCTATTACTACTAATTAGCTATTAAGTCTTTCTATCTTCAATAGTTTAGCAAATAAACGCGATTTACTGCTATTTTTATGAAAATTCAGCTTAAATGACATTTTTCGTCGAACCCTTGGATTTACAAAGTCGACGCAATGGGCTTTTTTGTAGGAAATTATACCTATAACAAGAATCCAGAGTCAAAATTCCCAAAAAAAAAAATTCTGGGTGAGCGGAAGGAAAAACATATAAAAAATCATTTTTTAATGTTATTTTAATGGATAAAATTCAAAATTCTCTAGCAGTGGGTTAAAATTCGAATTAAGGGTTCGCAATATGCTCAAAAATTTTGTTTGTTTTTCTATAAATTACAAGATTTTCAGGCGGGACTTGAAGAAAAAAAATGTTGCCCAAAAATGAAGCACCCTAATATATATATATATATATATATATATATATATATATATATATAATATATATATATATATATACAAAATTTGACAAACAGACCACTTTCTTTAGTTGTGGCATCCACCTTTGAACCAGTGTATAATGAAAAATCATCAATTTACGTATTCAATAGATACGTATATACCACCTAACTTAACATATGTTCTACAAAGTAGTTCTGACAATTAGTTCAAGAAAACCAGAAAGAACAGCTAGATATACTTCTTCATTTCGAAGATAAGCCTAACCATATTAATTCACGAATAGACTTTTTTGAAACATTAAATTATTTGTTTGAAAATTCTGAATGTAGTTCAATTGTACTTTTTGCATTGTTCGCACCTTACTTGAGGCATCAGCAATTCAATTCTCGATTTCGACGCCTCTACGCATTGATTCAATTTTTTGTGTACTGTTTATCTCACGGACAATAGTCTCTTTGTCTCTCCGATGTAGGAATCTACAGACCACATAGGATTCCGATCCTTTTGATATCTCTTGGCATTGTGGTTCGTCGAAACTTTGGGTTCTTTCAAGTTGTCCCAGTACTCCTCCAGTAGATTTCGGTGTAGGTCCTCTTCCATATGGTTCATTCCTCTTTCCACCAATGTTCTTATGATCCTTATCTTAGTAAAACTCAGATGATTGAGGCTGCAGTTGAAATACTGTCCCGTATGTTTCTTTCTTCTATGAACAAAGAAAAAAATCTGATTCCATACGATGGTTATAGGTTGTTGTAGATTTTCAATTCTACACGGGCTGTCGGATTATTCTGTTTGGAGTACCGACTTTATCTTGTCAGCATATGTCTGGTTGTCCATGATAACCGTGGCATTTGTCTGAGCAGATAATTTGTTTTGATGAATTCTTCTGTAGGATTTTCAGGCCCCTCTGTTCTCCAGCTCTTTCACATTCCATCTGAATTACTCTGTGAGTCTGATACAAGTTGACTCTACAGAGCTTATGATATCCAGGATGAGTATTGTTTTGGGTGCAATGTGACAATGGTTTGGTTGAAATATTCATGATGGTTGTCAACTTAACTTCGTTGTTGGTTAATAGAGACCAAGTTCTTTCCTCTATCCGGTTCTATTGCTTTTGATGTCTCCTCTTTTTTTCTTGGCCAATTCTAGTACATTTATTTTCAATAGTCGCGAATACGGGTTAATTGTCGTAGTGTACTGTCTGATTATTTACCAGCATATTTTCCTTCCAAAGGTGGTAGTTGATCTAACGCCAAGTTTTCAACACTGTTACCTCCTCAAGAGGCATTCCAGTAGTACTATGTTCATGATTCATATTGCACTCCTGTGGATAATTCATCACTGCAGAATCTCGAACAGGAATTAATTATAAGGAGCCATTATTATTTGTAGTCCAAGATCCCCCGAAAATAACGCACAGATCCCGCCATTGTCAACTACTGACGTTACGGCTCAAATGAAACTCATCCTAAAAATAATCATCCTTTCGCACGTCTATGAGATAAAATTGTACGAGCAGTGTGCCTCCGAAATCAGTTTTCGTTCTGTACTTTGTAAGTACCTTTTTTTAATTCTCAATCTCTGTATGAATGCTAAATTTACACACGTTTCCGCAATGAACTTGATAACCTTTACTAAATCGCAACTATTCATACTGGATTCATGTGAAAAGGATTCGATCAATCCCAAGATGGATATAGATTTGTTTGTCTCCATTTGATTTCCGTGTGTTTTTTCAATACAGTTCCTAAACATGGCATGATGAAAAAAACATGGCATGATGAAAAATATGTTTGTGGAACACTGGTATATGGAGTAACTCGGTTTTAATAACTAGCAGGAATTCAAAGCTATAGGAGTAGCAATTTTGATATTCAATTTCTCCCACATTGGCTAATATTTAGAAGGGCTCGTATAAAAAGAGATAAGAAAATCATAGGGGTGGTTTTCTTGGACTTACAGAGGGCACTTGAAATTATAAATACAGAATTACTTCTAAAAAAATTAAGTAAATATGGAATTGGAGGTAAAGTTTTAGAGTGGTTCCAGAGCTTTTTACAAAATAGAAGACAACTTGTTAAATATAATAACATATACTCAAGTGAAAAGCAGGTCAAGTATGGAGTGTCTCAAGGGTCGGAACTGGGACCAACATTATTTATTTTATATATAAATGACATTATACATCAGGTTCAAAATTGTAGGCTGAAACTTTTTGCGGATGATACCCTACTTCACTTCTCTGGTGAAAAAGAGGATGTGGAAAAGTTCTTCAACGAAGATCTTGTGGATATCTGCACCTGGATTTGTGATAATGGTCCAAAATTAATGTTACAAAAACGAAATTCATGATTATATCCTCGAAAGCAAATATAAATAACATCAAGGAAAATAAAATAAAATTCAATATTCAAATAAACGGAGAAAGCATTGAAGGAGTTAAATTGTTCAAGTATTTGGGAGTGATCACTGATAACCAACTGAATTTTAACAGTCATTGTGACTATATTAAAAAGAAAATGACGCGAAAACTAGGTTACGTATCTCGTTTACTAAACTGACAATCTGCAAGTCAATCATTGCACCTCATATTGATTATTGTGGCACCTTACTAAGTTTCCTAAGTAATGAACAGATTAATACACTACAAAAAATACCAAATCATGTAAAAGGCGAACTCCAATCACAATAATGCTGAACACACTGCAATTAATGAACATTAAACAAAGAGTTACATATAATACACTAATTTTTGTATACAAATTGAAAAATATCCCTCGTATTTATCAAATGAGCTGAATTATGTTCAAGATGTACATTGTCACAATACTAGAAGGCAAGCAGCAAACGATTTCTATATAAATTCTGAAAATGTTTTCTGTAACACTTTATTTAGAAAAGGTCTAGTCCTGTTCAACAATTTGCCTTTTGAAATAAAAAGATGTGTGTCACTAAATAGTTTTAAAAATTCGTGTGTGTTATTCGTAAAAGGAAACTATTGATTCAGAAAGGAGAAAATTGTAAATAGTAAATTACCAAATGATAGAGATCTAGTTATTTGTTTTCTTATCCTAAAATATGACGTTAATGTATGTATCTGAGTTCTATATTTTTTTTTACTTATTGACGTTTTGTGCTTTATGTATATGTACTGTAATGAAGAGCAATGTGCTAATAAAGTTTTATATATATAATATTCACATACAGTGCGGTCCATAGATATGGAATATATTCATTTTTAGCGTTATTATGTATTTGTTTAAAAAAACCTGAAACAAGTCGATTTCTATTGTCAATTTGACAATTTACAGTATGAAAATAAAACCCCTTTCTTGCGTCCCCTCTGAATTATGAGCACCCCCTCAAAAATTTTAGATGAGATTGGGGGTCGTGTGGGGACTCTCATTCTCTGTTCAGCATTATCAAGTTTTTCAAATTTGGTGCAATGATAAGTAAAAATTTGTTTTTTGAAAATGTAAAATTTTGATATTTTACGTAGAATGAAGGAAATAATGTCACATAATGTTTAGGAAGTATTTTTCAATTTATTTTACAATTGAATTGAATGTTCAAAATCACCACAATTCACTTCTTGGAATTCTTGTACAACATTTTGTGGGATCTCAGGGGTTATGTTGTTAATTTCTTCCGTTATCCTAACTTTTAAATCTGCAATATTGTCTGGTCTATCGAAATATACTTTTGATTTTTAATAATCCCATAAGAAGTAATCGAGAGGAGTCAAATCGGGGGATCTAGGCGGCCATTCAATCGTTCCACGTCTTCCAATCCACCTATTGGGAAAAACTTCGTTCAAATAATCTTCAACAATACGTTTGTTATTCGGTGGAGCTCCGTCTTGTTGGTACCACATTGATTTATCTATTGCATTTGGATCATTAACATCAGGAAAAGGTATTTTTAATGTAGGCTGTGAAAAGTTCATCAAAAAATCTAGATGAACCTCACCATTGACTGTGTCTTCAAAAAAATAAGGGCCAATAATTTTGTTGTTAATGATACCAGCCCAAACGTTCATTTTTTTAGGATATTTGTGTGTGAGCCTCACACATCCATGAGGATTTCCTCTGCTCCAATATCTACAGTTTTGTCTATTGACCGTTCTATTTAAATAAAAAGTGGCTTCATCAGAAAAAATAATTTTGTTTATGAACTGCAAATCTGCTTGTCATATGCGGATTTTCCTCAATCGCTAACAGTACATCTAACTTTTTTCCTCATCAAATTTAACATTTCGACCTGGTTTTTGAATAGTTTTTACATGTCCAGTTTCACGAAATTTTGTTTCTATTTTGCTAACTAAAGACTGTGAGACGTGTTCACCAGGGTATTTATTATTAATCATTTCACAAACTTCCTTTTGTGTTCTTGTTTCATTGCCGCATCCAATCATAATTAAAAAAACTTAATATTGCTGAACAGAAAATAAAAATAGCTTTCGAACAAAGTGCCACACGACCCACCTTCTCATTTAAAATTGTTGAGGGGGTGCTCATTATTTAGAGGGGGTGCAAGGAAGGGGTTATATTTTCATACTGTAAATTGTCAAATTGACAATAGAAATCGACCTGTTTAAGGTTTTTCCAAACAAATGCATAATAACGCTAAACATGAATTTATTCCATACCTATGGACCGCACTGTATATGATACAGAACAAAAGAATATAATAAAGTGTACGATCTTGTTCTTGTGTTCGATAACTATTCCCAAGTTTCATTTGTATCGTCATCTTTTACTAGAGAAAATGTGAGCGATGTTCATTTCAAAATAACATGCCTGATTTCCTCACGTTATTTGTACCAAAAAGAGTTATTCGTTTGAAGATAAGTTTCTACTAACTTGTTGGTATTTTTTGAGTATTCATGTTGTATAAATATTGAACTGAATAAATAAACCTCTCAAGATATGTTGGTTGCTTTTTATTCATGAAAGGTACTCGAACTCTGCGGATTGGCAATTTTAGCTTGCATTTTTTCAAGAAGGTATAATCCAATCAATTGAAATTGACCCAACAAAAATGTCAAAACAGCTGAAATTATCGATTCAGGAATTCAAAAGTATAAAGTATGCACAAAACAATTATTTACCATGCCATGGCGCTAAAAATTCTCCGAATTTTCATTTTGTGAGCTACAACACCAGAAGTATTGGAGACATGAAAAAATATCTCACAGAAAAGTTGTAGTTCATAATTTTTTCTACGAAAACGTTCTCTATAAATTTCGCGATAAACTATGTCGTGAGGGACATAAACACGATTTTCCATTTGTAGTCTAACGCCCGGTTGAAATTCTATTGAATACTGACAAAAATTGATAATCTATGACCACAAAAAATCCACATACCAATTTTGAATGGAATCCGACCATCATAACAAAACACGTCGTCTTCTTGGAGCCGCCATCTTGAATTCATTAATTTCGACTTAGAAATCATGATGTCCGACTCCAGAAACCCCCACACCAATTTTGAATGGAATCGGACTATAATCACAAAAGTCGTTGCCATCTTAGAGCCGCCATCTTGAATTCGTAGATTCTGACCAAAAAATAATGATCTTTGACCCCAAAAACCTCCACATACCCATTTCTATTGGAATAGGGCTATAACCACAAAATTCATCGCCATATTGGAACCGGCATTTTGACTTCATGAATTCTGGCAAAGAAATCAAGATGTCCAGCTCCAAAAACCCCCACATACCTACTAATTTTGAATAGAATAGAACTATAATAATTAAACTCGTCCGCCATATTGGAGGCATTTTCGTTGGCAAAAATTCCGTAATGCATTGTCACCGGAATAATGGAAAGCTGCCAAATTTCACGTTAATCGGACAACTAGAAGTAGGTCGGAATTCACTTGCAAGATTTGAACTAAACATACATACAGTGCTCGTTTAAAGTCCGTTCCCCCCTACTAATTTTTGAACCACCTGGTATATCGCAACGAAATTTGGAGGGCTTGAACAGGAAATAAAAACCTACTTTTTCATGAAAAAATCACAGCCATCTTCAATAATTTTTTTAAATAGAACACCCCGTATATTATTCCATTTTCGAAATCTGCTCATAATTCTCAACAGCTTTCTACAATACACTTTACTCCTAAATTCAATTGTTTTCGAAATATTAACGTTTGAAAAGTGACATTCCGGTTTAAAATGAAGTATGGATTTTGGTCACTTCCGGTAAAACATTTTGCTAACTAATCGTCATTAATTTGTAGTTAAATCTCTTAATGAATTCGACTAATAAGAGACGTAAAGAGAGTTTATTGAGGATAAACAGTACCACTTACCGAAAAATCTCGAAGCCTACGAATGTGTTCTGTAAATTCACAATCAAAACAAATTAGTTAGAAATTATAATTTATTTTTGAAAAACACTTTTATTTAACCCCAACAATTATTTCATCAAGTGTTCAATGTGGCCCCCTCCTAAATCTTGACAATAAAGTGCCCTATTATAAATAGCTTCTCTCACGTTGATGAAAGTCTGTTCATCTATTTCTTCACATGTATCTATTATTCTGCGTTCCAACTCTTCTATTGTTTGGCATTCAGTGGCGTATATTTTTGACGACAGATACCCTCAAAGGAAAAAGTCTAGAGGTGTAAGATCCGGAGATCTTGGTGGCCATTCTGTACTTGCCCTGCGTTCTATCCATCGCCCAGGAAAGTTTGCATTGAGGAACTATCTAGCCATGCAATCGAAATTCACGATTTTCAAACTCTTCCTGATTGTTTAATACAATTTGTCTTATTCGAGGTTCAATTTCAGTTTCTAAAAGATTTCTGTAAAGAACTCCTGTAAGATTGCCTCTGATGAAAATCGGTCCAACAACGCGATTGCCCAAAATCCCCGCCTAAACATTCACCTTTTTAGGCAACTGTGTATGTCCCTCTCTAAAAATATGCGGATTGGTATCGCTCCAGTATCGTACATTCTGTTTGTTGACTTTTCCATTAAGAAAAAACGTGCATTCGTCTGCGAAACATTCACGTTTTAGGAAGCCCCGTTCTCCTTCAATTGTCCTTGTTAACCACTCACAAAATTCAACCCTACGGTCTGGATCATCCCCCGTGAGAGCATGCAGGATTTTCATTTTAAGGATGGAACTTTTCTTTTTTCAGGACTCTTTGGACACTTTTTGAACTTACTCCACAGGATTCAGCAACTGCAGGCGTCGACTGAGTCGGATTGATTACCATTTCAGCAACAATTTCTACCTTTTTTCTTCTGAAAGAGGCGGTCTTCCTGATCTTGGAGCATCTTTCAGCGTACCAGTTGCTTGGAGCTCATTTAAAAGTTTGCGCAAATATGACCTAGAAATAAGATTCTCGGGAAATCTATCATTAAACATACGGACTGCTAGATGATAATTTTTTCCAGCTTCTCCAAATATCAAAACTGCTTGAAATTTATCGTTTAAACTACGAGCCATGATCAAAC
Source organism: Gonioctena quinquepunctata (assembly GCA_018342105.1). Classification (NCBI taxonomy): domain Eukaryota; kingdom Metazoa; phylum Arthropoda; class Insecta; order Coleoptera; family Chrysomelidae; genus Gonioctena; species Gonioctena quinquepunctata. Next base: position 142,774 of record JAFIRS010001454.1, on the reverse strand, counting down.
CTATCATAAAAGGATGTAGGCGGTCAACGGACTATTCGACAGTTAGCAGTTCAGTTTGACAGTAAACAAGATGTTACCGTGACAACGATTTTTTCCAATGCAAACTTGATTGAAAGCAACATCAGTGTTTTTGGTTGGGTTTGAAATGGCCACTAGGAGTGGAGTGTATTAGAGAGAACTGTTGAGAATTATGGGCAGATTTCGAAAATAAAATAATATACGGGGTGTTATATTTAAAAAAATTATTGAAGATGGCGCTCAGCGGCCATTTCAAAATGTTTAGCTGTGATTTTACCATGAAAAAGTAGGTTTTCATCTCCTATTCAAGCCCTCCAAATTTTGTTGCGATATACTGGGTGGTTCAAAAATTAGTAGGGGGAAACGGACTTTAGACTAGCACGGTATATGAATTTACATGAAAGCTTGTGAAAACATTTAATGGTGTTACTCGATCGGCCAGGTTTTCTGCAGCCAGCTCTCAGACATGTTTTTTTTTTTTTTTTTTTCGTCATTCGGCCAGACACAAGATGAATATTTATTAAAACACGTCGAGGACCATCCTCGGCCCGGCTACGAAATTTAACATTCAATTCTCTCTAATTAAATAGAAAAATTTCTGCCCTGGCCGAGGATCGAACTCACGACCTTTCGCTCATGAGTCGGACGCTAACCCACCGCGCCAATCCCCCCACCCTCAGACATGTGAAATGATTTGTTTTGGGACGAATATTCGGCCCAACCAAATCATTTTTCAATTTCGAAAGAGAAAAAAGCTGCCCAAGCCGGGGTTTGAAGCCACGCTCACTCCATTTCGTGAACCAGCTCCTCAGACCACTTGACCAACTGGAGAGATAGTAAGTGTCACACTTATTTCGGACATGTATTACATCGTCGTGGTTGCTTTTTCCGAAAAAAGGCCATAAAAAACTTATGCGCCACTTTTGCCCAGGCAGTCAATGATTTTTCTTATGTTTGCTGTGAGTACTAACAATTTGAAAACATTTCATTCCGTTACTCGATTGGTCAGGTTTTCTGTAGTCCCCTCTTGGACTATTAAGATTGAAACCCAAGTGAGTACCATCTATAACCCTGTTTACTGGTTATACTTCTTTGAAATTGACAGAACATTCAGAATAGTAGTGTCTTGAAATTAATTCTATATAATTCAGTGTACATTATTTTTACTAGGATATTGTAGTATAATTTTGAAAGTTCTTTTGATCTGCGATTATAGATAATTAATCCCAGCGACTATGAGTAGGGTTGAAGATGAACCTAGTTGTTTTCAAAATGTATTCCACTGATGTTGATAATTTTGTCTTTGATTTAATCCTACAATTCTTCGTATGCGGGGAAATCTAACGAATTATTGCATGTCTCTGAAAATGCCACTGGTGGAAATTGTCAGAACCGGCATGACTAAGTGAATTTCGCCGAAATAAACAGGTCGCCAAAAAACGCAATAAATGTATGCCCACGTCCATTATTAAAAGCCCGAAAATAGATTTTCTTTGTGACCGGTTGTTTCACCACAACACGCGAACCCTCCACGCGAACCTTTGGCGCAGTGCTACTAAAAATAATACCTCTCGTATCAAGGAAGTAGACAAGGGACCAGAAGGCATCTATCGCCTAACACTCAACTCCCTCCACTCATATAAGCCTCTAATAGGTGGACTCAAACTGAGATTATCCATAGGTTGAACTCTGGAGACACTGTTGTTATCTATCTGAATTTAATACTCATTGGAACCAAATAATCAATATTTTTTAAATCATCCCCGTTTTTCCTACCCTTAGGAGTTTTTTTTTCAAATCCAAATGGGACCAACTTTGAGGTATACCCTATCCATTAAAAAAAGAATAATCAAAATCGGACTATTGAGTAAAAAGTTATGCGTGTTCATACATAAAAAAAATATATACGCGTCGACTAGAGAACTGTAATCTTGCTCCTCAAAAGGTCTGATTTCACGACGTTTCGGCAAATTCGCATTAGCCCTCTTCAAGTGATGGTGGTGATGTTTTCGTGTTGTGCTCCTCAATTTGTAATGAGGAGCACAAAATATATATATTCAGGGTGAGTCAGAATAAAACCGACAAACTCCGACTACAGATTCCTCATCTCATTTCGAGGTGGAAAGTTGCAATCGAGGTAGGTCCTAAAATGCATCCCCTCTGAGATACAGGGTGTCGAAAGTACGAAAAAAATTAAAATTCAATTTGTTTTCTCCAAAATTCCTGAAGGGAATTTTTTTTAAACTTGGTACACTAATCAAGGTTTATCAACGTGCTAATTTGAAGTAATAATTTTTTCTTTTCGTGAACCAGTGGCGTAGTTACGATGGTATGTGGTCATATGTTCCTTTATATTTTCTTGGGACAAGTGAATGGACAAATGAGCTCATCGATACTCAACCTGAAAGTCATAACATATTATGTGCCTAAAAGCGGAGGTTTCTGAGATAATTGAGAAAATCTGAAGATATGTCCTCAGTAGAGACATAATTTCCTATGTGCAATAATCGCATAATGCTAATTTCTGACAACATATCGGAATATGTGTCAACCTCCTGAACATTTTTTGATTTTGGGAGAATCGGAAACATAGTACGGGTGAGTCAGAATGAGACCGATAACTCAATTTTTTCATTCATCATATTATTTGATCGAATCGATGTCGCGGATTCACTGATATGTTACCATACTTTCTTGCATATTATTGTTTTGACACATCAACTGACAAACAAACTCAACCTCAAATTCATAATACTCCACTTAGATTAGAGTTACGGTCTGAAATACTTTTTGCGAAAAGCTGAAGATCAGTACTCTTAATTTGTTGAAGTTTATGTTGGAGTATCGTTATCTTATCTTATCTAGGAAAATATTATCTAGTCAACATGTTTTTGATGAAGAAAAACAATTATTGTATATTAATATCTACTTAAATGATAGAAACGGTTTAGTGGGTACACTACATAGAAACAAACAAGCCATTTGAGCATATGTTCAAATGGACCATCATTTTGTTCAATACACAATTGGCATCTCCGTATCATCGTCTGTCGCACGCTTTGGAACATTCCTCGTGTATCCTGTATTAACGTACAAGCTGCTAAAATTCTTGCTGTTGAATCTTCCATAGATTCTACACGTGTTTCATGCACTAGAGATTCAAGGTATCCCCACAAAAAAAGTCTAGTGAAGTTCAATCCGGAGAACGTGCAGGCCAATGTATGGGACCACATCTACATATCCACCGATCATGGAATGTTTGATTGAGAAATTGACGAACGATTCGTTGGAAATGGGCCGGAGCTCCGTCATATTGATCCATCATTCCTTGACGAACCAATAAAGGTTAGTCTTCAAGTATCCCAGGTGAAACATGTTCAAGAAACACTCGGTAGTTCTGCCCATTCAAACGGGGAGGAAGAGGATACGATACGATTTTCGATTATTCCTACCCAAATATTCACGGTAAACATTTGTTGGTAGCCTCTTCGAAACCTACCATGCGGATTTTGTTCATCCCATAAATGGCTGTTCCTACTATTGAAATATCCATCTCTTGGGAAACATGCCTCATCCGTGAATAGAACATATCTAGGAAAGTCGTTTGCTCCTTCATTCATCCTCAAAAACAATGCACAAAAAAAATCTACAAGAGCCATATATAACCAGCATCTAGGGTCATCACCTTCTGTAAGCGAAATATATACAATAGTTGTTAACATGCTACCCGACTTACTGTTGATTGTAACACTTGTAACCCATACGAAATAGCCCGAGTGGTGGTAGAAGGATCTGCTGCTAATCATTCAAGAATCTGTTCTTCCGTAACATTATCTCTTCTTGTTCTATTCGCATCACAATGGTGTTCACTGAATTTAAAGGGCCCCGTTTCCTTCAATCGTCGATGCACAGCTATAAAAGTAGTGAAATATGGATGTTTGGATATCTATGTTGATATAATTCAGCAGCGGCTCTGACATTTTCCCCTGTTTCACCTTGAACGAAATGCATATCTGGATGTTCTTCAAATGAATAATCCATTTTGAAATGATGTTCACTGACTGAAATGATGACAGATGACTTGACAATAATACAAATTGTTTTGGTTTATTGTCAATTATGTCTAATGTAAGTATCGATATATCAGTGTGTTTCTACCGGGAATAATGAAAACAGGCTACGTTTCTTTTTAGTTCCAAATTTCGTGAATGTTTTATGCGTTGATCAGTGGTGTACAGAACAGCCTGCCACAAACTAGCATGGAAGGGTCGACTTTGCAACTAGTTATCACGAATCGAAAGAAATCTTTTAAGTAGATATTAATACACAATAATTGTTCTTCTTCATCAGAAACATGTTAATTGGATAATATTTACCTAGATAATTCAATCAGAAATGGCTTTGATAATGATACTCCAACATAAACTTCAACAAATTAAGAGTACTTATCTTCAGTTTTTGGCAAAAATTATTGCAGACCTTAACTCTTATCTAAGTGGAGTATTATGAATTTGAGGTTGGGTTTGTTTGTCAGTTGATCTGTAAAAACAATAATATGCAGGAAAGTATGGTAACATATCAGTGAATCCCCAACATCGATTCGAACAAATAATATGATGAATGAAAAAATGAGTTATCGGTCTCATTCTGACGCACCCGTACTATGTTTCCGATTATCCAACATTAAAAAATGTTCAGAAGGTTGACACATATTCCGATATGTTGTAAGAAATTAGCAGTATGCGATTATTGCACATAGGAAATTATGTCTCTACTGAGGACATATCTTCAGTTTTTCTCAATTATCTCAGAAACCTCCACTTTTAGGCAATGGTCATGAATTTATGGTTAAGTATTGATGGGCCGAACTGATGTCAAACGCTCATTTGTCCATTCACTTGTCCCAAGAAAATATAAAGGAACATATATGACCACATACCATCGTAACTACGCCACTGGTTTACGAATATAAAAAATTATAACTTCAAATTAGCATGTTGATAAACCTTGATTAGTGTACCGAGTTTAAAATTTTTCCCTTCAGGAATTTTGGAGAAAACAAATTAAATCTACATTATTTTCGTACTTTCGACACCCTATATCTCAGAGGGGATGCATTTTAGGACATACCTTGATAGCAACTTTTCACCTCGTAATGAAGTGAGGAATCTGTAGTCGAAGTTTGTCGGTCTTATTTTGACTCACTCTGTAAACGAATATGCGTTAATTCTGCTGCGAGTGTAGTTTGTTTTGCAGACTCTTTGACAGCGGCCGTGTGACATCATTTGTCCGAACCCTATTTTGATTAGGTTGAAAATGGAATAACTCTTTTAACCTCTATGATATTTTTCCATCCGAGTTTTCCCAATCATACGATTCTAATTACGCGCCGCTGGCAATGCCAAGCAACTCATAAGCTATTTTTAACTTTTTGCTTACAGTCTAGGCATTCCTCGTAACTTTCCCACTCAAACGGGAACACTCATGATTTCTTTTTCTATTTCAGAATATTTCGTTAAAGTCAAAACATGGGAAACGTAAGCAGTGCGCATTTCGAAGAAATTCTCGATGATAAATGGTGGCCAAAAAACGATGCGAATTGCGAGGAAAATAAAACAAAGACTTTGTTGAGCCAAAAATCGGCCAGTAGTAATCCAAGCACCAGTGTATCGAGTTCGAAACCATTATCCGAGGAAAACGAAGAAAAATTGAACGAGTTCAAATTGGAACTTGCGCGAAAACACGAAAAACGAAGAGAAATCATCAACGAGAAACGAAAAGAAATGGAAGACCTCAAACAGGAAGTTCTCAGGCTGAGGAGAGAAAATGAAGAGTTGAGAAACTCTGGACTAGCTAAGGAACTTGAAACGAGAAAAGAAGACTCCCGGAATGAAGAAAATACCCGACTACGCGAAGAAAATGAGGAGCTGAAAGCTCACCTGGACGAACAATCGAAGTTGCTCCAAGAAAGTGAATTCAATATGGATAAAAATCGTGAACTCAGGAAAAACATTACGGAGCTACAGACTGACCTTCAAAGTTTGAATTCCAGGCTACTGGATTTCGAAAATGAAAAACAGGAATACCGTAAACATGTGGTGGCCCTCAAGGATGTGATATCTGTGTCCAAGCAAATGGTGAAAATAAAAGAAACAGAGGTGCAAGAGGTAAATTAGCCAATGTTTTAAAAAAAAATCTAATTTTGTCAACAGTAACAACACAAGAACTTTTATTTTATCGGATAAATTTTTCTTTATAACGAAATAATTTTGCCAATCAGTAATTTTATGAGAAAAACTGACATGGCAAATGTCAGTTTTTCGAGCAAGAATAGTGATGGAAAAATTTACAGTATGAAATAAATATATCCTTAAAAGAAAAGCTCGAGTGTTTTTTAGCTAGATGAATTAACGACAGAATATATGAATGAACAACAACAATAATTATCATTATTGATACAATTGAACTATTTGAGTGAACAGTTATTAAATACACAATTGTTATAAATTGTTTGGTTTGGTGTACTGATTTAAAAATATTCTTCTCTGGTATTCAGACATGTGAAATATTCATTTTGATGTTTCTGATTCTAGGATCGTAAGGAACTAAACTCTGTTAGACAGTAATAAATCATTATTGAACTGTAAAACCGAGTCGTCTTTGTTGTGTTCCATAGGCATACGAGGTTAAATCTAAACTTGATGTTATTGGATAGCTTATGAAAAACTAATAATATTAATGATAGCTTCATTGCCCAACAGTTTAACCCATTTACAGGACAATACAAATTCAAATTAAGTATTTATAGAAAATAAAACAAATCAGTAGTCCAAGTTTGAGAACATAAGAAGAAACAAAAAGAGAAAAAAGAATAAAAAAGAATTAAATTCAATTAAAAAACAAACAAAAATATTAATAAGATACAAAAAGTATATAAGAAAAAATATATGATCTTAATATTCTAATTGTACTTTAGCTGATCTCACTACTTCAGCATTAGAAGAAAAGTGAATATCACAATAGTTTGATATTTTATTAAAATGTTGACACATTGCATGAATTGGCGCTTTGAACAATATATTGGTTCTGGCTATCGGAAGCCTAAAAGTCTCCATATGTCTTGTATGGAAAGTGGGTACATTGAAGTTCATTTGTTCAAGTATTTCAGTACTATTGACCTTGTTGTGTAATAGTTTCTGCAAAAAAACAATGGATGGGCATTTTCTTCTTGATTCAAGGCTGGAGAATTGTAACCCATCACAAAACAAATTATATTCGATTCCTCTATCTGGATCAACTCCAATAATTTTGAATGACAGCCACTCAAGAAATTTGCGCTGTACTCTTTCAACGAGGTTAATATGAATACTGTAATACGGATACCAAATTATAGATGCATACTCTAATTTAGAACGAACAAATGAATAATATAAGGTTTTCAGTGCGCGAATATTTGTAAAATTTCTGCAATTTCTAACGATAAAGCCATAGGTTTTCATTGCTTCAGATGACTTCGAATCGAAGGTAACACCTAAATCTTTTATAGATTCACATCCCAGATAGCACATGTTTGTCTAATGTACGTCCATTGGACGTACAACATGGATCTTGAATACATCCATTATACGTCCGGTTGCATCCATGAAGGTCCGGAATATGTCCAGCTAAAGTCCAGATACACTGGATATAACATCTTATGTACGTACGTCTAGGATGCCCAATGGACGTACATAAAGAATGTCCATTGGATGTATGAGAAACACATCAAATTCACGTCCATTGGACGTACAACATGGATCTTGAATACATCCATTATACGTCCGGTTGCGTCCATGAAGGTCCGGAATATGTCCAGCTAAAGTCCAGATACACTGGATATAACATCTTATGTACGTACGTCTAGGATGCCCAATGGACGTACATAAAGAATGTCCATTGGATGTATGAGAAACACATCAAATTCACGTCCATTGGACGTACTACATGGATTTGAATACATCCATTATACGTCCGGTTGCGTCCATGAAGGTCCGGAATATGTCCAGATACACTGGATATAACATCTTATGTAGTACGCCGAGGATGTTCAATGGACGTACATAATGAACAAGATTTCACAATGAAAATTGATCAGACAAAAGTTTTTGTATGAAATAACAAGCAGATGAAAAACTCACTTATTTTATTTTGTTGAGTTATCAAAAATTATGAAAAATATGAACGTTATAATAAAATTGTTTCCATAATAACAAAAATAAAATATTCTGAACTAAAAATCGACTCTTACTAAATAACAAACATAAAAAATAGGAACATAAAAAATGAATAGAATAGTAAAATGAAAAAAAGAAAAGATATGTTCAAACGGGAACTATGTAAGAATATTTCAATCTCCTTTTCTTTCATTTGCCCGTCTCAATCATTTCGATATGGACTCTTCAGCTTCTTTCCTTGAGCACGAAACTCTGGAATGTTCTGCAGCATCTATAAAATTCAGTTTGAATCAGATATTTTCATTGAATCAGGTGTGCTGCAGAAATCAATGCATATTTGGATAAATGTTCACCTATTCAATATTCGTGTTGTCAATTTATTGGGTCTCGAATCACAGAGTAAAAGGTGATATTCACTTTGAGAACAGCGATATTTCTGACTTATAAATTGATTTTCAATGCTGCTATAACCGGGTGATTTTTTTATAGAGCAACACCCCTGTATCTTTCTTAATATTAAATTTATACTATAGGTTCCTTGAAACTTTTTTTATATCGACTAAGCTACCTTAATATGAATGGATATTTCCATTTCAACCTCCTGTTTTACCGCAAGCTTTCTATAGTACTTGTTGAGAACCGCATTCCTGTTGGTCGGTTGATAGTGCCTTTTCATATTCACTTTCACGTGTGTCCAGTCCAATAGATATCATAGATTAAAAATAACTTCAAACGACTGACCTGATGTTTGTCCCTTCGGCCTTCACTCACTTCGACACTTCAATGAATACAAACGGATATTATAAATCTTAATTATTTTAACTGTGATTTTAACAGTGCCAGACCAAAACTCAAAACAACAGCATCAAACGTCGTGAATCGTGAATAGCGTGGCCATGACACATTAACCACAGAACACAGAATTGGTATTCTGTGACATTACACAAGACTCATCTTCATGTATGGTGGGTGCTCGCACTCGCAGCCAATGAAACTGCTGTGTTATGGCGTACACGACCGTACCTATCCGAATGGATTCGATCCTCATAATATACGAAAATCGGTTATTTTTGTTTAAGTGTTTGTATATCTATACCTGAATATTTTGCGTTTCATATAACTGTAGTTTTACCATATTTAAATTTTGTTGTCAAACTCGAACACGAAAATATGTAAAAAGTTGATTTATTCAGGGCTGGTTATTCAATCCGGGATGATCCACAGATTAACTAAACCGAGTTTGATTGCTACAGAGCTACTGATATGATTGGCAAGTAAACCGAGATTAGATAATCTGTGGATCATCTCGGATTGAGCAACCAGTCCTCAGTAAAGTGAAGGTACAGATGTGGTCCAGTATTGTACATTTGGTGTACATCTGAAAACGTACTATCATGGACGTTTTCAATTGATCCAGTTTTGTTTGTCCCATGTACTTACAGTTGTGAACATACAGTTGTGTCCAGATTTCTACATTCGCTGTACATCCGAAAATATTCAATTATGGAAATTAGCAATTGATCCAGTTTTGTTTGTCCAATGTAAATACAATGGTTAACGTACAGATGTGGTCTAGTATTGTACATTCGGTGTACATTCGATAACGTACACTTATGTAAAGTTCAAAATTGATCCAGTTTTGTTTGTCCATTATACGTACAATGGTGAACGTACAGATGTGGTCCTGTATTGTAAATTCGGTGTACATTCGAAAACGTACACGTATGTAAGTTCACAATTGATCCAGTTTTGATTGTCCATTATATGTACAATGATGAACGTACAGATGTGGTCCAGTATTATACATTCGGTGTTCATCCAAAAACGTACAAACATGGAAGTTTTAAAAGGATCCAGTTTTTTTCGTCCAATGGACGTACATGTACGTCTAATGAGTAACGTTAGGATTATTGGTCGATTATTGTACATCGAATGTTCATCCACGAACGTTCTCTTATGGATGTTCATGTCGGTCCAATATTTTACGTCCATTGATAATCCATGAGATGTACAATACGGAATGTACGAAGCCTATCCTGAATAGTACATCCATTGGACACCCATATCGAGTCCATGGACGTTTGGATTAATCTTGGACCCAAAATGGACGTCCACGGGACGTCTTGTGCTATATGGGATCTGGCCAGGATGAATTGCTCAATGATGTAGGGGAAGTGGATAACTGAAATTTTTCTAGTGAATCTTACGACCTCACATTTCCTTGCATTCAGGTGAAATTTATTATGAGTACAGCAAGATTGAACTAACTCGAGTTGTTCCTGTAGCCTTATACAATCATGGACTCTATCGATGGTTGAATATATCTTCAAATCATCAGCAAAGCAAAGTTTCCTACATTGAATAGTCTCACACAAGTCATTGGTAAATAATAGGAAGAGCAGTGGTCCTAGGTAGCATAGTATACATCGGACCTGAAACCATTGTAGCTCACATATTGCTGTCGATTGGAGAGATAATATTTTAAGAGATGTATTGCATCACTATCAAAGATGAGATATGAATGTGCAAAAAGGTATAGAACATCATAAATGAAACATATCTAGAATTTTCCGGAGAACCCAAAAATGCAATAAGCAATAGAAAAAACTAAAATGTATATCATAACTTTTTAATGCGACGTTCAATTGTTTTTCTATTTACATTTCCTGGCGGTTCCGACAAAATGCTACAACTTTCCTCATTTAACCATTTTTCTAGCTCTTCAAATAAGGAGGATATCTAGTGGTTCAAATATAACCAACAACCCTGTAAAGTAGGTTCAAAGATAGTTTCTGATGGATGGAAGGATGCATCTTTTTTATCGCTGTCAAAATGACAAAAATGTTATCATTAAATTACACATTTTAGATACGAGTTAATTTATCAGTATAAAACAGCGAGAAGTCATGTATTACTATAAAACTGATTGATTCCCTGTTTGATTGGTTCAAAAATAATGAAGGGAAAGTAATTTTATCGCTCAATTTATTTTTTAATTTTCTAGAAAGCCTGAAAATTTTACGGAGTGCGATTTGTGGTCTCATTATCTGATCAAAACACGAAAGCGAAGCTTGAGTGGTTTAATCTTTGAATGAATTATTTGCATAATTTTTGCAAATCGAATAACATCTTTCTTTTTCGAATTTTCAGCTCAAACAAAAACTGGAAGAGATCGAAAAGTCTCTTTCCGAGAGAGAATTGGACGTCCTCTCTCAGGACATGAAAAATGAGTACGAGAGACAGCTTTCCAATATAAGGAATCTCAGAGTGTTATACGAAGAGAGACATAGAGTAGAGCGGAGAGAAAAACTGGAGCTTGCCTCCCAGTTAGAAGAAGCCAAAAAGGAGATTCAAGCTGAAATGGAAAAACAAACGTAAGTATATTCATTTGTTTTTTGTATAAGATGAGTTTTTTATAAATGTCAGAACTAGGAGGTACCTTCTCATTGAAGTAATGATATTTCTTTATATTATTTGATAATCGATGCGTGTTGAAGTTATTACCATTATTTTGCATTTTTCACAAGAATGCTTAGGAAATGAATTTGATGTTTGAGTAAGTAGTTTTGGTTTTTTGTAGGGGGGCGCCACCTATTCTATTTATTTTTACTAGTTTGAAATAGTTTGTATCAAGGGTGCAAAATCTCTTTGTTTAAATAAAATTTGCAAGAAATATCAACATTTTATTTCAATAAATTTTGAATATGTAGAATAAAATAAAATAAAGGAAACTAAATTTATTCAAATGAATTGTTCAAAGTCTCCACCTTCAGCGAAGATACAGGCATTCAGTCTTCTAGTCATTGAATCTCGTACCTGCTCAAAATTATTGGAGTGTTTCTTATTGTTTCACAGGCGTCTACTACTCGGTTTCTTAGATCTTCCTCGTTCGCTACTGGAGTTTTATGAACTAGTGACTTCAAATGTCCCTCAAAATCGAAATCTAGCGGGTTTATATCTGGGGACATTGGTGCCCACGCCTGGTTAGGTTCTTCTACACCCCTACCGATCCGGATAGACAGCGTTGAGGAATTCCCTGGCCACAACGCTAACATGGGCCGGAGCCCCATCATGCATAAACCACTTGCGGATACGAATTTCTAATGGTACATTCTAAAGTAGTCCCGGCAATTAATTTTCTAAGAGTCTCTGTAAGTTGCGCCATTCAGTCGGAACGGAAGAAAGAAAGGACATATCAAGTAATTATCAATTATTGCCGCTCATACATTTACAGAAAATTAATACTGATAATATCTTTCACTAACTGCGTGCGGATTCTCCAGAGCCCAAACATGGTTGTTATGAAAGTTTGTGATAGCATTTCGGGAGAAGTTTGCCTCGTCCGTGAAGAGTACATATCTTGAAAATTAAGAATTTCCAGCAAATTTTCTCAAAAACCACAGTCACATAGTAATGCGTTGGGGAAAGTCTCGTGGCAAAAGAGCTTGTACCCTTTGAATATGGTATGGATAAAATTGTTGATCGTGGATAATTCTCCAAACTGTGGACTGAGTAGAATTGAGATCTTCAGCAATGATTATTGTTCTTGTTTCTGGATTCTCCTCGAGAGCGTTCAGAACAGCTTTTCCAATTCTGGGGTTCGGACTGCTCGTGGTCTTCCAATAATATCAGCTACCCTCTTAAAGCTACCTGTTTCTGCCAAACGACGGTGGAGACTGGTAAATGTTGGAGCTGAAAGCAGTACTCGATTAGGTAATCGCTCCTGGTAAATACGTCTTGCTTCGCGCGCATTTCCATCCACAAGGCCATAAACGAAATGCATATCGGCTAAATGAGCATTATTGTTTATATAATCCATTTTTTCAAAATTAGTGTTTTAAAACTTACCGAAACTTTAAAAAAACAACAAGACGTTTAATTGTCACATATAAGATAAATTTACTCGTCAATGAAGCTTCACACAGTACAGTGAAAAACTTATCAGACTAGTCACATATATATAGAAAGTACAAAAAATATGTGTGTATAAAAGTCTCATAAACATACACATGATGCAAGACAGATACAAAAAGTGCATAAGTTGCACAATATAAATATACACAACATGATACACAGAGTAAAAATATAAATATATAAAAAGATAATAAACATCAAGAAATTGCAAAGAATCAATGTTGGAATTTCAGAAACTCCCCCAAGGAATAAAATGCGTCATTACTCAGAAATTCAAATAATTTTGTTTAAAATACATTGAAACTCTCGATTTCACCAAACATTTCTAAAGTATGGTTTTAGCTTATAATGCACTGGTAAGTGTAAGAACCCTGAGCAATGCCTAAACGTGAAAATGGTAAACGGAGATGATTAGCATTGCGAGAGGTGTGTTCGTGCACCATACTTCCTCTCATATGTGTATGGCTCTCTTTTTCTATATTAAGAATAATTAGAAATATGTACAAACATGGAAGTGTCAGAATCGAAAGCTTAATGAATATTTGTCTGCAGCTCTCACGTGGATGAGCACCTACAAGACATCTTATTATTTTTTTCTGAATTAAAAACACCTTATGAATGTGAGCAGAGTTGCCCCAAAATATCAAACCATACCTTAATGATGACTCAACAAGTCCACAGTAAGAAAACTTGAGAATTTCTGGAGATACAGTACCACGCAATTTCCTAATAACAAAACACATTCTGCTCAATTTGGAAAAAAGATTATCCATATGAATCTCCCATGTGAGTTTGTGGTCTACATACACTCCTAGAAATTTTATATGATCAACTTGCTCTATAGACTTGTGATTCATCCTGATTAAGGCGCTGTAGTCACTGCTCATATTTTTTGGTTGGAATAACATGGAATATGTTTTACTGGTATCAACCGATAATCCATTGGTGTTACACCAATCATAAAATTGATTTGCACATGTATTTGACATTACCACTGATCCAACTAATTCGTTTTCAGCTATGAGCTGATTTGTGTCATCTGCATATACAATCATTTTGTTTTGGGATGCACAAGATTGCATTATATCACTAGTAAAAATAATGAAAAGCAAAGGACCAAGAATAGACCCTTGTGGCACGCCTATAGAAACATTTGCTGGTTTTGACCTCATTGAGTCCATGTAATATGTAATTGCCAAAACTACTTACTCAAACGTCAAATTCATTTCCTAAGCATTCTTGCGAAAAATGGAAAATAATGGTAATAACTTCTAGAAAACGGTTGCTTATAGCGACTTGTAACTTTTTTACGTAGATATGATAGAGGAATTGACTTTTTTACCGAACAATGTGCTAGAAGTAGGCTCAAAAAAGTTATGAATCTTCAAAAAAGAGAAAGACGAGTAGACGTGTAGAAACCCCCTACAAGTAAGATCAATGATAACATCAGGTTCGAATTCGACACCTCAAAAAACCTCTCAATACCAATTTTCATTCAATTAAAGTCAGTATTTCGAAAGTTATTTAAAAAAAAACGAAAATAAAAATAAAATTTCAACACCCTGTATCTTGGAAACGAAGCGTTGCCGGATATATATTTATTTGGACAATTCATATTAGAATATTGTGAGGAATCACCTCCTGAAGTTTGTCAAAGTACTTTTGGATCACGCTTTATTTGAACCCAACACATTAAGATCAATTTAATCAATAGATTCATCCATGTACAAATACATCATTTATCGCAATTTATCATGATTATTCTATAATATTATGTCATTACAGTGAATTGGAGGACAGGATATCAGAGCTAGAGACAGACAATTCCAAAAAATACGACGAAATCAAAACTCTAGAATCAAACTTGGGCCTCTCCAAAGCCGAATCCAAACAATTCCAAGCCGAACTTGCAGTAATCAACCAACTTTTCTCGGAAATCCTCCTCGGTTTCAACAGTTCGCAGGTTCTGGATCTGGACAAACTCCAAAAGCATCTGGAAGACCACCGCGATCTCCTGCAGGATATAGTGGTGAATGAAATCTCGTCGGAAGTATCGTATGCTCTGCCGAAAGTTCTTCTCGATCTGCTCAATCAAGTGAACACCGGAGAGACAGAAGTGGAAGAGGCTAGAGGTGGTAGTCATTTGAACCATGGACAGCTCGAACCGATAGAGGAGGAGTCAGGTAAAAAAAAAACTATTTCCTAGAGAAATCGGGGCTTGCATGCAATTTTGTATCAGAAAACCAAAAAACTAATCTACTTTTATGTGGACCTCAAAATCTACAATCAAAAATTAGCATTTCTATAAAATCTACCCCAATCCTATCTCATTGTCTCCAAAAATTCATCAAGCTGTGTTGAATTCACTACGTTATCTGAAAATGTCTAGACATTCAACTAGAAAACACCCTATACAGGGCTTTTCACGATGAGCGTTAATTAGACGTTTCTGGCAAACCAGACAACCGATCAACCTGAATATTTCACAGTATGCATAAATTGATATGATCTACACGCCTAAATTATTTTAGACGATGCGGCGTTGCCGCTTTTACTATAAAGTAGCGGCTACTTTGATTTTTCGAACAGAACACCCTGTATATAATATCATATTATACTGTCTTATCACTTTGTCAACAACTTCATGTACTATTTCCCTATACCTATCTGTTACCGTTTGGAAGATATAAATTAATTTCATTTTTTTTTTACCAAGCATGTACTTTAATAAACACTGATAATCTTGAACTCTGGTACTGAGACGATCAAATTCGAAATGGAGTGGAGTGATAGCATGACGATCTTCACTTCGAGTCATATTTTTATTTGCCTTAAAAAATGCAGATACTTTGTTCACATGATTAAATGAGTGGAAGTCAATTTTATCAAATGGAACACCCTGTATATTTCCACATTTTTGAGCTCTACATCCAATTTTAGATTGACTTTGTTCAAATAATCCTATTTCGATTTCGAACCGTTTTCGAGATAAACTGTTTCAAACAGAAAATGACGTGGTTTCCTTGTATTCATCACTTATTTTTGAAATTTAACGTCTATTTATACTACGTAATATTTCTTTCCGATTTAGTTTTCCAACAGTCTCAAATCAGTCAATTCGAAATTGATATGTATCTTAGAAAAAGTTACAATTTGTATGCATTGAGGTATTGAGTGTCCCTACCGTACAACATTACAAATTTTTTAATAGTGTGCTTTGGAAAAATGAATGATCCAATTTTGAAACGTCAAACTTTCGTTGGTGGTTTTGACTGATTGTGATACCAATTGAAGTGAGTTCATACAGCACGTTAAATAAAATAAATTAAAATAAGAAATAATTGTTTTCAGAGTGTTTATAGAGCTGAGTAAATTAATGTTAAAAGTAAGAAGCTGTCAATCGAAATTTGGGATTTTATGTTGGGGTTACCTCAATTTCAATGATGTATACTTGTGAAATTGGTCCCTGTTATTGTTCATTAAATGATAAATAAGCTACTGTTGACAACACTAACAATATTATAAAATTTTCGTCATCTAACGACATTATTGTCCAAAAACGAAATTTAAAAAAATGGCACTGAACATACCATTTTCCAGTTATGAAAACAAAAACATATACCAGGACTAAATAGCTATTATATCATGTCCATCTATCATCAACTTTCGTCAATTTGTCTAAATTATTCAATATGTATATGTGCCTAACAACTAGTCAAAGTAAAATAAAATAAAAGATAAAAGTTAACCATCTTTCATTTTACTTCTTATTTTATATTACTTCTTATTTTATTTTATTTCTGTATAAACTTATCATGGATGTTGTGTAGTTTTAACTTTTTAAATTACTTTATTTTATTTTACTTGCTGTATAAACTCACTATTATAATAGAAAAATGTCAA
Source organism: Gonioctena quinquepunctata (assembly GCA_018342105.1). NCBI lineage: Eukaryota > Metazoa > Arthropoda > Insecta > Coleoptera > Chrysomelidae > Gonioctena > Gonioctena quinquepunctata. The sequence continues at coordinate 125,726 of JAFIRS010001454.1, read as the reverse complement.
GATTAGGTTACAGTAATGAAGATTTCTTGAATTTATTAATAATTTATGGTGAGTGCAATAGAATTGCAAGTAGAACATGCCGAGTATTTCATGAAAGATATCCACAACTTCCGAAGCCGAATAATAATGTGATAAATCGACTACTGAAAAACTGTAGGTTGAATGGAACCTTTCGTCCAAAAATCATTCGTAGAAAGCCTGAAGTGGATGATGATGACAATGGCATAACAGTTCTGGGGTTTTTTCATGCATTTCCAAATGCACGAGGCTGAAAGGAAGATAGGTATACCCTACGTGACAATTTACTGCATTCTTAATAAGCACAAATGGCATGGAAAATCTTTTGAAGAGATTACATGTTTGTTTAAGTAGAGTTGGAGATGTGTCCGAACATATTCTGAAATACACTGACAATTGAATTAACTATTGTTTGAAGAGCAGTTTCATTTGATGGTTGCAGAGTATTTTAATAATTATTTATCCATTGTATTATCTGTGACTGATGAAGGAACATCGAACGGAATCTGTTAAATTTCAAAAATAAGTGATGAATACAAGGAAACCACGTAATTTTCTGTTTGAAACAGTTTATCTCGAAAACGGTTCGAAATCGAAATAGGATTATTTGAACAACGTCAATCTAAAATTGGATGTAGTGCTCAAAAATGTGGAAATACACAGGGTGTTCCATTTGAAAAAATTGACTTCCACTCATTTTTTCATATGAACAAAGTATCTGCATTTTTTAAAGACCTGTATGAGGCAAATAAAAATATGACTCGAAGTGAAGATCCTCATGGTATCACAACACTCGGATGGAACGAAGTTCCTTTCGATTAATTAGTGAAGGAATTGTAATATTTTTTTTTAAGTTATAATAATATTTTATATATATATATATATATATATATATATATATATGCACTCTGTCTGTCTATTCTTTCGTACACGTCATAGATGCGCGGGACTTTGTAAACACAACAGATATGTATATACTCTCTCGACTTCGTAAACACAACAACGTATAGGTTAGAACACGCACGGCTTGCTAAATACATATTAAAATATAATTTGCTTTTAAATTTATTAAAGTTATGACGCGTACACTTGCTAAACACACAATAATGGAGAGGTTGTAACGCGTATGACTTGGTTAGCACAATAGTAAAGAGAGGTTATAATGCGTACTTGCTAAAAATACATAAGCATTTATTATTGTCTCTATAAAATCTCTACTTACCTAACTCCATCAGCAATATCCGGAACTTGTGCAGAAACACTGTCAGGATTCATTATTGTTATTATTTTTTATTATTTATTATGTACAAAAAACCTATATACACTCAACAAAAATAATCGTCGTGACACCACACTGTTCAATGTGAAATAGAAAGACGAAACGAAACTAACTGGCTTGCTTTCTATGAGAGAGAGAGAGAGAGACAGACAGAGAAACACGCGCACGCCGCACGGCTTATAACCATAGCGAAAGTCTCGTTACAACTTTTGGTCTTAATTTATTCCGTCTAGCCCTCTTTCGCAACGCGCGATAAGGAACTACGTTCCAAAAAATCGAAATTAATGTATATCTTCTAAACGGTAACAGATAGGTATAGCAAAATAGTGCATGAAGTTGTTGACAAAGTGATAAGAAATCATAATATGATATACAGGGTGTTCCATTTGAAAAATCAAAGTAGCCGTCACTTTATAGTAGAAGCGGCAACGCTGCATCGTCTTCAGGCGTGTAGATCATAATAATTTATGCATACTGTGAAATTTTCAGGTTGATCCGTTGGCTGGTTTGCCAGGAACGTCTAATTAACGCTCATCGTGAAAAGCCCTGTATAGGTGGTTCTTCAAATTTCCATAAAGCAACGTTTCTATTCTCATTTAACGTGATAAAAATCATTCTAGAATCTGCAACCTCCACGATCCACCAACAGATGAACAGTGCAGAAGAAATCGTAGAAAATCTCCCTAAAGTCTGGAGAGTCCTCATAGAACTCCTCAGCCACCGCATCGTCCCTAACAATACCCTCACAGAAGACGGAGACGACGAAAACCCCTGCTACAAGACCGTAGAAACGCCAAAAGGACCCAGTCTAGTGCTGAGCGTCAGTCAAACGTTCATCAGATTGAAGGACCTAATTCTAGAGAAGAAGGCTCTGGAGAAGGAGACTGGCCATTTGAAACAGCTGAATGGCCATTTGGAGAATAGGTTGCAGGATCAGGAGAAACGGCTAGAAATGGTGCACACAGAGTTGTCGAAAACGTGGCTTGTGGTGAGGTTTTTCATATTTATGTAAACATGAAGATATATTTGACACCCCGTAAGATACAATAACAGAATTTTAAAAATAGAAAAAACCGAAGTAAATACATAAAAGATTCAATATAAATTGAACCAGAAAATGGTAGATCACAGGGGAAAAACAACTACTTTCCTAGCTAATACCACGCAGAACGTTGAATGATATTCACCTGAAAATCCATGCATACCTCCATATAAATGGACATTGAATGCAAATGTTTCTTTCTGATAAGCTCGATTATATTTAATTTATGTCGTGTTCGCCTAACAATCCGCATACCGGTTTCAGGCTTTTTTGGCCCTTATCAGTACGGAGTAGTCACCAGCCAAAGGTCCGAAAAGCTCTGGCTGAAGCGAGACACAACATAAACAAACCATCATCGAGTCTATAACACCTATAGGTACGCCGGAAAAGAAAACTTTTAACTGGCGGTACCTAGTGACAGAAAGAAACACTCTGAAAATCTCCCACCTCGATAGGTTTCTAAATAAAAGATTCCTTCTCAGTAGGAGTGGCAAGCCCGACTAGCATATAGTGAAAGATAAACGCCATGTGAAGTGGAATAAAAATAGAAAAAACCGAAGTAAACAGTCTTCTTCACATAAAAGATTCAATATGAATTGAACCAGAAAATGGTAGATCACAGGGGAAAAACAACTACTTTCCTAGCTAATACCACGCAGAACGTTGAATGATATTCACCTGAAAATCCATGCATACCTCCATATAAATGGACATTATACGTCCATATAAATGGACACAGAATTCTGGTTATGTGTATTAGATGGACCAGCGAATTTAAATTTTATATTTTCGACGTTGCCAAATGTACAGTTTCTGAGATATACGAACAATATGTTTATTTTTAAATGGTACAACCCGTATATTTTACAATTTTCTGTTACAGTTTTTTATTGCCCATGCAGCATACAAACTGTTAATGGCCAATATTGACCATTAATTTTAAGAAATTAGGAAAAATATTTTTATTGCAACCGGTGATATTAACATAAAGAGAAAATAAAATGGGCCACTTGGTATTTGTTAAAGTTTAAAAAAGTCTTTGCTGTTTTTGCTGCTTTTTTATGTATGACCACGTATAACTTTTTACAGAAGAGTCCGATTCCGATGATTCTTCTTTCATTGGATAGGATATACTTCGAAGTTGGTCACATTTGAATTTGAAAAAAAACGTCAAACGGTAGCATACTAAAAATGCCGTTGATCAATTATTGCGTTATCAGACATGCACTCTGAATATTGGGAAAAAACTTTTCTTGCGTGTTTTTGCCTCCTGAACACGAATACGGCGGTCTCATACCGTTCCCGAGTTGGAGAAATTAAAAAAAAATTAACCTCATTTTCAAGCACCGTTTTCTCGCACAAAAATCACTCAAAATGCCTCCTTCTTTTTACCAGCATAAACAATACACCCCAAGTCACTTAGTTTCGGCACAACTTTGCACAAAATATCGTCGTTTTTATCGAAAAAATCCTCCTTACACAGTTCCAAATGAACAAATTTCACACTTTGACAGATGGAATTTAGTCACTTTGCCTTATTTTTCATGTTTGTAATGAATGAATCACCGCCCACAACAATTGCACACATAAATGAAGGGGGAACTATTGCTCACATTTGAATTCGAAAAGTTGGCGCATAACGCAATAATAGATTAACGGCATTTTTGTATGCTACCGTTTGACGGCAGTTTAAGAAAATCCAATAAAAAGCCGTCCGACGCGTCACTTCAATGACGTCATATCTATTAACGGCATTTTAGTAGGCTACCGTTTAACGGCAGTTTAATTTCAGCCTTTCCGATTTGGATTATTCTTTCTTTATTAGGTAGGGTATATCTCATAGTTGATCATATTTGAATTTGGAATTGAATAATCCATCCCTAAGGGTATAAAAATAGGGGATGATTGATTTTTCAATTGTGAACATTGGCACACATATGTAGTAGACATTGACAGATCGCTATTGTCATTATTTTTGTTCTCCTACATGCGTCACAATAATAACATTATATTAAAGGAGGGAATATACAAAGTGATGAAACAAACCAAACAGAATTATCAAAAATAATTCATATTATATAACAATAAATAGTTAAAGTAGATAATCATATTATTTAACTGTTAATAGTTGAAGTAAGGTGAGTGAGTAAGTATTTTAGAAGAAATAAAAAATTTAAGTAGGTGGTAATTAGTAGATTTCAGCGAAAAAAATTTAAAAAAAAACTTTTTAACAAAAAATTAAACCGACGAAAACAGAAACTGAAAATTAAAAAATAAACATTTTTGTTAATAACTAATCTCCTAAACTAATATATGTAACTAATTTTGAGTCGGCGCCAAACAAACTAGCAATTGAATTAGGTGAAGCGTAAAATGATGGCAGCGAGATGCATGGCTGCGTTTTGATGACTTCTTTCATAGATGATCTTCGATAATTGTTTGTTTGATTGGCGCCGACTCAAAATCAGTTACTTACATTAGTTTAGGAGCTTAGTTATTGAGACTAAAAAGGTTTATTTTATTTTTTACTTTTCAGTTTCTGTTTTCGTCGGTTTCATTTTTTGTTAAAAAGGTTTTATTGAAAATAGGCTTACCAGCGATAAAAATCAGAGTAGTAAAATACAATGCTACATTTAACAGAGCATCAAAGAATTGAAATTTCAATAATAAGGATGTGGTGACAGGTACTATCATAATATTATGAAATTTGAGTATGTTTCATTTGCGACATCATTTCTAGGACACGAACACACGAAGAGGTATGTGAAATATTCAATAACAAGTATGAAGACAGAAACTTCTATAGCACGTATCTAAAATTATTCATAACTTTGAGGAAAGTGGATATGTACGAGAACTACAAAAAGTGGCCGTCCTGCTATTCCAAAGCAAACAAAAACTGACATTTTTTCGTCGATGATTGAAGACCCCTCATAAGGCTACTAGAGTTGTTGCAACCGATAATCGCATATTTGAAAAAAGAAAAATGGCATCCCTATAAAGTACAATTGGTACAGGAACTGAACGAAGATAATCCAGATCGCAGATTGGAGTTCTGTGAAACAATGTTGAATAGATTTGACACTAATCCTAATTTCTTTAATCAAATCCTTTTTTCGGATGAGGCTACTTTCCAGTTAAATGGCACGGTCAATAAACAAAACTGCAGGTACTGGTCAGATGAAAATCCTCATTGGATGGTGAAGGCACATACACAGTATCCACAGAAGATCAATGCAGGATTTACCAATAATACCATTATTGGACCTTATTTTTGAAATATAACCATGAAAAGTGAAGAATACTGGGCAATTTTAGAATTAGAGTTGATTCCAGAATCAGCCAGACTCTTTCCTGATGATATAAATCCTCATATCGTGAATAGATCAATTTGGACTCAGCAAGATGGAGCGCCTCCTCATTATCTTCGAGGCGTTCGTGAGTTTATCGACATTACATTTCCAAATCGTTGGATTGGAAGAAGAGGAGCTATCGAATGGCCAGCAAGAACTCCGGATTTGGCACCTCTAGATTATTTTTTGTGGGAATATTTAAAAAGCAAAGTGTATGTGAATAGGCCACCGACTATCCAAGGACTAAAAGACAGAATTACAGAGGAGATAGCACTAATTTCTCCGGCAACGATTATTAAAGTCTTGGATGAATTTTCATTCAGAATGGATTTCCGTTTCCGAAGACAAGGAGGTCCTATTGAACATCTCCTTTAATTTTTTCTTTGGGTATTGTTTTCTGTTTATACTGCAATATTAATTACAAAATAAAAATGGTTTTCCTGATTTCCTAAAATCAATGGTCAATATTGGCCATTAACAGTTTGTATGCTGCATCGGCAATAAAAAACTGTAACAGAAAATTGTAAAATATTCATTCATCCATTTGAAAATAAACATATTATTCGTATATCTCAGAAACTGTACATTTGGCAACGTCGAAAATATAAAATTTAAAATCGCTGGTCCATCTAATATACATAACCAAAATTTTGTTATTATATCTTGTGTCAAAGATATCTTCATGTTACCATACTTTACGCGCGCACTGTTATATTAAATACAGATCTTATTATTTCTGACAACACGTGGGAACAGTATTCCAGAGCTGAGATTTAGAAGAAGTCAAATATAATTTTAAATGGAATCCTACGGCAAGCGACACCTCTTTTAAAAAGTATCGAAAAAACCTATTCAATGATACTAATTTTGTTTATGTTTATGGCAGTTTTGGCAACTCGCTTTTGAAAAACGCAAAGCTGTGATGAATTAAATCAGTTAATACTAAAATTCCAAATTCAAGCTCCGCCTCTGGATAGTTGTTTAAGTGCTTCAAGAAGCGAAATGGTACGTGCTTTAGGTGATAAAGTAGCAGCGATCCTAATTCTTGGTGAAACTGGACAAAATATTCATGCAGCAGAACGCATTTTTAATGAGAGGTTTCCCGATCGCCCCGTTTCGAGGACTTATTTAAGGGAGCTTCTTCGTAAGTTTGAAACAACGGGTAGTATTAATGATGCGAAACGATCTGGCAGACCACAAATTTCTGATGAGAAAAAAATTGATATACTGGCAGAAGTAATAGTTAATCCTACTTCTTCAACAACTCACGTTGCATCTACCTGTGAAGTCAGTCGAAGTACAGTACACAGGACGTTGAAAAAAAACAAATTTCATCTATACAAATTAAACATGGTTCATCAACTCTCAGACGACGACCCAGACCGAAGACTAGAATTTTGTGAAAATATGGAAACTAAAATTAACCAACAGCCAGACTATGTCAAAACAATTTGTTTCAGTGACGAAAGTACTTTCTATCTAAATGGAAATGTAAATACACAGAATGTGAGGTATTGGAGTGACGCAAATCCTCACCTGTTTCGTGAAACACATACCCAATTTCCCCAGAAGGTGAATGTTTGGGCAGGTATCCTGGGAAACCACATCGTTGGGCCTCTTTTTTCAAATACTAATTTAACTGGTGAGGTTTATCTGGAGCTGTTGCAAAACGCAATAGAACCGTTAATCCTTGAAATTTTGGAAGATAATCCAGATGAATTCGGCAATTTGGAAATAACATTCCAACAGGTATGGTGCTCCTCCACAACTATAACGGTGCAGTAGGACGGTATTTGGATGAGGAGTATCGTGGTAGATGGATTGGACGACGAGGTTCAACGGAATGGCCAGCTCGATCACCGGACCTCACACCTTTGGATTTTTTTTTGTGGGGGTACCTTAGATCGAAGGTTTACGCCACTGAACCTGACAATATTGACGTTTTGAAACAACGTATCGTTGCAGAATGTGAGGCTGTTTCCGCAGACACATTTGCAAAAGTACGAGAAGAGTTTGAAAATAGGATATTCCACTGTCAGGAAGTAAATGGAGGTCACTTCGAGCAATTTCTACTGATTCTTAAATCTGTAATTAATATCATACTGAATGGAATTTAAATTTTAATGTTTACTAATGAGCCATTAAAACTGCCATAAACACAAACAAAATCAGTATCATTGAATAGGTTTTTTCGACACCTTCTAAAAGAGGTGTCGCTTGCCGTAGGGTTCCATTTAAAATTATTGGTCACAATGGCCTTGTGACGTCATCTTTGACGATTTCGTCATCTATCATCACTAGTAGGGAAGTTTACAACCTTTTATATTCAGTTTCCAAATTTCACTTGTTTATGTATAATCGTTCCAAAAATAAGAGGGGGGGAAAGGGGACTTTTGAGAAGCACTGTATATCTAGTCCATGAATCAGTCGATTCAGAATGTTTGGTGAATTTATTGTGTATAATAATGACCTATCTTCCTGACCTCATTTCACTGTTTTCAAAGATATAATGCTAGATTGTTAATAGGCGCTTATATGGGCCATTTTGTTTTCATTGAAATCCCAACAGTGGATTGACGCGGTTGATTGGTAGGATACCCGCAATCGCACCATAATCTGTACCATGCATCCTAACTCCGTCTACCCGCTGAAGTCTTGCTATGTATTAATGCGGGTGGTAGTCTGGAGGCCTACTGGTGGCCGTCGCGACATGGGCTAGCCGAGTCGACGACTTATCATGATTATGGCCCGCTTATGTTGTCTGTCGGCAGTTTTTAAAGTGCCTCTAGAGGCCCACGCGTAACATGTTTGCTGGGTTATTTATGATCGTTTGTAATGTTTGTTTATTTGTGTTATATCTCCTGTAAGGATATCAAGTCCTACAAAAGGCCTTGCAGGATTACACAATGACAAATTTTAAAACTTTTCGGAATGGCCCAACTCATTCATGTCTCGAGGGTTCAGCCAGTGGATAGAGTTCAGAGAAAACTCCGAAAATACATTTAATCAAACAAATCGATTTTTTCAGGTTGGAAAGATGCAAAAACAACACCAAATGCTCCATACCCAGGAGAAAATTCTACGCTACGAACTCGCCCAAAAACGAAAGCTCCTCACAGAGCTCAAAGAAGAGCTAGAATATAGCAGAGAAAAGTGGGCCGAAGCCAGAGCGAAGAACTCAAAGACTGAAATACAGTGGAGGCAACTCAGAACAGAATTCGCTGCAAGAAAGAACACCGTGTTGAACGATGACCTCAACAACAGCGCGGAAAGCGGGTATAGTGACGATAGAGAATGTTCTAGCAGCGATGATGAACCAGGATATGAAACGGATATCTCAGAGTGTGCCCAAAAAATTGAAGATAGCCCGGGAAGTCAGGAAACTCTCCACCAACCAACCGAAAATGGAGAAGCAACTGAAGAGGGCCAACTGACAGAAACAAATTGTCCTGTAGAACTTGAACAGCCGAAGACTGACCTCGTACATAGTACACAAGTACCTGATTCATCCCACCAAAGTTTGGAAGTGGAAGATACACCGCAAAATTGTGCAGAACCAAGACAATTCGAGGGAGATCTGCTCACCAAAGAACCGGAAAATGTCACAAATATTTACAGGGAAAATCGACCATCCACCTCCACAGGAGCTTCCACTACATCAGCAGGAGCATCAACAAGTGTCGATCGATCGTCAGAAGAACAGCCAATTCTAACACTCGAAGAAGTTTTGGCAAGGAAGGACGAAAGGCTCAAGCGATTGGAGGGCCAAACAGAGCAACTAGTGACCAAAGTGACAAACACAGCCAATAGAAGCGTGGAAATATCTAATAGGTTAGACGACCTCCACGAAGTCTACGGCCAGAATTCCGAACCTGGATTCACGGACAATAATACGGGATTGGATGACTCACAACAAAAATGTTTAGGCAATATCCCAGAGGGAATTCCTGTAGGCAATGTTGGTGAGAACATTGACTTGAACGGTATTGCAGAAAGCAGTGACTCCTATCGAATTGACGAGGACAGTATTGCTGAGAGCAGCGGCAATGTTGAGACAACCGATCAGAACAGAAATCCCAGTACTAGCCGCGAATGATATATTTTAATTGAACGAGAGTAGACATATCACTTGAAGTATTTTAGGGGAGAGAACCTCATAACTACGTGTAATATTTTTTATATCATATTCTATGGAACGGTGTATTTTTGTTAATGGAATAAGAGTTAGATGTTTATTATGTATTATATCAACAGTTTTTGATATAGATTTTATATATTTAAGAATAAATTATTGTCTCAGGATGCTTTCACTGAAGATTCATCAAATCCCAAGTGGTGATAACACTTTTCCAGAATTCGTCATAGAAGAAAAAATAGCTTCAACGTACAAAATAACATCGAAAAAAATTTCATTTTTCAATATTAGCGGAGTTGATAACTCGGATAACACAGCAAATATGCTCGGTCGATATTTCTAGAAACAACAAATCAAGAAACGTACTAATGTATGAAGACGCTGTGGTATCACACAATCAAAAATTTCACAAGTAACCCCTTCACCACCTTATCATGGGTCACATGTTCGTTGAACCTTATAGAAATTGAACGTTTTATCTGACCTAAGATGCCTAAAAACCCTGGTGTATTTACTGACTCGATTTTGTTTATAATTTTTGGGGGACAACAAATGAATGTAGTTAAATGCTGCTTGGTACTTCATCAGTAGATGGCGTGCCTAAAATGTTTTTTTCCTGCTTTATTTAACGTCGACCTATTTCTGCTACCAAGGCTAATAAAGCATACTCCTCCCAACCGGAAAATTTTGCCGAATCCTGTTGTTTCAGAGGTAGGGTTCTTTAACGAGCTCAACATCCATGAACTCGGGACCGACATCTTAACGTCCCCTCTGAAGGACGGCATATCTATCGTCTTATCTCGTGCTCATTGCTCATTGATAAGACGCCTGCAGCTGTGAATATGCTACTACGCTACAGTTGTTAGGACATTTAACGTGGAACTTCCTTTTCCGTTGGTCACCTATTCAAGTACTAACCACGCCCGACGATGCTTGGCTTCAGATATCGATGCCTAAAATGTTTGTGTTCGTACTTCAAACATATGAAATTATTTTCTTTTCTGTCAACCTGCGTTGCCAACTGTGAGGATAAATCCTCATTTGTGAGGATTTTTTCCAATGAGTGAGGAAATTTTCGAATTATTATGAAAGTGAGGATTTTCTTTGAATATGAAAATAATTCATATTTCTTGATAGGTGCACTTATGTACGAAAAAACAAAAACAAACAGTGGAAGTAAAGTATAAGTTACAGTTACGGTTACGATGACAGACCAAAGGCAAAAGAGGGTTGTCGAATAGTCCTGACCTGACAGCTAAGGTCAAAAGAACTAAGAAAAGAAGAACCGTTGTGGTATTTGTCTGTGGTGTGTTATTTCGATCCTCCGCCACTGCTAGGAGGCACGAAACAAAAATTGCGCTTACCGTGTGTAATGCGTAGCTTGATGAGCATTCCAGTCATCATAATAAAAAAAAACATTCCAGTGCTTCGCTCGTGGTTATATGATTTTATACTTTCAACCAATTATAAGGCTGGACAATCCTTTACGCAGCGTATCCTCCGAAGGAAAGCTGTAACAACCAAATATCTTACTCGGCTGTGGCGCCGCTTAGCGGTGACAGTAGCACTCATATTGTGATTTTATTAGGGTTGTTTTTAGCGTTAAATGTTTTCCCGAATTCGTATGTTTATCAATGAAATCCTAGTGAATCACATGAAAAATATGGCAGTTTCTGCACTATAATATACTTTCAACTAATAATTGAAAATCATGAAAATACGTCGATAACTGAGAACATAAGATTCTGAGAATTTCTCTGGGTTGGCAGTGTGGATTTTATGAAATTTAGGTTGGCAAATCTGCTTGTCAACATTGCATTGGTATTTCTGTGCATAAATTGTGATTTGAAAATTTCACAAATTGATCGTTTATTACAGTTCGTATTTTAAATATGTTTCGGTTGTTAGTCGTGCCTCGTGCCTGGTATTTAAGTTGTGTTTAAGGAATTGAAAGTTTTTTCAGTGGTGTATGTAGGGATACTTCCTTCTTGTGAAATGGGTATCTTTTACATATCCTGTGGACATTCTAAAGCTACAGATGCGAATATTCATCCACATTTAGTACCAAAGGTAAGTAGGTGCAAACTCATCCAAATAGATGCATTTTTTTGCGATTTGTAAATCCAAAAAGACCGGCGCATGACCGTTCCATATTCATACGGCAAATTGCAGTTGATTATGAATCATAAATATGCCATGCCATTATTCAATATTTGATGTTGACCTGCTAAAAATTTAGTTAACGTACTCCCTGAATATAGGTAAAAAACTTTTCTCATGTGTTTTTGCCTCCACAAGAATGCGGCGGTCTCATACCGTTTCCGAGTTAGAAAACTTTTACTTTTTTATAACCTAATTTTCAAGCACCATTTTCTCGCACAAAAATCACCCAAAATGCCTCGTTCGTTTTACCAGCATAAACAATAAACCCTAAATCACTTAATTTCGCCACAACTTCGCACAAAATATTGCCGGATTTATCGAAAAAATCCTCCTTAAACAGTTACAAATAACCAAATTTCACACATCTGATACATGAAATTTAGGAATTTCCACTTTTCTGCTTGTTGGTAATAACAAATAAATCACCGCCAACTTTTCGAATTCAAAGTTGGTTACCAAAAACAATAGCAAATATGAAGTCTTAGTCATATTATAATTCGAAAAGTTGGCGGTGATTTATTTGTTATTACCAATATGCACAAAAGGTAAAGTTACTAAATTTCATCTGTCAGATATGTGAAGTTTGTTTATTTGTAACTTTTTAAGGAGGTTTTTTTCGATAAAACCGGCAATACTTTGGGGGAAGTTGTGCGAAAATAAGTGATTAAGGGTTTATTGTTTATGCTGGTAAAAAGAAGGAGGCATTTGAGTGATTTTTGTGCGAGAAAATGGTGCTTGAAAATGAGGTTATAAAAAAGTAAAAAGTGTTTTCACTCGGAAACGGTATGAGACCGCCGCATTTTTTTCTGGATTCATATTCAGGAGGCAAAAACACGTAAGAAAAGTTTTTACCTATATTCAGGGAGCATGCGAGTACCTTAACTTAATATTTACCCAGGTGAATAAACATGGTAGAGACTACAGAAACATCAGATATATTGCTTGTATGTGGTGAAAGAGATCTAATAGGAAAATATATGTTAATATATTGGTGATCTAAAATCACTTATTAGTATCGATATTAATTATAGAAATTATAAAATTTGTTAAAACATGTAACAATTTATTTATTGTAGCATTTATTGATGCAACTTACAATGAAATGATGTAATTGAATTGACGAAATTATCAGAAGTAATTTAGAGACATTATGCACCCTCAAATTGAATTTTTATCATTACCAGGAACCTGATCTAAGTTGTAGCAGGTTTTTTTTAAGTACCTACACTTTAATTTTCGTCACTAAATTCAATGGTATTGGCTAGGTGCAAGCCATGTTTTGATCATTTCTATCAAAATCAAGTAAGAAACTTTAAAAAATATGAAACATTGTCGATATCCGAGAGCAATTTATAATATTTGTAAGTTGAACAAATGGAGATTTTATAATGAGAACAGGATTTGAAGACATAAAACATCTTTCCAACCTCAAACTGTGATGAAAGGTAATGAATTAGCTTCAGCACATTGAGAAATGTTGAAGAACTGAGAATTAACGGCCAAAGTTTTTTAATACAAGCAAGCCCATAATATAAGGCAAACACTCCGGTGAAATTAACATCCTACAAAACATCTTTGAATGTAAGTACCCTGCGTTGTTGTTGTACGCTGCGATTTGAGTGTCCCCACCAAACACTTCGCACATAGCCAATACTTTCAACGTAATTCAATATGGAGAATATTGCTGTTATCATCGACTCAGTGTACAGTGTACGTTTGTTCAGGTTATCAACGGTGAGGCACATACAATTTTTTTTCAAGAAGGCCTATCCGGATCTGTTGCAATAACTCACGTGGGCAATATAGATATAACGTCAAATTTTCAAGAAATTTAATCTGAATTTTTTTCCACATAATATTGTTTTTTGGGAAATTTCCAGGTAATGCTTCGAAACAGAGTTGAACTAATTGCAGATTTCAACGCTAACGAAATTCGTGCATGTGTTGTCTCCATGCAGAGTATATCGAAGCAAGAAACTCATGCTCGGAAAAATTAATCCCGAGTTAGAAAATCGAAATTTCTAAGTATAAACTCAAACTTTTCGAATCAAAAGTGTGAACATTCAAGGTTATCATAATTTTCAAGTTTTTAGTCATAATTTTCCAGTTTCAATTCGGAATTCCTGAGATTAAAATCGGAAAATTTTAGTTTGGAGTTGGGAAAATAAAAATTTATCCTTAAAGTCGAAATTAATTAGATAGAAGTTGAAAAAATTTAATCCCGGGTTTGATTCTGACAAATTTCTAGTTTAGAGTTGGAAAAGAAACGTTGCGGCTCTTAAACGCTTTTGTAGTATTTCCAAAAATTTGCCGGGGTCTGCAGTTGAAACTGATGCCATGGGAAATTGGTAGTGATAATATTACCGGAGTCAATAAAACGACTTTTCTACTGAAGAATTTTATTTGAAAACAATACTATTTACATCCTCAACAAAAATTATACATAATCCACACACCATTGGAATAATTCAGCATGAAGCATTTCTATGGCAAGGTCTTGCCCGTCTTTCTCTTCAGTTTTTATGATACCCACTCCATAAATTTAGAACAAAAACAAAACTTGGATGTGATATATTACCTGTTTAGGTTTCGAATCCAATTTTAAAAGTTACAAACTGAAAGATCTTTCCATTCAAAAAACAATTTATTCAAAACGTTAACTACCACGTGGCACATACAGTGTGCCGCATCATTACGTGGCACATATCGCGTGCCGCATTATTTTCAAGTTGAAGGCGAGTGGCACTACCTTTGTGCCTCAATATATCACTATTCTTGTGAATTGGAGATATTTTAAATTGTAATGAATATCCAATTACCTTGAAACATCCAAATTTATTTATTTCCGACTAAATATTTTACTTTCAAGCTTATAATTTATAATTCTATATAACGTACCACGGCAGTTAATGCTTTGAATGAAAATAAAACGAGAATCTGCATAATGGTGACTAGACTTTTTTTTAAATTACCTAAATCACATTGAGCTAATGAAAATTCCGTTCACTTCAACAACAAAGACTCCTAAATTACTTACTTTCGAATAATAAAGGTATAGATATTGGAAAAATTGGTGAACAACAAATAACAATGAAATTATCTATCTTCCTCTCAGGTTCTGTAGTTGTTCACACGAGGGTAGTTTAATGTTTTGGGCGTTATGGTAGAGCTCTTGGTCACCGAAATTCCTGGCTTTCCATATCATAGATTCCTCTGAAAAAAAAATGGTCAACGTCAATATTCACTCTTTAAAATTCGAATGTCTGCTATACACTTGTTAATTATACAAATACAGGTCTGTATTTAGTAGCATAGGCATTGTAGCTCTGATAAGAAGCTCTTGTTAACTGTATTCATTCTGTAGCCTTCCGTTGAGCAATCTTGCGTTTTTTCTAAAATCATATTCTATATAAAATATATAAACTCAAAATCGGTATGTCACCACGGTATTTTCCAATATTTTATTTTCTCAAAAGATACCAAATTAGATTTTTGAGATGCTATCACCTTCATGATAGGATTATCTAATGAAGATTATAGTTCATTTGGTCTTCGGTTTGATTGCTACGAAATTCGTAAATATCAGTTCATTATTTCATGTCTCTCCCCGAAAATAATGCAGTTTTCGAAAGGGTTTGTAGATTACGCCATTTATAAAAAAACGTTCCTCCAAAATTCCCGTTTTTCAATAGTCGATATTTTCGAGTTTTCATTCGAAATTTCCAATATTAAAGTTTCAGTTTCCGAGTAAGTTGGGAAAATGAAAATTTGACCTTGAAGTCGGAATTTCTCAGACAGACGTCGGAAGAATTCAATCTTGAGTCGAAACTAGGAATTCCCAATTTTAAAGCCAAATATGTTGAATTAAAAGTCGGAATTTCAATAAAATTCAAATTATTTTAATTTTCATCGCCAATTAACCAAATAGGATGCTTAATTGTACTTTTAATTCAAACTGCCATCAAACTTACCATTATATTAATCATTTCCAGTGAAACCCGCCTTCAACTTCATCAAAATTAATAAGTAGCAAACCTAAAAGTAACAACCTTTATGGCTAGTAACTGATTCAATTGTCAATTTCGATCAACTATGCTCTATAAATTCTCATTGTATGAATGAATAATCCAAGATAATCTTCAAAATTATGGAATATTAAAGCCGTTCGTGGCATATATCAACATAATATTCTAATGACAAAAAAGGATTTTGAACAATTTATTACAGCTACATAATATATAGTCAGCAGCCGATTTTATTCAACTGCCAATTTTAACTTTCTGTCTATTTTATTTTCATTGTCAATTTCCAATATATTGCTCAATAAACTCATTGCACTTTGAATCTTACGAATTTTGGAAATTTTTTGAATTATTGCTGCTATCACAGGATATATCAACATTATCATTTCTACCTTTTCTGATGAAAATAAATTTCATTTCCATCACCAAAAATAAATAAAGAGCTTCAACAATAAACTGAACATGTACATTTTTACGTATGAAACCCAAATTTAATTAACATTTACTAGCTAATTTGATAAAAATTACCAATTTTATTCCCATTGCCGATTCCGCATATAATTTTCAATATAATGATTTTAACATTATGTAAAATGGATTAGTCGCAAGGAATATCACCATTGCCATCACTTTCATTTTCAATGAAAAAATTGCTCCAATAATGAATTGCAGTTACATACAAATTTTGAAGTATTGAACCAAAAGCATTAAGAATTACCAGCCGATTTTATTCAACCGCCAATTTTAACTTTTTGCCAATTTTGTTTCCATTGCCAGTTTTCCAATTATATCGGTCAATAAACTATCATTGTACCTTGAATTCTCCAACTTCAAAATTATGATAAATTTATGTGGTACACCTGTGTCACCGGCTATATACATTATCATTTCCATCACCAATAAAATAGATACAAGAAAATTTTAAAGTATTTAACCTAAAAGTACCAATAGTTTTTATTCGATTTTATTCAACTGCCAATTTAACTTTTCGCCTATTTCGTTTTTTTATCGCCGATTTTCCAGATCAATAAATTGTAACTCAAATTCAATTTACATAACAAAGCTAATTTCAATTTAAATAACAAGCTAATGTCCAGTGGATCAATTTGAGCATATGAATGGAAAAGTAGATTCCGAAAATGGCAATTTGAATATAAATTCAATTCTTTTGTTTTACAGAGATGTCAGTGGACCTAAATTAGAAATGATAGCGGGTGCCCTACTATTATTTTATCATAATGTTCATTTTTTCCATTGAACCAACAACGAATTGCAGGTACATGAAAATTTGAAAATATTACTCGAAATTTCCAACAGTTTCTTGCCAAGCTGATAAAAGAGACAATTTTTCGCCGATTTTGGTTTCATCGCCGATTTACTTGATATAATGATCACTAAATTCTCTGTGTTCTTTGTATTTTTTTTTCAAAATAATAGAAAATGTACATACTATACCAGCTCTCACAGGGTATAACAACATTATCATTATTTTAATCATGTCCAAAAAGATAGTTTCAACAATATATTGAACATGAAAATTTGAGAGTATAAAAACAAAATTATCCACAGTTATTTTTTGCTGGTTTCATCGCCGATTTACCAAATAAAATGCTGCTACCACAAGGAATATCAACATTATCATTTTCAGAGGAAAGCCACTGTTTTCGCAAAATGGAGAGTACAAATTCACAAAGTCTTCTCCATGACAGTATAATATAAATTAAAGGTTGGTAGATGAAGAGCGAAAACAATTACTTTCCTGGCTAATACCACGCAAAATTTTGAATGAAATCTGCTCGACATCCATGCAATAATTCATAGATATGGATATTAAATTGCAAATGTTTCTTTCTAAAAGACACGTTTCTATTTAGTTTAAATCAGTCCCGCCTGACTCCTATTTACCGATTTTGGGCTTTTGGCCCTCAACAGTATAGGGCAGTTCCAGTCAATGAATAATTGCATGGATTTCGAGCAGATATCATTCAACATTCTGCGTGGTATTAGCCAGGAAAGTAGTTGTTTTCTGCTTTCATCTACCAACTGTCATGGAGAAGACTTTGGGAATTTTTATTCTTTGTTGATCATTCTCATTTTATCAACAACGTATCACAACAACATAAAAAATTGAAATATCAAACAAAAATTAAAAAATCTTAACAATCATCCGATTTTTTTCAATTGCCAATTTTAACTTTTTGCCGATTTGGTTTTCATTGCCAATTTACCAAAAATGTTCAATAAACTCCAATTGTACCTATAAAAAATGTATTAAGGCTATATATAAAAAAACTAAAAGTGCAAAGAAGTGCTAGCTGATTGATTCAACTGCCAATTTTATTTGTTTGCTGATTTACCAAAAATGTTCAAAGAAACTCTCATTGTACTTTAATACAAGCTTTTATTTAGTTTCACCTGTCGTCCGATTACCGTGAAATTTGGCAGGTGTTCATAATTTTGATAAAAATGCATTATAGAATTTTTGCTAGAGAAAAAACAAAATGCGTCTCCAATATGGCGGACGAGTTATGTGATTATGGTTCGATTATTGTCAAAATTGGTATGCGGGGGTTTTTGGGTACAAAATTCATGAATTCAAGATGGCGGCTCCAAGATGGCGAAGTATTTTGCTATTATGGCCCGATTCCATTCAAAATTGGTATTTGTTTTTTTTTGAGTCGGAGATTATCAATTTTTGTCAGAATTCAATAAGATGGCGGATTTCATAAATGACTAAAAAGAATTGAATAAAAATTAAAAAATAAAATAAAATGCACTAAAAAGGAAAAATGATGTCTTTAATTGCTTGACCTGTGAGTAGCATAGAATAAATAACCTAATTCAAACAACTAAAGAAATTATGTTTTCCTTTTAAGTGCATTTGTATAAAAGCTTATCTTATTTTTTTTTATTATTTATATTTTTAAAATTATGGTAAATTAAGGCTAACTGTTGCCAAGGGATATTTCACCATTTCAATTTCCAATGAACAATAAAATTTAGCTTCAACAATGTATTGCAGCTAAATAAATATCTAGAAGTATGAAAGCACTGTTGTAGCCAATTTCAGTCAACTATCAATCTCCACTTTTTGCCTTTTTTTTCATCGCCGATTTACCGAAAATTGTTTTTATTTAAGGTATGCATAAACTTCTGTTTGAAATGTAATATCACTAAATAATAATAAAGACTTTTATTGTTACTACAATTAGTGATATTTTCCGGAAGAAAAATTGTTTGTAATGTGGAATCGTTTTTTTTTTCAATGTAACACCCATTCTCATCAATTAAGTGTCAATTTCAACATATCTGGCAATTTTATTATCATTTCACAGTTCATTTTCTATTTTTGTCAGATTATCTGCCATTTTTTTAAGTTAAACAACAAATAAATTTTTTGCCAAATTTATAATTTCCATTATTGATAAACCAAAATGAAACAAATATGTAGCTTCAACAATGTAATGCAGCTGCTAATACATGATTTTGGAAAAACACCAGGCAATTATTAACATCACAAAACAACAAGAACTCTGCGATTATTTAACTGCCAATTTGAACTTCTTTTCCAATTTTTTTCAATTTCAATTTTACTGCCGATTTAATTTTCATCACCGATTCACATAAATGCTGAATGAACCTAAAATAATCAACATTTAAGTGTGATTGCAACTAACATTTTGGTGTCAATTCCTTTCCTGCCAAAATTATAATACCGTTTTCGGTACCCCCACGAACCATAATGAAACAAAGATGCAGCTTCAACAATGTATTGCAGCTACCCATACAAAAATTTCGAAATATCACAGACAATTGATGATATCACAGCTACCGGCCAATTTTAATGCAACTGCCAATTTCCTCACACCGCCAATTTAATTCAACTGCCGATTTCAACGCCTCCGGCAATTTTAATTATCCGCCGATTTTGACACCTGCCCCGTTCGACAAAACATTATATTCGGCACACCCGAAATATTTCTCATTAAAGGCATCCAGAACGTTCCGTACGAAATGTACCATCACCATTACCATTTTAAAAAGAAAAAATTGAATGCATTTACTGTAACTTTTCTCCCTGTAACAAGCATGTTTGAGGGTCTGCACGTAGTCTTCCTCCACCGACATCTCCAGTCTCTTGACGGAACCCTGGTACTCCATGTGGAAGTTTTCTTTCACGTAGTACGGGACGTTGAGGTTATTGGTCTTCCGCAATATTGGGTATTTTCTGGGGAAAAAGTGGAAATAACATTGAATCAAATCGAAAATTAAGATACTGATGTGAGAGGTATTTTTAGCATTTTCTTTAAGCAAAATCTCCACAAATGTAATAGTGGAAATGGAAGACAATATTGAACACTTTTTGCTTATGATTTTTATATCAATCTATCGAAGATGTAAAATTCTAAATGTTTTCAAATTAGAAATTTAAGGAAAACACTTAATGTAAATCACATTCGTTTACTTTATTTTAGTGAAATACAGTCTAGGATCAGTTATGGAATTTGTATCTGGGGAGTTCTCCTCATGCTAAAAATGTTTTCTTGTCACAGAAAAGAATTTAAGGTGCATTTCAAACACCTATTTTTATTAACTTGAGAGTTTTAACTGTGTATGGCCTTTATATATTGGATTTAATCACATCAGTTCATAAAAATAAAAACGATTATTTACGGAATAGTGATATTCATGCTCATGACACAAGACATAAATCAGACTTCTCTATACCTTACCAGCATATAGAAATCTGTAAGAATTCACCTACAGTAATGGGAATTAAACTTTATAACAGCCTCCCACAATGTTTTAAGGATATTACCTTAGTATATAAATTTAAAGAGAAAACTAAAAGCTATCTCATTGACATGTGTCCATATTCGGTTGAAGAATATCTTTAAAATACTCGTTGAAATTTGTCCAAACTGCAACATATACTTTGTTTGATCTTAATTTTTTTAAGTACCTGTGTGTTTCTAGTTCTGTAATGATTTCTGTATATTAGGTTAGTGTATTTGTATTTGTTAGCCTAAATTGTGCTCTATTTAAAAAAAATAAGGTTCTAGTTTTAGCTAGACCTTTAATTTTAATTTGTTCATATTTGACGAGTCTTATGTCATATTATGAGATCAATATATTCTATACATGAGTTTTCAGAATCATTTTCTACAAAAAATGGAAGAGAGGAAAAAATTTCGTTAAAAATACTGAAAATTTCATATAAGTAGATGGTTATTTTTTTTTTGGTCCAAGGATTTGTTGGGTCTGTTTTTAAAAGGCTTATAATTATTTATCCAGGATATTTATTATAGGGAAATTTATTTTGGAAAATAGTTTTGATTTGTCATACACATAATCGATTTATAAACAATCGAAATTTTGACTTTCACTTATGAAAGATCAAGGGAAAAAATAATTTTAAGTACAAATGATTTTCAGCAAATGACAGGAAAATTATATTATTCAAAGAATGTATATTGAGGAATATTTTTTAAAATTCGAATTTTGGGATCAAACCCATGTATTTTCACCTGTCTGTCTGTCTGCCTGTAGGTTTGTAATCAAATCTTACAAATTTAATTTGACCCATTTCCCGTTGTTCGATTGAGCTGAAATTTGGCAGGTGGTCATAATTCCGGTGACAATGCAATATGCAATTGCTTAAGAGAAAAAAAATGGGGGCACCAAAATGGCGACGAGTTTTGTGGTTATGGCCTGATCCCAATAAAAATTGGTATGTGGGTGTTTTTGATCCAAGTAACATGGAAATAATAAATAAAAATATAATTGAACAGATGAACCAAGGCTTTGGTTCACCTCAAACCAGTTGAGTCTTAATTGGAACAAAACAGTACCTCTAAATTTCTATCTCAGAGAAATTAATGGGGAAATAGACAACATTAAATTCTTAGGACTTCATCTTGACTCTAAACTGTCATGGAAACATCATATCCAAGCTCTCACAAAAAAAACTTGCAAGTATAACTTTCTTACTGAGAAAACTATCACAAACAGCTTCCACGGAAATTTGTAGGGTAGCCTACATGGGATTATTCCAAAGTCAAATATCATATGGAATACTTCTGTGGGAGAATGCTACAGACTGCATAAAATATTTCATATGCAGAAAAGAGCTATTAGAGCAATAACACAAACCCCTTATACTGAAACATGCAGACATAATTTAAAAATTTTAAACATTCTAACTCTACCGGCGTTATTTATATATCACTGTCTATATTCCATGAAATCGAATGAGCAAAACTTCTCTAAACAAAATACACTACACTTATATGACACAAGAAACAAAAATAACCTAATAATCCCACAACATAGACTCACCTTAACTCATAAAAGCTTTGTCAACCTCTCTATCAAACTTTTCAATAAACTTCCCAAGCAAATAAAAGAACTTCCAACAAAATTCAAAATAGAAATAAAAAAAATGATTGTTACACTCAATGTCTGCAACATTCAAGAATTCTTTGATGCTGATGTTCTCTCCTCAATAAATATGTAGCTATGATATTTTCATCTCATGTTCTTAAACATTTTGGTGTACCTGTGCATTTTAATTACTGTATTTATTTATTGTATTTGTCTATCTAGAGATTTTAATCCATGTATATTAATATTAATATAGATATTTTCTGGTACTCAAATTAACTACTTTATCACCCACAATTCTGACGATGCTAAAACATCATAATATGTTATTTGAGCAAATAAAGTTTTTTATTATTATTATTTATTATAATACCATCTGTGGCAAGTCAATGGTATGAAATACAGAAAAAGGCCCCAAAAATAGATAAGCGAAAAATCGAATGCTTATGGGAAAAAACCATCAACTCCTTCAAATTTTGATTTTCTGCGAACTTCAATGGGCAAATAGACACATTTTACGAGATAAATTCACAAATATAGTAATAATACTTACGAACTAGACTGCAGGCTGTAGGCAGGGTCAGATATGAAGAGACTCGATGCCATCGAGAGCAAAATAGCGAGTAATATAGGTAAGATCTGAATAAAAGCAGTGTAGCCATTTTGTTGCTGTAACGTAAAAATAATTATTGATAGTAGATAGATAGATAGATAGATGGAACTTTATTAATCCATAAGAAACCACATACATGGTGTTGGACAGGTCCAAGGTTAAAAAACTAGTATTTAAACCAGTATAAAAGATATAAAACAAATATTCTAAGGATATATACACACATAGGTATATGCATATACATAGGCACAAAACATATAGACTGGTTTCAAGATAGAGAAATATATGGACAATTGAGTTAAATAATATAGCATATACAATATATAAATGTCGAATTAATTAACATGACAGTATATAATACATTAAAATAAGTATAAGAATATATATAAGAGTGATGAAAAAAAAAATGAAGTGTATAATGTACATTTTGGCCATCAAATTCATAATATGGGTTCTGCCATATGAGCATCATCAAAATATAAATAAATAAGTAGCTACATCGAATCAACCTACTTCTCTCTGATTAGTTCGATGTTCATGATGCTGGCTCCCCGTGGTCTGTCTCTGCCAACGTCCTCCTCTTCGGACGTAAACGTTGGATCCGGTGAAGCCACCACCGAAGAACATGTTGAAGAGCTCATCGGCGGAGGCGTCAGCCTCGAATCCTCTAGTGTAAGTGTGCTGATGGCCTCGGGAAGAGACTCTGTCTTCGTCTGAGCCGTACAAGTCGTACTGCTTCCTTTTTTCTGGGTCGGTCAATACAGCAACCGCGTTACCTTGAAGGAGTCAGTGGAAATGTAGGTTCTTAGGTTGCCACATTTGTTTTATATTCAATAGTGTAGATTTTTTTATTTTAGGGCTTTTCCAACACGAAAATAGAAGTAGTGAGTGTCGAGTTGTGTATATGACATTCATGGAGATCTGTATTTTTTATTTTATTTTTCTTCAATATTCATTTATAAAAGCATTGAAATTTTAGAGTTCAACAGTATATTGAAATAAATCAAATAATAAAAAATCATCAGAATAAAACTAAGTAATGTTGTTTGCTTTTGATTGGAATACTGAGGATTCCTGACCAATCTTGAAACATATTTTGGTCTTTAATATAACTATACAAAATGTTTGATTTGAAATGGGATTTAATTGTTGAGATTCTTTCAACATTCATTCAAATCAGTTTAAAAGTCCCCAAGGATATTTCCCCCTATATCACTTAATGAAATATGGTTGAATATTTAGCTTACATAAGACATTATCTCACGAATTACACAAGATATGTAGCAACAAATTGATCATGTTATATATAACAAAAATAAATCTCGGTTCTTTGTGAGCGCAAAATGTGAGAACTGATTCACCGATTTGCCTATTTTTTTTTAAATGTTCGTAATAGCCCTAGGATGGTTGAATAAAATTAGGAAAGTTGATTGGAAATTGGAAAATTCAAAAAATTTGGCCAACAAAAGGAATATCGGCTAGGCTCTTAGTAAAGGTCAGAATAGCTCAGTGATTAGAGAGTGTCTTTGTAACCCCAAGGGCCCGGGTTCAATTCCCAGGCGTGTTCAAACAATATTTTTCATTTTAATACTCAAATCAAACACAGAACATTTATTGTTGTTTGTAATAGTCTAAATAAGGTTTTTTAGAAAAAAGTTTTTTTTTATTGGATTCGGGAAAAACTGAAAGTGCTTTTTTCTATGGAATTTTTTAAGACCATAACACGATTCGAGCGCTGGATATGTGTAATTCTTTGGTCGTGGAAAAGTGTTCAGGAATATATAAACATATGTATATATATGTATATATATATATATAGTTTCTCGGGTTTCTCTCTGTGTTCTTGGTCCTGAAAAGGTTCGATTTCACGACGTTTCGGCAAATTCACATTTGCCATCTTCAGGTGATGGCAAGTTCATTCGATTGTTTCGAACTCAACTGAGTTGAGTTCGAAACAATCAAACCCAAAAAATGAACCACTCAGTCTCATTCAGTGATATTTCTGCTCACATTATAAGATAATTTCATGTACCTGAGTTCGTGAGTTATTAATAAAAAATAGTGAAAATAAATGAAAATTGAGTTTTTGTCGATTTCACGATTTTGATATTGGAAATTGAGGACAGGAACCGGAAATGAACTACACAGTATCATTCAGTAACATCTCTGCTCACATTCTAGGAATTTCTGAGTTCATGTGTATGAAGAAAAGAATAATAGAAACCATTGTAAATTGTCTTATTTTCGCATTTGCGATTTAATTTTGAAATGTGGAGATAAGCCGAATAATGAACTACAGTCTCATTCACTGATATTTCTGCTCACATTCTGGAAAATTTAATTTATTTGAGTTTGTGTGTTTGAGAATTATCATAAAAAAATAAGCAGAAATTTCTACAAATTGACTTATTGCTCCTTTCGCTATTATTTTACATAAAAATTAGATTGAAAATTGAAATATACAGACCCTTTAAATAATGCTGCGGCCTACTTTCTGGAAAATTTCACGTATTTTTGTTTTTGCATGTAAGAGTAATAAGAAAAAACTTTGGAACTGAACACGTCATCTGCTAGTCCTTCCTTGATGTTTTATTTATTGTTTGTTCATAAGAAATGGTAAGATATTAAAAATCTATGCAATATATCAGTCAGGATGAAGCAAAAAGATATATTATTTTTAAATGACCGAATGATTTAAATGGATTTATTATTGGCAGGCCCGCATTGAAAACAGTGCCCTTCAAAAACTACGGCTCTCGCCGATTAGTGGTCTATCAGCTTCAGCGTCATCATACAAAGTTACTTACCAACTGCTTTGAAGGATTCAGAGGCACCAGGACATTTGTTCTTATCGGGATGCATTTGTAGAGCCAACTTTTTATATGCTTTTTTGATTTCTGAATCAGTAGCGTCTTTGCTAATGCCCAATATCTCATAATAGTCCTTGCATTTTTTGATCCGCTTCACTGCTTCTTCTTGCTCTTCCGTATAATCTTTGGTCTTCTTTTCTGTCTCTTCGGTTTTCTGTGGCACAGTCCTTTTACGTGCTTGTGTGGGTTCTGTCTTGTTCGGGGCCATGAGGTTTATTTGGATTAGTAAGTCTGAAAATATATATTAGATATTCCATAGATTTCTGAAAGTACACTCACCTTTAGCTTTTTGGGTAGGAAACAATTTCTCGGCCTTGTGCAAGAATTTTTCTGCTTTTTCTCGGTTCTTTTCTTGAATGAATTTCTCGGCCATGTGGATGCAGCGATCTGCTTCATCTTTATTACCTTCCATTTCGAGAAAAGTGCCAGGAAAAAGTGGGAAACGCTTGTAAATTGGCCAAAATGAGAATTTAATTGAATTATTGAGCAGCTGATGTCATTCTTATCTTGTTGATTAATATTAATGTTGACATTTGACATTGACTATCTGGGTTATTCCTAGGTAATTTTGAGTTTCACCAACATTGAATATCGATCGTCCAAGTTGCCAACGCATGATTTTATTTGTCTAGTGCGGTACTCTAAAATTACATATTTTCTCAAATCCTAAAATTTTCCCAAAATTCTCAGATTTAGAGGTGCTTCCCAATTCACATTCGATTTGACCTCCACTTGAATAACTTCCCCGAAACACTAGCGCTAATTGTGGTTGTTTTAGGAATATTGAAGGACAATATTATTTCTTACTGCCCAACTTTTAATTCAACCTCACTTTTAGGGCGGGTTCTATCACCTCTGGCTATCTTTGGTTTTGCTAACTGTAGGTTCTCTCTCTTTTTATTGTCATGATCTAGAAAGAGAGAAAACCTGTAGTCAACCTTTATTAAAGGATAACCATCTGTATTACTGCCCACTGCCCGCCCTTAATATGGTGTTTCAGTAACATTTCAAAACTCAATGATAACAATAATATCGGTACAACATATAAACGAAGACAGATGACAGATGAGATTGATAGTTCGAAGCAACTAGCGGTGAAACTTTGAACTCTGTGAAGTTACGATGCATACGTCCATCAGAGGCGCTACGAGTACTTTTTTGGGTGTGATGTTTTTTTTTGAATTATGAAAAATATTAAACATTCTTTCAATTTATAAGTTTGTTGCTGAGCTTTCTAGGTGGTAATCTTCATGTGCTAATCGAAATTTTCTAGAAATGGTGCGTGTTCCTGTGGAATCGTGTATTTCGAACTGAAATAACATTAATTGCATGTCTCAGTTTTGGTCATTAGATTTTATAGTTATTTAATCAACTAGTGTATTAATGGTAGCGATTAATATTCGAGATAATTTAACGCGAGAGCGAAGCGAGCGCGTTAATGTTCGAGATCATCAATCGCCATTTTAATATACGAGTTGATTACAAAAAAATTCCGTCGACCTCGTTCCTGGGGTCGACGTGAAATTTTCGATATCCATTTCCTTCAACTAGGAGGTTGACAGCGCAAAGGTAAAATGATTTGGAATTTGAATAATATTCGAATGCGTGTACGTTTAGTTGCCTATACCACAATTATACATTAATGGAGAAATTGACCATTTACAGGTTATTAATGGTCGATTTCGGTGTATGTTTGGTTGCATATATCACAATCATGCATTAAAAGATAGATTCAAGAATAATAGTAGTCATTAACGATCGATTTCGTATAGATTAAACAGGCTCGTTAATACGAGGACGTCGGTAAAATACATTTTATTTTCACAAATAATTTTACTGGGGAATGTTGTGCTTTATGTTTGATTTTTTTGATAATTCTGGCAGTGATTTCAGGAAACCAACAGCACAAACAAAAATAAACTAAATTATATCTAGGGATTTTTACTGAAAAAAATTAACCTTTATGGCCAACACTGAGATATCCCGTGTACATATTTTAAATTTTCATGCAACCCCCCTCCGCAATACTGACCCTAATTAAACGAAAATTGATATCGAGAGGTTTTTTGAGGTGTCGAGTTCGAACCTGATGTTATTATTCCTTTTACTCGTAGGGGGCGCCACCTACACGTCTTTTTCTTTTTTGAAGATTCATAACTTTTTTGAGCGTACTGCTAGCACATTTTCAGTAAAAAAATCAATTTCCCTATCATAACTACGTAAACAAGCTACCCTTGTTACAAGTCGATATAAGCAACCGTTTTCTAGATATTTGGACTTGAAAATTTCAAGTCGATTATTTGATAATCGATGCGTGTTGAAGTTATTACCATTATTTTGCATTTTTCACAAGAATGCTTAGGAAATGAATTTGACGTTTAAGTAAGTAGTTTTGGTTTATTGTAGGGGGCGCCACCTATTCTATTTATTTTTACTCGCTACTGGAGTTTAATAAACTAGTGACTTCAAATGTCCACAAAAATAAAAATCTAGCGGGCTTAGACCTGGGGACTTTGGTGCCCACGCCTGGTTAGGTTCTTCTACACCCCTACCGATCCATCGATTTGGTGTTAAGGAATTCCCTGGCTACAACGCTAAAATGGGCCGGAGCCCATGCATAAACCACATGCGGATACGAATTCTGAAGTAGTCCCGGCAATTCGTTTTCTAAAAAGTCTCTGTAAGTTGCGCCATTCAGTCGAAACGGAAGAAAGAAATGACCTATCAAGTAATTATCAATTATTGCCGCCCATACATTTACAGAAAATTGAAACTGATAATGTCTTTCACTAACTGCGTGCGGATTTTCCAGAGCCCAAACATGGTTGTTATGAAAGTTTGTGATAGCATTTCGGGAGAAGCTTGCCTCGTCCGTAAAGAGTACATATCTTGAAAATTTAGGATTTTCTCAAAAACCACTACTGACACAGAGTAATGCGTTGGGGAAAGTCTCGTGGCAAAAGAGCTTGTACCCTTTGAATATGGTATGGATAAAATTGTTGATCGTGGATAATTCTCCAAACTGTGGACTGAGTAGAATTGAGAGCTTCAGTAATTATTCTTGTACTTGTTTCTGGAATCTCCTCGAGAGCGTTCAAAACAGCTTCGTCCAATTCTGGGGTTCGGACTGCTCGTGGGCTTCCGAAAATATCAGCTGCCCTCTTGAAGCTACCTGTTTCTGCCAAACGTCGGTGGAGACTGGTAAATGTTGGAGCTGAAGGCAGTACTCGATTAGGAAATCGCTCCTGGTAAATACGTCTTGCTTCGCGCGTATTGCCATATGCAAGGCCATAAACGAAATGCATATCGGCTGAATGAGCATTATTGTTTAAATAATCCATTTTTTCAAAATTAGTGTTTTTAAACTTACAGAAACTTCAACAAAACAACAAAACGTTTAACTTTCACATAATATGTAATTTACCAAATTCATTTCCTAAGCATTCTTGTGAAAAATGCAAAATTATGGTAATAACTTCAACACGCATCGATTATCAAATAATCGACTTGGAATTTTCTAGTCCAAATATCTAGAAAACGGTTGCTTATAGCGACTTGTAACATAGGTAGCTTTTTTACGTAGATATGATAGAGGAATTGATTTGTTTACTGAAAAATGTGCTAGAAGTACGCTAAAAAAAGTAATGAATCTTCAAAAACGAAAAAGATGTGTAGGTGGCGCCCCCTACGAGTAAGAGCAATAATAACATCAGCTTCGAATTCGACACCTCAAAAAACCCCTCAGTATCAATTTTCGTTCAATTAAGGTCAGTATTTCGAAAGTTATTAAAAAAAAAATATTATAAAAATAAAACTTTACCACCCTGTTTCTTGGAAACGAAGCGTTTCCGGACATATATTGATTTGGACAATTCATATTAGAATATTGTGAGGAATCACCTCCTGAAGTTTGTCAAAGTACTTCTGACTCACCCTGTATTTCTGTTTCGTTTATTCGTCGTATTATTTCGAATAACAATAGACTAGGATTCGGATGGAAAACATACCACAATGAAATAAACATATAGACAACAATATATATTACCAGGTTTATCACAAACGTTCTTGACTAATTCTAAAAATATCTATCACACAAATCATACTGAATACTCTCCCTTCTCTTACGAATTTCTCACTTTCTAACCAGTAAAAATCAGGAACCAGGAGAAAATCATCAATCCTCCGAAACAACTTCAGTGAAAAATCAAAGTGTGTAAATCAGCAAGGCAGTAAAAAGTCCCAAGAACGTCGAGGCCAATCTTGAAGCACTCGATCCCTCCACCTTGGCTGCCTGACGAACTGTTGCCGTCGAAGAATTATTCTTCATATCGTGATCCGCATGATCGTGGTGCTTGTGATCGTGATCCATATGATCGTGAACTGCAGTTGGTACTGGCTCCGCTGTCGGTTCAGGTTCCGCTTTGGGTTCAGGCGTGGGTTCTGGTTCTGCCTTGGGTTCAGCGCTAGGCTCAGGTTCGGCTTTAGGTTCTGGCTCGGCTTTTGGTTCCGGCTCAGGCTCAGCAGTAGGCTCCGGGGTCGTTTCGAGATCAATTCTACGCTCTGGCAATGGTTGCGGAACGAGATACGGGTCATTGTCGGAACCAGGTATTACATCGGGTTGTATATCACTGCTTTCTGATGTGGTCGTCACCGTAGCGTTGGGATCAATGTTATAATCGTACCCTTGATCAAACATATAGCTCTTGCCGCCAACGTAGGCTGTGATGAGCCTGAAATTGGGTTCGTTCAAGTCGAGTTTGTCGTAGATGAACTTGTTGAGTCTGTTGACGAGTACGGTTATATTTCCAGTCTGATCGAAAGCGAAGGAGTTCGGCCATTCTAGGAATCTCGTGTCTCTGGCGATGATTTTTTGCCGTGATTGGAATGGCGTGTGTGAATCCCATTTTGCGATACTGTTCGTACCCAGGAGGGTGTAGTAGAGGACGCCTTTGTTGTCCATTGTCATGCCTGTAACAAAATTGCGTGGTATGAAGTATCTATGGATACAGTGCATCCATGAAGTCAACCGCCCTTAAACAGTGTCCGTCATAAAGTTGGCTACATATGGGAAAAAAATTATTATTTAAATTTCTGAAAAACTCTGCATGTCTGACAACTGAAAAATCCGTTGCGACTTTATCACGTGACCTCAGATTTGGCGGGAATTTAAAAAAGTTGACAAGATATCGAAAACTTTTATTGAGAAAATGTGTTTGGAATCCAACGAGGACCCCCTGTACCAATTTTGAACCAGATTGAGAAATCAAAAATACAATTTTATTCCTCTACCCAAGTAGCACACATAGGTCATAATTCGGTTGTACAGACGTCTACTAGACCTTTCGCAAAAGTCTATGTCCATGTCTTGTAATATGCTAAGACGTCGCTATGTATACCAATACGACAAAAAAGCTCACTCTTGCGACGTCATATCGACGTTAAAAAGTAGTGGTAATGACTTGTCAATATAGACTTATATAAGCCAGTCGCAAAAGGGTCGTTCTGTGGTCTTAGTGTACTCATTATATCATTATGCATGATGGTCATAATCTTTCTAATATAGTATTACAATATGTATACCATATCAAAAGATTTTATATAATATCAATATAATATATAAGTCGGCCTTCCTTTACATGTTCATGGTACTCTGTGGCCATGATAGTTATCGAGATAAAAATGATTTTCATTTGTGTGTCTTCAAGAATTGTTCTGAAACTCTAGTGACTAAGCAAATCCATTTTTACCATCAAAATCCAATTCTACTCACTTAAAATTCATGCGCCTCGAAAATGAAGAGAGATAAATATTTATTTTCATTTCAGAAAAAATATATTTCATCAATTTTTCTCATTAATCGTTGAAATATGTAGACCATATTACGAAAGATACTTGATTAGCACATCTCCAATGATTTTTAAATTGATATAACACCCAGGGTCCCATATTTTTTATTTTAAATATTTTTGTTCCAATATGGCTACCAGAATGATGTTATCAATCAATCGAAAAACATGGATGCCGTCCTTCTAGTGTCGAAAAGTTGTGATTACTCCGGTATGTACTATCATAGAATAGTTTACGAGTGTCTCAAAGACATCGCAATATCTTACATAAAAAAGTTGTAATGTAGTCCCTTTGACCACAAGTAGCAAGTTTTGTTGTACTAACGTCGTAACGCTACCAAAACAGAAGAAGATATACACTGAGTTCATGAGCATTCCGCTAGTTCCGCTTAATGGAAAACGCTAGAAATAATTTTTATTTATCACTCGAAGTGCACATACATATCATTTATGTCTTTCCTTGTTGTGAAAACAATTGAAGGAACTGGATGAACTTCATTTTTTGCAGTGTCCCGATAGACTGATTAATTATTTCAGATGTTAATTTTGGGGTAGGCACTCCTTCCTCTTTATATTTTTCTATACGCTCCAGTTCTCTTGTAAGGCAGATCGGATTTTTGTTTTGGCATTTTAATCATTCATACGGAACTGAATACTCTACATACATAAACTACTATACCTATCCAACAAAAATAACATACCAACAAAAATAATCAACCATAGATACATAATGTAATCATTGCGACCAAAGTTCATCAGTTGATGAAACTACATTACATGAGTACAATATGTAGTCGTAGAAAGTTTCAAAAATCTATTCATTAGAACCACATATGTTCATTGTCATAATAACCTCACAGCAACTGCTCTTAAGTTCTACTTAACGACACATACAATTCATTTACATACAAACCACAGTACAACTTCATCTCGAGAATTCTTTATTGTACTCTCGTTATTACCGTCATAGCAACACCTTAAGGTTATAAAACGCATATTAACTTTTTGGTTCTAAAACATACAAATACGTGGTCTTTAAGACGGTATAAGAAGTCATTATGTTAATTTTATGACTCTGTGCTACTTGGGTACCCTTACTAAGAAACATTATACATTCTTCTTTTATCTGGAAACTGCTTTAAGTCACAAACACTGCATATTCAATCCGTCAAGCGAACCAACTCAGACTTCCAATACCCAATTCAACTTTGACACATAACTCACTTATACAGGGCTTTTCACGATGAGCGTTAATTAGACGTTTCTGGCAAATCAGACAACAGCTCAACCTGAAAATTTCACAGTATGCATAAATTAATATGATCTACACGCCTAAAATATTTTAGACGATGCGGCGTTGCCGCTTCTACTAAGTAGTAGCGGAAACTTTGATTTTTCAAATGAAACATCTTGTATATAATATCATATTATGATTTCTTATCACTTTGTCAACAACTTCATGTACTAAATCACATAAGTTTGGGTCAAAACTAATCAAATATTTGTGGAATAGACATTTTGCGGGAGATTAATTATGAAAACACGATTTAGTCTTGTCACTATATAGGTGTAGTCATGCCCTGTATATTGATGCACATGAGCTTATTCAATATTCTCAACCCGCAAATGAAATTCATACCAACTAATATTTGTAATTAAAACTTAATAATACATTATTTATCCTTGCTAAATTTAATATTGGTTACCTGAAAAGCAATGTTTATAAACAACGTCCATTTCGAAATGTAGAACATTTAGAAATTTGTATAAGGAATTGTGCAGCACTGATCAACAGAACTATGTTGAAAAATGTTCGCCGCGAAATGTTTTCCAGAACAATTCTATGTATGGAGCGCGAAGGTGGTCACGTAGAATATTGAAAATTTGTACATTGTTTGTTTATTGAGTTTTTTTATTTTTCCACATCCACCTAAACAATACTAAATTCAATTAGGATAAATAATGTATTATCAAACTTTAATTACCAATATAATTTGGTTTACATTTTATTTACGGGTTGAGAATATTGAATAAGCTCATGTGCATCAATATACAGGGCATGACTACAGCTAAGTGACAAGACTAAATCGTGTTTCATAATTAATCTCCCGCAAAATGTCTATTCCACAAATATTTGATTAGTTCTGACCCAAACTTATGTGATTTAGGTTATTAAAGCTGTTTCCAGTTAAAACAAGAATGTATAATGTTTCTTAGTAAGGGTAGAGGAATAAAATGTTTTTTTTGTACTTTGGTTCAAAATTGGATTCCAAACACATTTTCCCTATAACATTTTTCGATATCTTGTCAATTTGACCCATTTTTCGGCACCAAAGACAACTTTTTAAAAAATTCCCGTCAAATCTGAGGTTACGCGATATAAGTCGCAACGGATTTTTCAGTTGTTAGACATGCAGAAACAAACCGCCATTAGATTTTTTCAGAAATTTCAATAACAATGTTTTTTCCCATATGTAGCCAACTTTATGACGGTCACTGTATCACCAAAACGAAAGCAAGGTGGAATGAGTTGGAAAATTAAATGTCAAGTGACACTTTACTTTGAAGATCTTCCTCAACTCTTTTACAACTATTATATATTTTCAATTCCAATGACTTCTGGGGTTAAATGAAAATATCTTACATGAATTAGTTAATTATAATAAATGTACTAAGAACATCGCCAGCCGGTTAAAAAATTCACGCCACCACTATTCTCCGCTGGAGATTTTCTAAAGATATCGGTGTTGTCTTGTTAACGACCCCTTTTCGATATCCCCACAGGAAAATATCTAGTGGCATCAAATCGGGTGAACGTGCTGCCCACTCAATGTCAATCCATCTACCAGCATACAATTGTTCAGAAAATATCTAGTAGCGCCAAATCGGGTGAACATCCCTAACAACACAAGGATGCCCTAGGTATGTCCTTTTCATATACCGCGGTACACGGACATGATTGGGACATTCAGGGGATGTCCCGCAGAGGTTGTCCAGAGGACATCCCATCTGGTATATCCATAGGTTGTCCCATTCATGTCCCTGGTATTTCTGATATCCATTCTCAGTTATAAGCATTATCGAAACTCATAAACATATTCATTGGAAATTGTTTTGAAAATGTTTGTTTTTCTTTTGGAAAATAATTATGAGGAAAATGTGACCATTTCGCAATCAGAAAATTATTAATCCTAATATACCCTTAATCTGAATTCCCAAGAATGATACAAATTATACACAAATTCCAAACACAATTGCATTTCGGTTTCTGTGGTTTTGTTCTGTTTAGCTTTAGCAACATTGTTTGATTCTTTGGTGATCTGTCAACAATGTTAACCTCACTTTGCATAATGTGCAAGTTTATAACTTTTCTTTGTTCGATGTAAAAAGATTTGCGGCATCCTTATTGTGTTTTGACGATTTTTGTGAACATTCGAAGCATTTTATCAGTTATAGTGTTGTGTATATCATAGTTGAAAAATTGAAATAATAAATTGAGTTTAAGGTTCGTAAAACAATTATCAAAATATTGAATGTAATCTTTAGGATCGAAGACTTGATTGTTCCAAAAATATGGTTATTCGATTCTGAGTATTATGTTTATATACAGTGCTCGTCTAAAATCCGTTCCCCCCCTACTAATTTTTGAACCACCTGGTATATCGCAACGAAATCTGGAGGGCTCAAATGGGAGATAAAAATCCGCTTTTTCATGAAAAAATCACAGCTAAAAGTCTTAAAATGGCGGCTGAGTGCCATCTTCAATATTTTTTTTAAATAGAACACCCCGTATATTATTTTATTTTTTGCTCATAATTCTCAACAGTTTTCTCGGATACACTTTACTGCTAAATTCAATTGTTTTCGAAGTATTAACGTTTGAAAAGTGACATTTTGGTCATTTCAAACCCAACCAAAAACAGTAATGTTGCTTTCAATCAAGTTTGCATTGGAAAAAATCGTTGTCGCGGTAACATCTTGTTTACTGTCAAACTGAACTGCTAACTGTCAAATAGTCCGTTGAGCGCCTAAATCCTTTTATGAAAAGTGTGATCATGGCTCGTAGTTTAGACGATAAATTTGAAGCAGTTTTGATATTTAGAGAAGCTGGAAGAAATTATCATCAAGCAGTCCGTATGTTTAATGATAGATTTCCCGAGAATCCGAGGTCATATTTGCTCAAACTTTCAAATAAGCTCCAAGCAACTGGTACGCTGAAAGATGCTCCAACATCATGAGACCGTTTCTTTCAGAAGAAAAAAAGGTAGAAATTGTTGCTGAAATGGTAATCAATCCGACTCAGTCGACGTCTGCAGTTGCTGAATCCTGGGAGTGAGTTCAAAAAGTGTCCAAAGAGTCCTAAAAAAAGAAAAGTTCATCCCTATTAAATGAAAATCCTGCATGCTCTCACGGAGGATGATCCAGACCAGAGGGTTGAATTTTGGGAGTGGTTAACAAGAACAATTGAAGGAGAACGGGGCTTCCTAAAACGTGTATGTTTCGCAGACGAATGCACGTTTTTTCTTAATGGAAAAGTCAACAAACAGAATGCACTATACTGGAGCGATACTAATCCGCATATTTGTAGAGAGGGACATACCCAGTTTCCTAAAAAGGTGAATGTTTGGGCGGGGATTTTGGGCAATCGCGTTGTTGGACCGATTTTCATCGGAGGCAATATTACAGAAGTTCTTTACAGAAATATTTTAGAAACTGAAATTGAACCTCGAATAAGACAAATTGTATTAAACAATCAGGAAGAGTTTGAAAATCGTGAAATCATATTTTAGCAGGATGGGGCAGGTCCCCATTTCAATCGCATGGCTAAAGAGTTCCTCGATACAAACTTTCCTGGGCGATGTATAGGTCGCAGGGGAAGTACAGAATGGCCACCAAGATCTCTGGATCTTACACCTCTAGATTTTTTCCTCTGGGGGGGGGTATCTAAAGTCAAAAATCTACGCCACTGAATGCCAAACGATAGAAGAGTTGGAACGCAGAATAATAGATACATGTGGAGAAATAGATGAACAGACTTTCATCAACGTGAGAGAAGCTATTTATAATAGGGCATTTTATTGTCAAGATTTAGGAGGGGCCACATTGAACACTTGATGAAATAATTCTTAGGGTTAAATAAAAGTGTTATTCCAAAATAAATTATAATTTTTTAGCTAACTAATTTGTTTTGATTGTGAATTTACAGAACACATTCGTAGGCTTCGAGATTTTCCGGTAAGCGGTACTGTTTATCCTTAATAAACTCTCTTTACGCCTCTTATCAGTCGAATTTATTAAGAGATTTAACTACAAATTAATAACAACGTTTAGTTAGCAAAATGTTTTACCAGAAGTGACCAAAATCCATACTTCATTTCAAACCGGAATGTTACTTTTCAAACATTAATATTTCGAAAACAATTGAATTTAGGAGTAAAGTGTATTGGAGAAAACTGTTGAGAATTATGAGCAGAATATTTAACAAATTTATTGAAGATGGCGTTCAGCTGCCATTCAAAAATTTTCAGCTGTGATTTCATGAAAAAGTAGGTTTTTGGTGCGATATACCAGGTGGTTCAAAAATTAGTAGGGGGGGAACGGACTTTAGACGAGCACTGTATAACGTATAATTCCTTCTTTGAACTCACCTACTGTCTGCGAAGCCTTCAACCCCACATCCTCAATCTCCCCCTGATACTCCCCATCGTTTTTCCCATTCATTTCATTCCTCAAAACCGTCGTGTTGACAACAAACAGATGAAGACCCGAGAGGGGGCAGAAGAAAACCTTCCTATCATCATCGACAATGATTCTGTTGGGCGGGTTGGTGCTGTGGTGGATCCTGGGTCCCAGGGCTATCCCCGCGATGTTGATGGGGACGTTGATCGTGACGCTGTTAACCTTGAAGACGGTTGCCATCGGGTCGGCTTTCATCGTCTGGGAGTGGCGAATCTTCCAGGAGTAGTGGTCCTTCACGGAGAAGACGATGATGCCTGAAAAAAAATTGGTGTTGTAAATTGCAAAAATAACATCTTTTTTTCAATATATCAGCCGGCTTAGACCGGACGACAGATGCGATATGTTGACCTACATATTAACCACCATTGCCAAATTTCTCAGTTTGAAATAATTGTTTTTTTTTATAGCACGTTTTTGAAAACGGACTAAAAAGTACAAAATAATTTCTCCTGGCCCCATACAGATTTATAACCATTATACAGATTCCTAATCCCGCACAGATTTTCCTGAAAATTTGTGATTGTGAATTTTCAATAGTTATGAAAATACCTGTAAGATTTAAAATGAAAAACGTGGGGCGTGTGCAATAGATAATAGTAAGGAGTGTGGGTCATGTAATTAATTTGTTTGTTTGGCGCCGACTCACTAACATTATACTCTGTCCTTTTTTTCACTGGCAGCACGACTTAGTGGTCTCAGGTATAAAATAAACATAAACCATAGGCGTTACATTTCTTACCAAAATGTAAGACGGAAATTCAATGATACTTATTACGAACTTTTATAGTGTAAACACGGATTTACTTAAGAGCAAGTTATGATAATATCATTAATACCTACAAAATGAAAATACAACCTATTCCCCTCACCACTTGTTATTATGAAGGAATTGAAAATATTGGAGCACAATTACTATAGTAAATAGTCAGGTCGAAATAAAATATTTAGATAGAAATTCCCGAGATACACTTTAACTGTACATTCGTTTCTAAGAATCGGACATTATTACAAAATGAGGGTTCTTAGTTAATACCTCATAATTAAAATTTGCTTACTTCTTAGGTGAAACCAATACAATTCGAAATTGTTATTATGAAGGATAATGAATGCAAAGTGGATGTACCTGCCCCATTATAGGATCATTAGTTAGATTAAAAGCAAATAAATAAAGGAATTCTGGGTTTCTTCCGTCGGCTAGTTTCTACAAAATACAATAGAATACTGTTTTGCTGTGGAGGGGAGTCCGTGACGAGCTACTGCTTATTCTCAATACGTTTGTGATCTTTGAGTCGTGTTTATGAAAATGGCATCGGGTGCAAACTCTACACTAGTTAAACCCAATACATTTGTTGCATACTCTGTAAAAACTATAGTGCTCAATGTGCATGATGCACTTGTTTATCAACAACCCACGAGTTCCGTTCGCCAGATAGTGTCTACATGTTCTATACGACGGGAGTGAGTGAAATAACAATTTACAGGTTTTCAAACGAGAGGAAAAGTGGAGTCATTAATGCACCAAAACAAAATTCAGGAAGGAAGTCACTATCAATCGATGACTTTGATAGGAAAGTTCACTCTTTTTATATAAATAAAGAGATACCAAGAATAGACAAAGTTCTACAGTCAATTGAGGAAGACGACGATTTACCACAAGTAGGCAGAACCAAATTATGGAAACTTTTACGCGAGATAGGCTTTTCCTGGGAAAAGCAGAATAGAAAGTCCTTTGACATGATTTGTTTCCAGTTCGAAAATGAAAATAATCAGAAATTCATAAGTAAAGGAACTGTCACCCCGATAATTATTCGTTCATTTTCATGGAAAATGACATTTGTCAATTGCCGTTTTCGAATTTTTCGAAAATTTGTACCAGACTTTTGTTCGACTTTGGATTCGCCGTTCAAAATCTTCTAACTCCTTTATTGTTTTATATTTAGATTTTTCGCAGAGTTTTTCACGACGGATGTCATGATTTGCCTGGAGACGAGTTTGCTCATTGATAATGGGTGTTCGATTAGATTCTACCATATTCACTCTCTCGAGGTAACATGATTCATTCAAATTTGAGCAGTGTTTGGAAAGTAGTCAGGCTTTCAATTCCTTCTGATGTGGTTTCAATTTGTTCTATTCATCGTAGACGATTGAGTGGATATGCCGAATTTGATCCAGTTACTGTGATTTTCGATGTATCACTTTGCCATTCAATGTTGATGTTTCACCTTATAATTTCACAGAACGTATGTTGTAAACATTTTGGTTTTCGCGTTTTTGTTTTGTGGTAGTATAGATCAGTGGTTTGTTGTTCTAAATGATGTATCAGCATGTTGACTTTCGATATCCGGGGACTAGGTATTAGTTGTGTGAATGTGGTGGTGGATAAAGTTGTAAGATGTTTAGTTTTCAATGTCAGTGATTTTTAAATGATAGCATTTTGAGAACAGATTTTGAGGTTATTTTGAGCTTGGTTGAATTGCAAAGTCGTATAGAGACATTATGTTTTTCACGGGATGATGGTTTGAGTATATCGAATGTTTTCGGTACAGATGTTTCTGATGATGATTTGGGATCAGACATCTAAAACAACCAACTTCCGTTTTAGATGTCATGATCCAAAAATCATCATCCCGAATTGAAACATCTGTACACCGAAAGAAGACGCATACCAATCGATATCTACACTATTACTCAAACCATCATGCCAGTGTGAAAAAGGCATAGTTAAATGTCTCTATAATCGAGCCCAAACGGTTTGCAATTCCAACCAGAATCTACAGGAAGAAATAAACCCCCTAAAATCTGTTCTCAAGGAAAATGCATATCCAGATCAGTTTGTGGAAAACAATCACTGACATTGAAAACAAAACCCATCAAACAACCAATTAACACAACCAACAGGAGTATCCCACCACCTACAATTTTCACAACCAACATAATACCTTATGTCCCCGGATTATCTGAAAAGATCAAACGAATTGACATAGGTATGATGTGAGAACATCATTTAGAACAACAAACACACTGAGATCTATACCAACACAAACAAAACCAAAAAACGCAGAAGAAAGACCAAAACTTGTGTTTACAACATACCTTGTTCTGTGGTGATAGTTATATAGGTGAAACATCAAGACCATTGGAAGTGCGCCAAAGTGAACATCAGAGTTACATCAGAAATCGACAAGTAACTGGATCAAAAATTGCAGAACATATCCTCACATCCAATGGCGATCACACGATTGAATGGAATAGGACAAAAATCTTGATGAAAGAACCACATCAAGAGAGGAGAAAATTGAAAGAAACGGCCTGTATTCTTCTTCCAATAACAACTGCTTTCAACAAATTCTGTTGAAATGGATCATACATGGTTACCTCTACTCAGAGAGGAAGTGAGATATGGTAGAATGCTAATAAACTGATCCGAACAACACCCCATATATCAAATGAGCAATACGTCAATCTCAAATTTTTTTGGCAAATCTCAATTGACATCCGTCAGTTGAAAAAGCAAAAAAGACTCTGCGAACAAAAATCTAAATTATAAAACAATTAAAGGAGATTTAGAAGATTTTGAGAACGGGGGCAGATATAGTCCCCGAAACGTCAAGCAAAAAACTATACAGAGAAGTATCTTTTGAATTTTTTAAAAATTTTTTCGATAGGCAAATTCAGAAAACGGCAAGTTATTGACAAATTGAATCATTTTTCCATAGGAAATATAATTTGGTGAACGCAATAACTTATCGGGGTGAACTAATCAGTTTGCCCTTTCTACACTTGTATAGATTTTCCTGATTATATTTTCATTTTCAGACTGTGGAAGGTTACCCAAAAATCATGTCAAGAAACGTTGTTCCTCCACAAAAAACCACATTCATTCAATACTTAGAAAGTCCCTCCTTATAGATAAAGACGAAATTGTGCGTTGGAGAAATTTTTTTTTAAGGACGATCAGGAAGTATCGATCTGAAGGAAGGACAATTTATTATTTGGACAAAACATGGTTCAACGAAGGACATACTGTGCAGAAAACATGGGTCGATACTAACATAAAAACTTTCTGCCAAGCAGTCATGGAAGGATACTCCACTGGGTTACCTGCACCGATCGGAAAAGGGCGTAGGTTAATTGTCACCCATATTGGAAATGAGCATGGTTTTGTCGATGGTGGTTTGCTGCAATTCCTCTCGAAATCAACAAAAGATTACCACGAGGAGATGAATGTGGATGTTTTTGAGGACTACTTTTCACAAATGATAGAGCTGTTGCCTACGAATGCAGTTATTGTCATGGACATTCCAGGCTTAAGGAAGCGTTGCCAACATCAAAATGGAAAAAAAGCTATATTTACCGAACGCACGTCACTGATCAGTACTTTCACCATCGATGCTTTGTAAAAATTTCATCGTTCTATTGTTATTAAAGATAAAACAGAATGGACTAGAAAAGTAAACTCGAAAACACATGAAGTCCTATCAAAACGTGTTTGTTACCATGAAATTTATTTCAGCCGACGGTAAACAACTTTTCGCGGATTTGCTTTTATAATAAGGGTGTTTAGCTGCCAGTGAAAAAGGACAGAGTATAGTTTAGAAGCTCAGTTATTAAGACTAAAAAGGTTCATTTTATTTTTTGCTTTTCAGTTTCTTTTTTTGTCGGTTTAATTTTTTTGTTAAAAAGTTTTTTTGTTAAAAAGTTTTTTTGCTGCAGTTTGTTGTTCTGTTGTTTTTCTCCCTGTTGAATTTCTTCTTGGTAGCACTACTTTTCAATATCAAATAATTGCGATTTGATCAATCTCTTGTTGCAGTATAGTGATAATATTAACAGAAAAACACTCAGTGGCATAACTAGCTTCGCAAGGAAGAGATTGAAGAACAAATCATTCACATTCACTATAACGAGCAGGGGCGCCAGGATAGAGCATTGAGGTACCTCAATGAACTAAGAGAAATCCAAAGGCATTTGAATTGTTACTTGGGGTACTATCTTCGAATGAGCGGATAGCTAATGAGTTGCCACTTTGAGCCTCCAGTACATTTTATCTTTTAGTTTATGAGCTGGTGGTGTTCTAATTTTTGTAGTTTTTCAAGTTGTTGAACAATTGGATTTTTTTTTCAAAATTTATGAATGTGGTCACCATTTTGTAAGCTTCCATCCTCCTCCCGAAACAGCAGCAGTAAAATCTAATGAATAGACAGAATATTTACCCAAATAAATTTTGTTATTTCCTTCTCCCTATCAGGGCCGGATTAAAAGGTGTGGAGGCCCTGGGGCAACAAAGGAGTGGAGGCCCCTAATTATTTTTCAAACAATTTTTTATTTTTATTTATTTATTGCGGAACAAATCAAATTATTTCGACACGAACATATGTAGGTATAATAAAATACAAGAAATAAATTAAATTACAGCGTAAACGAATGGGTTCTTGCGAGGTTTTTTCGACGAAAAATCATTGATGATTTCGGTCAAATCCAGCATCCAGAGAGAATCATTCTCAATGCTAAGAAGCGATAACTTTGATAGGCGGCTTTGTCTCATCGTAATTCGCCTATTTTTTTCATTTTGGAAAATGAGCGCTTTCCAGTGCAATTTGACATCATCACATTCTCAGTTGTAATATCACAAGAGAGTGAAAATAATTCGACAGATTTTCGAAAACCTGTTGCCAGGCAATAGACAAGAGAGACCAACTGGCTCGAGTGGCTATTGCCAACAAGTTTGAGAAAGAAATCTAGATAATTATTTTCTACTATATCGATCTCTCGTGTGGTATTCTTTAGATTCTTTTTTGATGTTACGATCATAAACACATTTCCTCGCAAAATTATATAATGTACTGAACCGGTTTTGATTCATTTCTCACTTTTCATTAAAATTGATGACAGACGTTAAATTAAAAATATAGGTTATCCGACAATAAAAACAAAATACCTCAAATTATTCCCGCGACAATTTTCTAGGTAGAATATTCCCACTATTGATTGTCCAAAACGTATATGAATTATTTGAAGTGAACGTTTCCATTGGTTTCTAGCAATGTCAAAAAATAATCACTGTAATTTCAATGTAGAACATCTTAGATTGGTCTCTTTGATAGTCCTTTTTCAGAAGGATTTACATTTGTTGCGGAATGTCATCTTTCTCTTAGACTCACACTTTCAGATTTCGGGGATTTCTCTGTTACAAGCGCGCCACTCAGCGGACACTTGTCAACGCCAATAAATAGGAAAAACAGGTATAGACGGGCAAAGTGTTTGTAGAATCAGTAGAAAAATAGTCAACAGAATTTGAACTTTTGTTCTATTATGGAATGCGCACAGGGCTCTTATAAATAATTTGATGCAATCATATTAATAAATTGAAATATTATTTTCTTTTGCTTATGATTATTGAATTTCATTGTGTATCTAGATCGCTTGTGTTATTCGAAGAATACATCTACAGAAAATCCTTCATTTAATAATTAATTCAATTGTTCTTGTTTTTACAGCTAATTTCGATACGATATAATATTTTGTATAATAGTATGATGTTTTACTTGGTGATTGTTTCTCGCATATACACATGATTCATCAGATCGAAGATTAATATTAACCATGGATTTTGACAAGAATACGAAACATGTTTTTGAATGTTTAAAACTAAAAATGAGAGAAAAAAGTGGGAGAACTGCTCTTTCGTTGTCAGATTTTTTATATATAATTTTGCATATCCTTCGGTATTTGTTAGGAAATTTCACCTAAAAATTTATATTGTGGAGGCCCCTCTCTTGTGGAGGCCCCGGGGCTGCAGCCCCGTTTGCCCCCCTCTTAATCCGGCTCTGCTCCCTATCAAAAAATATCACACACTTTGACAGCATCTCAAGTTTCCGAAACACCTTCATAATTCTGATAGTTCCCCGGAAAAGTTAATAATTATAATAATAATAATAATTTTTATTTACCATACCAAAAATACAAATACAAATATAAATACAAATACAAACATACAAACAAAAGTATCCTATGTAATTTATAAGTGAAGGGTAAATAGAGGTGGTGTCTCCCAAAAAAGCTCTCAGGGAGCTTGTCTATGGGAATTTCCTATTCTATAACTCAGGAAAAAATGGAAAAAATTAAAAAAAAACAAAAGAAAAGATGTCAAGTGATGTTAATTAAGGAAAAATCGATGTTTGAATTCTCATTTTGGTAAAGCACTATAATAACATGTGGAACATGCACAATATGGTTTTGTTCTTACATATACGTTTACACATGATCATCTATAAGTACATTGTAAGAATATGGACGTATCATTGGAATAATATAAATATAATATAACGAAAAATCAAAACATCAAGGCAGCAGTACAAAATTTCATAAAAAGGAGATAAATACATTGAGCGTTAGAGAAGTTCTATTTATATGAAAATCAGGGATCAATGAGATTATGGAAAACATTTCTATTTGTAGACAAAATCCAAGCTTTTATCTTCTTCTTGTAGAGATTTTTAGAGTTTATGGTTTTTAATG
Source organism: Gonioctena quinquepunctata (assembly GCA_018342105.1). Classification (NCBI taxonomy): domain Eukaryota; kingdom Metazoa; phylum Arthropoda; class Insecta; order Coleoptera; family Chrysomelidae; genus Gonioctena; species Gonioctena quinquepunctata. The sequence continues at coordinate 80,747 of JAFIRS010001454.1, read as the reverse complement.
ACCCAGGTAATAGATTTCTCAACCTTGGAGTAATATACACGAAATTTCAACTACAAGATGACCTAATTCACAAATGAGCCAGATTAAAAGACAGAAGCAACCAGAAGGTGATGGAGCTAGATATGAAATATAGGCTAACGGGTTCTGCGATGTCGATGGTCCTATAGACGAAGCACTAGCCTCAATGTTTTTGTCCAATGACGTAACAAGTAGAATGCCATTGTATTTTCAAACGAAAATATTGAATGGGTGATACCTTGACTGGATGAGGCTGTGCACAAAATGTGTTTATAAGGACTGTAATTTTCAACCACAAATTTCAGATTTGAAATATGGCTTTGCAAAAAATGTAAGAATACATTTATTCGAGAAGTGCCTTGAAAGAATAATTGTATGTGAGGGAAAAACTACATTTTTTTGACTTGAAATGATTTCTTCATTTAGATATGATACAATAATTCAGAGAAAATTGTTCCGGAAACAGCTGAAACGTTGGAAATTCCAAAGGTAGACAAGAGACTGAGACTTCGATTCAGCTCGGGTTGCAGGGCAGGGATAGGAAACTATCAACACAGAATACAATTATACATTTTTATGTACTCCATTACAAATAGATAGATTTCTCCAGTTTATCTTTGTTTTGAATCTACATAACCTTTGGAATCTAGAAAAGGTTCGATTTAGGTCATTTTGTTCACGAGCCAATACTTATACCTTCAATGTCACACTTGAAGGAAAGTAATTTGGTCTTGTTGATATTCAATGCCTGCAAATTACAGTCGCACCATTCCTTTACTTTTTCTAAATCGTTCTGGATGGTTTTCTTCAATGCTGAAGAATATTTTCCGTGCCACAAGATAGTGGTATCATCAGCAAAGAGAGTGAACTTGCCTTGAACATTAGGAAGCGGTAGATCATTTAGGTATAACAAAAAGAGTACTGGCCCCGAAACTGACCCCTGTGGAACGCCGTAGCTGATGTTTCCGCATAATGAAGAATTATGTTCGATGAATACTTTTTGGGTCCGGTTCGTCAAATAAGACTGGAACCAGTCAAGCGCACATCCTCTAAATCCATAAAAGTTTTTGTAGCAGTATTCTGTGACTTGCACAATCAAAGGCTTTAGTTAAGACACAGAACGCTGCTGCAACTATTTTTCCATCGTTAATTTGACCATAAAGATGTTCCAAGAGTTTGAACATTGTATTAATTTATGAATTTTGACAAAAAATTCATAATCCCGACCCCGAAAACCCCACATAACCATTTTGAATGGAACCGGAACATAATCACAGAGATCGTCCGCCAACTTAGAGCCGTCATTTTGATTTTATGAATTTTGACAAAAAAATCATAATCTTAGATCTCGAAAACAACCACATAACAATTTTGAATCGAATCGGACCATAAACACAAATCTCGTCCGCCATCTTGGAGCCGCCATCTTGTTTTTTTTCTCTAACAAAAATTCCATAATGTATTGTCACCGGAATCGAACTACTAGAATTAGGTCAAAATTCCCTTGCAAGCTTCGTACTAAACATTCATAGAGACATACATACAAATGTGAAATTGAATAAAAGCTTGTAAAAAGGGGTGTGCATAGCAATATGTCAATTCCTATCTTGTGCACAAAACGAGAGCTAACTCCTCGTCTATGAAGGTAATAGATCGAGTAGCCTATGAACTTCATGCGACCATGGACCGTACAATATCCGTTAACTCACGAGGTTTCATTTCGTTTTCCTCTATGATGTACTGACGATCAAAAGTATTCTTCATCCGTGTCATGGCTACACTGATGATGATATGAAACATAAGATGATCAACGTTTTCCTAAGTACAACTAGAAGTCACTTCCGATCTGTAATGTTTGATCTCGGAAAGCCTCAGATTTTGAAGCAAATCGGGTTGTAAATGGAACTAGTACTCCATTTTGGAGTCTCTATCTTGAATTTGGAAATGGCAAAAAGGGAACATGCATTGACTCTAAAAAAATGTTGGTTTATACAGCGTGGGCCATAGTGTTTGCAACATATGAGAAAAAATCTTGTTATCAGAGTTACAAAAAATACATAGGGGATCGTTTCTGTATTTCGGAAAACTTAGAAATCGATTTTGAAATACAGGGTGTCCCTGGACTTCCTCTTTTCCTCTCGGGAATGTATAGATGGGGTCAAAATATCACCAGTACTTCATATAACTTTTGTTCCTAAAAGCCTTCGTTACCAAGTTACGGGCCCTCAAAGTTACGAAATGAAAAATGTTTTTCTTTGATAACTTTCAAAGTGAATATTCAAAATCATCTGAATTTTGGTGATTGACTGAACAAATGAATTCCTTCGATGAGCTTTCATGCAGGAGTCAGTTGTTTTGCTACAAAGTCAGGAACGGACTACCCCCGATGGTCCACACCCCAAAACTTTGAAATGACTGGGATTTGTCAATATGTTTTAACAAAACAAGGTTACCTGGACAATTTCCTGAATAAAAGTACTCGTGTGGAAAATCGATCGGAGCAACGATTTTTGATAAAAATGCATTTTTGTTCGACGACATCCAACCTGAGATGTCTACCATTATTCGAAAAGATTAATTTGTAATGAAAATAGAAATGATAGGTACAATGTTCATAACGAATTTTTATCATGCAAACACGTTTACCTTACAAAACTCATGGTGTAAATAATCAATCGCAAGCCTCAAGAGCAAACAGAAATGCAAAATCCGCTACAAAAACTGCTCGATATGACCCCCGTCTCTCTCAATACATTTTCTTAGTCGGCGCAAACACCCTCTCTGCACTTGAAATAGCATGCCAGGGTCGTTTCGTATGGCTTCACAATTTAATGTAATTCTATTCAACAAGGCATCTCTGGTGTGAATAGGTGTAGCGTAAACGAGGCTTTTTAGATGCCCCCACAGAAATAAATCCAATGGATTTAAATCCGGAGACCGCGGTGGCCATGAATATGGCCCACCTCTACCAATCCATCTATTGGGGAAAATCTGGTTCAGATGGCCCAGCACAATCAAACTAAAATGAGGAGGAGCGCCATCATGCATAAACCACATATCTCTTCGGGTTTGCAATGGAACATGTTCCAAAAGTCCATTCAAATCGTTCTGAATGAACTCCATATAACGTTCTCCATTCAATCGGTGGAACGAATGGTCCTATGAGATGGTTTCCTATGATACCAGCCCAAACATTCACGTTGAATTTCCGTTGGTATTTGGTTTGCAATATCCCATGGGGATTTTCTTTGGCCCATATGTGGAGATTATGAGAGTTGATTACTCCATCTCTACTGAAACCTGCTTCATCAGTGAATAAAACTCGAGTAATAAAAGTCATATCCTCTCTTTGCTTATCCAGGAACCAATTGGCATATTCCAGTCGTGCTGGAAAATCTTCAGGTGTCATGGCATGTACCTTCTGGATGTGATATGGGTGGAGCAGTTGTTCCCTAATTATTCTATGAATAGTGGACTTGGATGTATGGAACTGTTACTGATGCTCATTGAAGGATCATCAGCACAGCTTCCAAAATATTTCCTCCAATACAACGGTACGCACAGCCCTAGGAGCGCCCTCACCACCTCGTTTTGGCAAAACTGAACCTACAATAATAACGAAATAAAACAACAGGCTCTAATTAATTATCCATTAGACATATATATCTCCCTCAAGTTGCGATCGACACGCTCGAACGTTTCTCTTGCCGGTAACGTTCGATTGGGAAAATGCTCGGCATACAGACGACGGGCTTCTGCAGCATTACCAAATGCTCGTTCATACAATGCATGCATATCTGTATATTCTTGAATGTAAACTGTTCGGCCAAATCAAAACACTTCAAACTGTCCTATTAGAATATTGACAATACAATGACAACGCACCACTCAACAAAACAAAATCGTATTCCAGTTGTCATTTTTTATCCACACTAATTTTATTTTTTTCTACGAGGTGTTTTTATCAACATCTGTGGAAGAAATGGAACATAATTTTATTCACCGGATATTTTTCACCTATTCATGTGCAGCGGTTTTTGTATTTTATTCGTTTGCTTTTTATTAGTTATGTCTTCCGATTTGCGTTTTTTCAGCTCAATTTATCTTCGGGTTGAAGATTTTCTCCCATGAAATTATACTCATCAGTGAAACTCCTCAACATTTAAGCTGTGAATACGAATTTGCAACATCCAAATGTTGAGTTTAATGAGATTCAAATAACACAACACGAAACGTGCTTATTCCACGCGTACATACAAAATATGGACTGAATTCGATATTTCATAGTGGAGTAGCTTGTTAGTTCAAAAACACCCCGAATCTACATAACTTGATATTTTATTTGAGAAAATACCTACATTGGGAATGAAACTCTCAACTAGGTACTGTACTTTTTGTTAACGACTTTATTTTAGCATATTTTGTATTATCCCGGTTATAAATGTTGTTGAATTAACGTTAGCATTAGTATTTCTACTGTGAAAATTTTTCATTTCAAATAATGGTGGACGATCGGGTTTGATGTCGTCGAGTAAAACTGCATTTTTATTAAGAATCGTTGCTCCGATCGACTTTCCACACGAGTACTTTCATTCAGAAAATTGTCTACGTAACCTTATTTTGTTGAAAACTATTGAAAAATTATCTGTCATTTCAAAGTTTTGGGGTGTGGACCATCGGGGGTAGTCCGTTCCTGACTTTGTAGCAAAACAACTGACTCCTGCATGAAAGCTCATCGAAGGAAGTCATTTGTTTAGTCAATCACCAAAATTTAGATAATTTTGAATCTTTACTTTGAAAGTTACCAAAGAAAAACATTTTTCATTTTGTAACTTTGAGGGCCCGTAACTTGGTAACGAAGGCTTTCAGGAACAAAAGTTATATGAAGTACTGGTGATATTTTGACCCCATCTATACATTCCCGAGAGGAAAAGAGGAAGTCCAGGGACACCCTGTACATGACGTGACCACCAATATGGCGGCATTATTGAAAAATTCGTTAAGAATGCCAAAAAGTGGGGTTATTTTTAAAGATAGAAGAAAATATATCCTATTTTTTCGGACAAATGATTTTCTCAGTTTAATTGATGTCAATTTTAAAATCAATAAATAGATTCTGAAAGTTACCTTGTAAGAACTGATAGAGACGGAACAATATGATGATCTCACTTCGCATCTAAAATTACCAGAGAAATAATGAATAATGTTCCACAATATACAGCAACAATTTCGTTTAACCTTGTGGGTGTTTCTTTTTAAAATTAGCGGAATCGTTACCTATTAGGTAAGTCATTAGCAAAAGAAAACGTGATCCACCATAATGGAATTCATCAGTGAACAAGGCAGATTATTTCAGTCAATATGAGACCAGCACTATGAATTTTACACAGAAATAGAAGAAAGTCACAAGGATTATTATGTATTTGATTCTCAACGGCGGCTGTAAGGAAAATAGAATTTTCGGAATAGAAAAAAATGATATTTCCAAAACCACTGATTGTAAAGAAGTCTTTTTTATGACACATTCCTTAGATTCTGATTCCACGACTAACCCATTGATGGTTTCGAATCGAAAATCGGATGAATAACAATCCTAATACACTAATTATTTGTCCAAAAATTATGAAGAAATTGGGGTAGTGTTGAAAATAAATGAGTATCCATGGAAAATGGTGATAGTGAATTATCTAACACACCTCCTAATGTGGCAAAAAGTGCGAAAAATGTGACTTTGAATCTCCCTCCAGAAAAATCGAGGCAAAAATATGAAGTTTATAACTTGGTGCCAATCGAAGAAAGTGAATAACTATTCAGAAAACGTATTACTGGCTTATTATGGAGAAAAATTCAAGACTCTGAAATCATCAACTCTTTGGTATATGTATTCGATGATACGGACCCCAAGCAGCATTATAGTAGTAACTAAAATTTTATATGTGTATGGTTGTAGTCACCTAATTCCCATCTATGGTAGCCACTCCACAGTTCTATAACTTATTAGTGTCATTTGACGTGTCTGAAACATTATGGCCACTAAGCAAATCACTTTAAAGGTTTTCAAACTTAAAAGTGGAAAATAACCGTTGCGGTAAACCATCCTGTACCACTTGAATATCACTTAGAAGTCACAGTCACTTTCAAGAGAGTATGATAGTTTCGGTGACGTTTTGGTAACTTCCATAAAACCTTCAATGTGATATGTGGTGATGGTTGCCACGTTCTTGCTATCTCTATAAGTGATAACCACAGTTCGCATTTAATAAAAGTCACTACAAATTACAATAACCTGCAAAATTCACCATTCCGCGCGATGACGAACGCTAACCTAAGTTTTCTCAAATAATTTTATTGTGGCTTACCAAAAGTTTGTTTAACCTGTTACGTGAAACACTAATTATTTTATTCAATATGAAATGGGTTATGCGTTTTCAATAGACAATTTTCCTTGATTTTGAAGTGAAGTAGTGAATCTCGTGACTTTTGTCACAACAATAAATAAACAGTGATTGTCGAGGAAACGGTTTCGAAGGCAATAAGATGGTAATCAAAAATTGTTATGCATTTATAACAATTCCTTAATTTATGATAATGTTGATTGCGATTTCGGAAAAAATAGTATGTGTACCTCGTAGTAAAAGCACATTTCCAGACTTCAATGCTTGTTGGCCTCGGCTTAACGCCTCGGCCAACAATTTACATTGTCGCCAGGGAATGTATTGCTCTTACTACTAGATACACAATGTACTATTTTTGACAATTAGTGCTTTTGGAAATATCAAATCGGCATAGGTACTCAACTAGGCGAAAAAAAACTATCAAAATACTTTTTACTCATATTCATGTCCATCAGATTGGTTGAAGAGGGTCCAACGCACTGTAGATGCAAAAATAAAAATGCTCCTAAAAATCAAAGATTCTAATTTTCCGTTTCAAAACTATGTTATCGTACTCAGAATCGTCCCTATAATCCAAAAAGTGAAAATATACAGGGTGTTCCATTTGATTGATTAAAAAGTATTAAATTTGAAAAAAATTACAATTCTTGAGCATCTAGGGAGATTTGTTTCCTTCACCAACTTTTTATCGAAAAGTTCGAGGTTTACACAAGCATAGACATACTGTTTTTGTTTCCAATGAAAATTTCGGAATCGATAAATACATTCTGAAATCTACCTTTCCGGCTGGCCGCACCATCGATTTTCTTTTGTTCGGAAATACAGATACTTTGCAGTATACTCTTGCCACAGATCTAAGAGACTCATTATAAATGCTAATCCCATAATCTAATAATGGCCTATTGTTCGGGGTGTGATACATAAATAATCTCATATATTACACTTTCATGTGCGAATTGAAAATTGCCAACGTAATTTGATAATTATAACTAATTTTATTGATTATTAACCTTTTTATATCAGGTTTGGATTATGTTATAAACTAATTTTCTTAAAATAATCAGGACAAGCCGTCAATTAAACATATCATCTTGTCTGAAAATTTAATTGTATCGAGTACGTCCCTGCTTGTGGTCGGTCGAGCGCTCAGCCTTATCAGTAATGAATAGTAAGTAAGTAAGTATTTATTGGCCTCGAATTACATACATAGTACAAAAGGCAAGTCAAAAATACTGTACACAACATATATCAGGTAAAAATACAAATTGTGTTAAATGACAATGAGCAAACTAACAATTATGCACACAAATAAAAGAAATATTGACTAGACAAACGCAAATACATAAACTCGAATATTACTTTTTACAATAATTTGTCCATAAGATGCAAATATTCGGACAATCACGGATATCTTGGTTGATTGAAGACGTGGTCAGTTACAACTGTAGGGAGAAGTATTCATCCAGATTATAAAAACACTTGGATATCAAAAATGTTTGACACTCCTTTTGAAGTCCTTGTAAGAGTATTGATCTCTAATGTTCATTGGTAGTGCATTGTATAGAGTAACACAGTTGTAAAAAGGAGATTTTTTGAAAGTGGGTGTTTTGTATTTGGGTAGTTCTAAGTTATTTGTTCTCGTGCCATATCCATGATGGCTCCCCTGGATAAGTAAACTTTGGTAGATGTTTTTGTGTGAAAGTAACACATTTCAAGATGTAGATAGAAGTAACGGTATGAATATGTTTTTCTATGAAGATATCACGACAGCTTTGGTTGTAGCTAAGGTCAAAGATTTTTCTAATGATTCGTTTCTGTGATATGAAAACCCTATTTATCTCTGAAGCTGAGCCCCAGGCCATTATGTTGTAAGATAAATGGCTATACACGAATGCGAAATAGAGACTCCTCAACCCGTTTTCATCCAAGTGAGGCTTCATTTGGAAGATTGCATACAAGGATTTGTTTAAATTTCCACAGACGTCATTGATATGGTGATCAAAGGTCATGTTTGAATCGAGCCCAATTCCAAGGAGTTTAGAATGTGAAGTCATGTTTAGATTCAACTCCAACATAAATGGATTCGGAACAAATTTTTTTAGATGAAAATTCAAGCAAACTCTTTTATTTTTGTTTAAGATCAAAGAATTCCTCTGGCACCAAGTGGCCATCTCATCTAGCGTGCATCTAACTTTTTCTTGGAGCTGCTCAGGGGATTTTCCGGATATTGTTATTGTGGTATCGTCAGCAGACATGGTAACTTTTCCGTTTGTAATGAATTGAGGAAGGTCGTTGACATAAAGCAGGAATAGCAATGGGCCTAATACGGAACCCTGGGGAACTCCAAGAGAAACGGGATGAATATCGGATAGTTCGTTTTCAATTTGTACGATTATATTTCTGTTTGAGATATAAGATTTCATCCAGTCAGAAAGAATACCCCTTATTCCAAGAGTAGATAATTTCTCAATTATGTTTTCACTATTTAGGCTGTCGAAAGCTTTCGACATCAGAGAAATAACATAATCACCTTTGTCGATTTCTTGGTATACATATTCGAATAATTGGTAAGTTGCTGTTTCAACCGATTTTTCTTTTCTGAAACCATGTTGGCTCACTGTTATTAGATTATATTTTTCAGCGAATTTGGATATTGTATTACAAACTGATTTCTCAAGTAGTTTCGAGATTTCCAATATTGAACATATTTGGCGATAGTTGTCTATATCCATAATATTTTTTTTTGTGTAATGGGTACACAAGAGCCATTTTTAATGGGTCTGGAAAAACACCATTTTGTACAGAAATATTGAATAAATAAGAAAGTGGGGAAGCTATATTATCCTTCACATGTTTCAGAAGTTTATAGTGGTGATAGTTCATCGACACCACAGAAGTTTTTGTTTAGTTATAGTAATAATGAATCTCTAGATGTATTAGACTTGTACTCGGCCGTTTCATCGTTTTAGTTACAAAAAAAAAAATGACTTCATTACAATGGCACAATAGGCCAAAAATGTCCCAACGTACGCCTGACTGGATGTTTACCTACTTGGACTTTCATTAACGAGTCTGCATGACTGTTGAGCAATAGCGCCTTAATGATGGGTAAATGATATTTGATGAATACTCGTGTGGGCAGCGGGTGTCCTAACATATAAACACTTGGTTGGAAATTTCATCATTTCACTTCCATCGGTGATCCTCGAACACTATTTGGAGATTTCTCAATTTCATTATGTCATTACATACGATTCATGTTCAAACATTCGAAAGTTGTGCACTCTGTTGACTTTTCAGGTAATCAACAGGATGACAACAGATAATCGTGACAAATTAATCTTAAATAAAAATGATAAAAAAAATATTTTTTCAATTGTTCGACCTAACTTATTCTGTGAGTAGTGACTTTTGAAAAGCATACCTTTTTCACGTAAAAATTATAGAGGAATCGATTTTTTTTCTAGAAAATGTGATACATACATGCACGACAAAGTTGTGACTCCCCAAAAGAGACACAGATCTGTAGGAGGCGCCCCCTACAATTAACAGCCAAACTAAGATCAAATTTGAATTTCTCATATTAAAAATCCCCAAATGCCAATTTTCGTCCAAATATTGACTTATTTTAAAAATTATTTACGAAAAACCAAAATAAAAATAATTTTTCAACACCTTGTATATCAGAAATGAAGGCCTTGCGGACCCATGCTCATTTGAACTTTTCACCTTATGAATAACTGAGGAATGGTCCTGTAAAATATTTGACACTTATTACGTAACACCCTGTATTGATTCATTATTAAGATACCCTTTGAAATAAAACGTGTTTTACAATATAGGTGTTTTTTCGCCTATGTAGCAAAATTCGGACATGAATAGATTTATTCTTAAGCAAAAAAGTATCAAAAGAGAAAAAAATAAAGAAATAATAATAATTTTGCAGTAAAAGGCGAAGTTCCATTCAGGTGTTTACAGCAAATCACCAGTAAACTGTTCTGTCATTTCCTGAAATCAGTCATGTTTTCCAGAAGGTATGTACCTTGAGTAATCGTGTTTTGAGATTGCATAGTTTCCAGCGCAGTTAAAAATGAGTGAGCCGAACAATATTTCTGAATCAGTTTGTCGTCAGCGATATGTGTCAGAACTTGGCAACGTACAACAAAGTGTCCAAATGTATGAGCTGGAAAACGATTTTTTCTTCTTGAACTCACGAGTGCCGAGTATTTATCACTATGTGTCATTTGAAGGGAATCTTCCACATAAAAATTAATCACTGCAATAACTATTTCCTGATTGACGGCTAGTTAGATAAGAATGGAATAAATTAGAAAAAAACATTAAAAATTGAATATTTTAGTTCATGCACTAGTAGTGAGATAATATTTTATTCGGGGAAGTTAATTGCCGTTATTGATAAGTGATAAGAACAATGGTGAAGGTGAAGAAATATTCTAAAGCATTTCTCTCCAATTCCTGCGCTATAATCTGGAAAATGTTAAGGCCCCCACAGACGATAAGATCGGTATCGCTACATGTGAAAAACTTAAAAAAATTCTATTTCATCTGCAAAAACTTGACACTTCTCTCAAAGAACAATACCTAAAAGCGAAAAAAACACAACATTTCAATTCAAACCACCAAACACAACTTCTATTCTGAAAAACTGGATAAATCTGAAAATATGAACAAAATTACTTGGAATTTAATCTCAAAAATGAGCAAAAAAAATATTCTCATAAAACTCGAAAACAATATCTTTTCAGACCCTTCCGGAAGTATCTGAAATATTCAACAATTTTTTTGTTCAAGTCCCATATAAAACCATCGAAAAAATAAAGAAGCCCAATTTGATGAATGATACACCAAATACGGCAAATAGAACAGTTGTAAATAGTATGTTTATCTCCCACATATCTGAAGAAGAAGTCCTGTATATTATAAAGCACTGAAAAAAAAAACACTCCCATGGCCCAGAAAATATTTCAGGATACCTTATAAAAAAAATTGCTGATTGTATCATAAAACCACTCACATACCTGAATAACTTGTCGCTACGGGTTGGAATATTTCCAAGTAGAATGAAAACCGCTCTAGTATCTCCTATTTTAAAAAAAGGAAATTCTGAAAATCTAGAAAACTACCGTCCTATAACAACTCCATCAGTTATCTCGAGAATTTTTGAGTATGCAATTTTGAAACAATTACAACATTTTCTGGACGAGAACTCTATAATACTGGACAACCAGCAAGGTTTCCGCAGGTGATGGCTCGTTTTGTGATTTCAGCCGAGCTTTCACTGTGTCCAGCATCTCTATGAATGGTGTTTTTCTTATCTAAATGGACGGCTTCAGAAAGTTAAGATAAATCACATAGAAGGCAACGTGAAAACTGAACATATTTCGTACCCACTTTCAACTGGAATAGGGGTCCTCCAGGGGTCAGTGCTGGGTCCCATATTATATCATTTATGTAAATGTCAACGTTTGATTTCTGACAGTTAGGTATCAAAACCCAATTAATGTTATAGTTTTTTTCTCAAAATATTTTTTTTTACAATGTCTGCAAGACCCCATTTTAGCATACCCAGTCCTCATTTTTTTTTATTTTATCTACTGCTTCTCAGAGAGTTTACAACCTAAAACTTCGTATATCTCAAAACTTAAAAAAAATACTTATCCCGTTTTTCCCCTGTACCCTTCATATGTACTTCCAGTATTAACGTTTATCGTACAATATTAGAAATAATTAATATTTCACATGAATTACTAAAATTACATTACCTTTGACTTTTGACATCTTAAACAGAAACCATTTTGTGTTTCTTATGAAAGAACCTCACACCTTATCAATGGGAAATTGGCTTTCGGTGAATTTGCTCGAATTTTGTATATATTGCAGAACTCGTGATGCTGATCTCCATCGCACCACCGCTCTGAATTCAACAGTTTAGATTATATAGGGTGCTAAAGATAACTTCCCAAAATTTCAAATGGCCATTGTGAAGAGACTTTTTCGAATATATAAACCAAATCGAGTATGCATCGATTGTTCATACGCCGATTTGAATACACTATAGAGAACAATGATTCCTGCACGTACAGACGATATACAGGGTGAGTCCAAAGATATCCAGTTTTTCAGTGATTTCCAAAAAATCGAGCTGTGGAATTTAATTCATTTTCAGATATTTTGTAGGATACCAATATCAATTGCGATTGATGATATTAGCATTTCCTGAATTAAACTGACATATGTATTTCTCATGAAACTGCACCAGTCCTGCTTATTGATATATTGAAATGCCTGAAATTCCGGAAAAGTCGGTTACAAACTCGATCGTTCACGGTGAAAGTTCACTCTGCAGATTTATAAAATATACAGGGTGGAACAAAACTAGTGTCCTTTACTGATAATTTCCTCGAAGTAGTTATGTTTGATATTGATTTTATTGAAACATTTCCACAAGTATGTGTTCGATACACATCTGTTGAAAGATTTTGAACAATTTTCTCTGGACTATTTTGAATGATATGTGTAAGCCTATATTGACAAAATGGCTAATCGTCACCGATTGAATTGTTTTACGTGTGATGTTATATTCAATACCCAAAATATGGCGCGACTCGATGGAGAACCAAATGAATTGAAACGAGAAATTGCCATTGGAAGACGCGACCAAAGAGGACTTCCTCATGTCGCAGAAATTGACATACAACCAATCAATTATTCAAGAGCCTATAACCAGCGGACGATCAAGACGCTTCCAACGATACCTCATTTGTCGAATTATTATAAGATGGCGGTTATCTCAATTTTGATAGAAATTTACTTTTTTCCCTGTATCCTACATATAAACTTTCGTTTTGAAAAAAATATCCTCTTTTTTTAAGGGGGTACCTATGGGTGTATGCTCGAAGACCATTTCAAAATATCGATGAATTAGAAAATATTATTAGAGAGGTTGTGCCAATATACCGAAATATCTTTAAAGAAAATGTCAATAAATAATTTTGTGCACGAACAATAAAATGTTTGGCGATGGATAGACCAGGGCTGAAGCCTTTGAAAATGGTAAAAAGTGAAAACGAATAATAGTAGGATTAAACCCATTGGAAAAGGAAGAGTATATTACAAAAATGAAAGGAAACATTATTTACGGGCGTTCTGAGGTCGGGAAGTGGGTGAGTTTTTGAGGGTAAAAAACGGTTTATCTCGATTTCCGGCAAAACTACAAGTTCTATGGAAAAAGGTTTTTTCACGAAATTTGATGAAAACTTACCTTTTTATGACCCTAACACACTGATTTAAAATATTTATTTTTTCACCTTATTTTGACTTAATATCGAAAAACCACCCTAATTTTCAATCGAAAATTCTCCGTCAAAATATCAGCTTTTTCAAAAAGTCGGTGGGCTTTTTGTTCGTTGAAATTTCTACTTCCTGATGGTATAAAAAAAATATACATGTTCTCAGAAAATGCAAAGAAACGAATTCAAAATTTCTTTTTTTAATCATTATGTACAATTTTGAGCTATTTAATTATTCGAAAAACGTAAGATTCCATGTTACATTGATAAACGAAAAAATCTACATCTACAATATTTTGAGAAAGTTGTAGAATCTTCTTTAAATTATATGCGTAGATGCCTATTTATTGCTATTTTAAGATAACTTATATAATACCTAAGTGACCTACGGAAAATTTTAGCCCATCAAAAGGTATTTCATAGAGAAGTGGGAAGGGGCTAGGAGGGTCTGGGCCTTACTACCTGTTATTTCGTAGCAGCTGTAAAAACCGTTAGCCAGTATTCGAGATACAGAGCAGTGAACAACATCGTTCATAAAAATACAAATACACGTGCAGGCTGACTTACTTTAAGAGAATTGTGACAAATTTACTTTAAAAGAAACTTTTGGAATCTTCATAGCAAGGTAAATACTACCTGTATTTTAATCTGTATCAATCAGCTCTAAAATAAAAATAGTAATATTTTCTTTCATAAATAGTATGTTTAACGTAATATAACCTAAAAAATTAAAATCGAATGATATTTTAGAGCTGATTGATACAAATTAAATTACAGGTAGTATTTACCTTGCTATGTAGATTCCAAAAGTTTCTTTTAAAGTAAATTTGTCACAATTCTCTTAAAGTAACTCAGCCCGCACGTGTATTTTTATGAACGATGTTGTTCACTGCTCTGTATCTCGAATACTGGCTACAGTGTTGCCAGGAACTTAGGAATATTATCACCAGATCTGAATTTCAAAAATCACCAGAAATCACCAGCATTGGCGCGCATGCGCTAAACAGTACCAAGGTTCAATCATCATGAACGGATGTAGCCATCCTATGTGTTTTTTCAGAGAACGCTATTTTCAGAAGGTGGCGCTTGTTACGTCGTCATAAATAAACGGATGAACGGGACTCATGTCATGAGAATTCTTCTTCTTTTGAAGAGCGTCAAGTCAAGAAATGTCAAACTCAAGAAGGATTTCGACTAGTAAAATAGTCGAGTCGAATCTGAGTGGATGGTTATATTTACATAATGAGTAATTCAAAATTTTGACAAATTAGGTTTATTCGCGTTCACAAAACAAACAGCCGAAACAATCAGGAGCATGCGCAGTTTCACCGAACTGTCCTGAAATAGTTCGTTCTGTGAAACTGCGCATGCTCCTGATGGTTTCGGACAGTTTTTTATGTGAACGCGAACGAACCTATCGCCAGTTCACCGAAACATTAAAATCACCAGAATTGTCAATTCTCACAAAAATAATCACCAAGTAACCTTGGAAGTACTGAAATCACCAGATCTGGTGATAAATCACCAGCTCTGGCAACACTGACTGGCTAACGGTTTTTACAGCTGCTACGAAATAACAGGTAGTAAGGCCCAAACCCTCCTAGCCCCTTCCCAACTTCTCTATGAAATACCTTTTGATGGGCTAAAATTTTCCGTAGGTCTCTCAGGTATATAAGTTATCTTGAAATAGCAATAAATAGGCATCTACGCATATAATTTGAAGAAGATTCTACAACTTTCTCAAAATTTTTTAAATATTAACTTATTTGGTTGTTAATTATATAATTTGAATTTTTTTTTTAAATTCATGGAATTTTTTTTTAATTAAATAAATTTTTATAAATTGTACATAATGATTAAAAAAAAATTTGCGATTCGATTTTTTTCGTTTCTTTGCATTTTCTGAGAACATTTATCATAGTAATGTATATTTTTTTTCATACCATCAGAAAGTAGAGACTTTTTGACGGGAGAATTTTCGATTGAAAATTAGGGTGCTTTTTCGATATTAAGTCAAAATAAGGTGAAAAAATTAATATTTCAAATCAAAAAAATTACAGTGTGTTTGGGACATGAAAACGTAAATTTTCACCAAATTTCTTAAACATTTTTTTTTGTAAAAGTTAAAAATAAAAAACAAAAAACTTGGTTATTTGAATTTTTCACATAAATTTCGAGGTTATGTGAGAAAAGTGTATCTACAAAAGTTGTAGATCTTTTTATTACCTACAACTTTTTTCCATAGTACTTGTAGTTTTTCCGGAAATCGAGATAAACTGTTTTTACCCTTAAAAACTCACCCTTCCACTTCCCAACCTCAGATCGCCCGTAAATTATTTTTCCTTTCAATTTTGTTATATTTTCTTCCTTTTCCAATGGGTTTCATCCTACTATAATTTTTTTTTTGTTTAAAAAATTATCGACTTTGGTCTAGGATGTATGTGGAAATTCAATGATTGCATATTCAGGTTTCTGAACGTTTTTGTAATTTGGTTTTTCTTTATGTTCAATTCATAAATTAGGACTACCCTTTTATTTATGTTGAAAAGGGAAACATTCTCAATTGAATATTGATAGAAATATTTTTCTGTGAATTGAAAAATCCACGATTAAAATGAAGTTATTTTTTGTGAATGAATACCCCACAAGAGGTTATCTTGACGATGGAAGATAGTGACTAAAGTTTATCTTTCAGTCGCAGATGATTCCACATCTGATTTTATGAACATCCTGTTTATATTTTCAACAAATCAATCTATCATACCCAATGACAGGTTTTAATGTCAGAAAACACTAATTTCAAAGTGTCTCTCCAAAAGAAATGATTCTAACTTTTTCCATCATTGCAAATTGAGATTGCTTCTTGAAAATGTGTTTCCCATTTCTTCCGGTCTTCCTGATGATCGTGGAAGCGTGAAATAGATTTTCGTCGACAAAAATGTATTGAAGACCTAGTGAATGCGATGTATCTCCTGCTTCAATGTTACGAATGATTTCTGGTGAGTACTCTCTTTTGGAAAACATTCTTCTTTGCCTCATTCATCTTTATGAGTTCTTAATTAAGACTGGAATAGAAAATCAAATAACTATCTGAATGAAAATGCAAATTTTCAATTTCAGATTTTTTCTTTTGAGTTAGGGCCTTTTCAGAATATCTATCAGATTAGTTCAATGTCCAGCGTGGCTTCAGCGGGGAAGTAGTTGTTTTCTGTTAGACATTCACAAAAAATAACTTCATTTTAATCGTGGATTTTTCAATTCACAGAAAAAAAATCTTTCTATCAATATTCAATTGAGAATGTTTCCTTTTTCAACATGAATACCCCACAAGAGGTTATCTTGACGATGGAAGATAGTGACTAAAGTATATCTTTCAGTCGCAGATGATTCCACATCTGATTTTATGAACATCCTGTTAATATTTTCAACAAATCAACCTTTTATTTAATTGGTTAACATCAATTAATTAATTTATCTGATTATTTTCTTCCATTAAATCATACTGATAGTTATTATGGATACACATACAGAGTGAAATATCAAATTTGCACCAAACAACTAGTAAAATTTTAAACCATTTCTAACAAACGTCGATATTCTAGTACAAATTGGAGCAAATTTTGCATTGAAATATTATTACAGTAATATGAGGGAGGCTACTACCGTAAAAAAAATGGAAAAAAGAGTGTTGCGTAGGTGGCCAAATCTCAATATAGTTTCTAATTTTGAACAACATTTCCCAATAATTTTTTTCATAATGTCGAAAATAAGGGCAGTTTACTCTTGATCAAAATTCCTATTTTTTGTTCGGCCCTGTACACCGTTTGAAAATTTCAAATTTTGACAACCCAAATGCAAGTTTTTCGCAATGCACCAATTTTTGTCAGGAATAAAATTTTCTGACAAATGTATAATAAAAAACTTTTCCATATGGTGGTTTGTGGGAAATTGAACAATTATGTTTGGGACTTCTTGCACATCTCAGGGGGCATTAGGCTACAACCATGATCTCAAATCTCAAACAGTTTCTAATTTTGAACAACATTTCCAATTAAATTTATTTCATAATGTCGACAATAAGGGCAGTTTACTCTTGATCAAAGTTCCTATTTTTTGTTCGGCCCTGTACACCGTTTGTAAATTTCGAATTTTGACAACCCAAATGCAAGTTTTTCGCAATGCACCAATTTTTATCAGGAATAAAATTTTCTGACAAATGGATAATAAAAAAGTTTTTCATATGTTGGTTTGTGGAAAATTGAACAATTATGTTTGGGACTTCCTGCACATCTCAGGGGGCATTAGGCTACAACCATGATCTCAAATCTCAATATAGTTTCTAATTTTGAACAACATTTCCAAATAACTTCATTTCATAATGTCGACAATAAGGGCAGTTTACTCTTGATCAAAGTTCCTATTTTTTGTTCGGCCCTGTACACCGTTTGTAAATTTCGAATTTTGACAACCCAAATGCAAGTTTTCCGAAATGCACCAATTTTTATCAGGAATAAAATTTTCTGACAAATGGATAATAAAAAAGTTTTCCATATTTTCCATATGGTTTGTGGAAAATTGAAAAATTATGTTTGGGACTTCTTGCAGGGGGCATTAGTTGCAGGGAATAGATCACAAGATACCTCATTTGAAAGATGTTTCAAAAAAATAAAAAAATAATTGAATCAATGATTTTTCGAGATTTTATTTGACTATTCAGTTATTAAAATACATTTTCTTTCAGGCTGTTATATTCTAGATATCATTAGCTAGTAGAACACTCTGTATACAGCAGAAAAAATGTTGAATGAGATGAATTCGCGGTAAAATGGAATGGTGTTACGATGACCCGGTGACAGTTATCATTCTTTTAATTATTAACAGTTATACATTGATATTCACGTGAACTTTTACGGATGTAATAACTGTTTTTGTGTTCAAAATACCATTGTATATGAGCACGGATATGTTGCTTTATAATTATTAATTTTTTGACGGGTCGTGTCCTTGCTGGTAAGAATAAATCACAATTACAAAATCAGGAGATATGCATTGAGCGAAATGTTTTTTATGATGATTTGAATTCGATATTTCTCTTGATTTGACATGAAACAAAATAGCATCCTATGAAAATGATTCAAATAGATGATACAATTTTTGGTCATGATGAAGAAGGCTTTGAACGTTGATGGATAACAGTTTGATTTGTTTATTCAAAGTAATTTTCAGCAGCCTTTCCTTGAAGAAGCGAAAGTTTTAACGTCAAGTCTAGGAAACTATACGAGCAAATTTATACAAAAAGTTCATGGATTATGAAACTGAAAGGGAGCTTGTATCCTTTTCTGAGAATATGAATATGTTTTGCACAATTAGGCAAAAATATTTAATCATCAACGTTATGGTCTATTTATTCAATGCCGAACAACGTTGCTATCCCGTGTTTTAGAAAAGTAACAGGTTGAAATTATCTTCTTGAATACTTACTGGATTCGACTTTTTCGAGACGTGAATCACAGTCCCTCTTGACCTCTTGTTTATGCTACCTCGACCCTATTTGCAGATGAATTCCACGACATGTACAATCACTATGCGACGGTGATATAGTCCGTATCCAAATTTAAAATTCGCAACCTTTTATGTGTGTTTAATACGTATCGTACATAATAATAGGAAATATTATGTAAATCAGAACCTTCGCGTTGGTATCGAATTCAATGCCATACCATTGCCATACGTAGTTGAACCGGTTAATAACATCGGAGTAGATATATTTTTCTATGTATTTGAGGTAAATATTCACTTATAATTGCACGAGAGGTTTGTATTTTATCGGGTAAATTTGGGTTGTTTAATGAGAAACTGTTGCCTAGCAATTAGACAACTATTAAAAACGCGACACCGAAGGTGGAGCTTATTTAGGTTGTCAGTTTTGCGAGTCAAATTGCTAAAGGAAACAGTTTAGAATTTGAACAACACAAATTTACCTGATATCAATACAAACATCGAGTGTAATTCGGCAGGACAATTTAATGAATAAGAAATTTAGAAACATATCAATGCAAACTTTATTTATGGAACATTAAAAATAAACACATTTTTATTTGAATGTACAATTATTAAAAACGCAGTTATTGAAATTCATACTAGGAACAGTGATGTCGCTGCGGGTTGATTGAATAATGCTCGAATGATACTCTTTGTCAACCTGTGAGTATGGTTTTATTGATGATGAATTGTTGTGTCCTGTTATTTTTATTAGAGCTTGTTCTTCAATTCCGCTTTTACTTAATTTGCTAAGTGCTGCCGCTCGATTTGAGTGATTTGTAATTTTGACATCTATACCAATACGTTGTACTGAGCATGTAGTCCATTTGGAAATTTCATACATTCTTATACCAATCTTTAGAATTTTTCTTTTTCCAAATGGGATTAGATGTAAGAAATACTCTGTCCAATGTTATAAAAGTGTCTCGTTTTTCCATTAACTTGAAATATTAGGCGTAATCCATTTGCTTTCACATAATTTATTGTTACCGCCTTGTCTCGTTTTCGAAAATAGAGGATTATACTCGATACGTCCAGTTTATTTTCCATTATTTTCAATTTCAGATTCGAAATAAATGAAAAAATCTGATTCCAAGAGTCCATGAACAAATTATTTTCACTGATTTTCCATCAAATTATCTTTGTTGATCGATTTCAAGAGTGATTAACAAATAATTCACGTTCATATTAAACGGATTCAAATAATTTGGAAGTCAGAGTAAACGTGTGAAGAAAATTTCAAATTACTCACAACCTATGAAAGATAGGAATGATAAACGAATACAAATAAAAGCAGGTTAGCCATTTGAATAAACGGACTCTCAATTGTTTGAAAAATGTCTATTCGACAACTCAGCCATAAACAATCTGTATGAAATTTTGGCATTCTTATTGCATCGTATGTCTTCACTAAAAAATGAATTGTTTAGTTTTTCGAAATAAGTGAAATCATCGAATTTTGCGCACTAATTGGCCAGTATAAATAAATATATAGAGTGTGAACCAACCAGTTCGAGGAGATGATGAAAGAAATGAAGTTGTTTGTCATCAATATTCAAGAAATCCCATCGATACACCGGTTGTCTACTACTTATTATGTTTGAAAATGACCTCATACATAAACTGCAAGGTCTCACGTGATACAATAGTTGTTTTCGTAATCCACCAACTCCTCCAACCCAATCATTCATTGTTTTCAAACATATAAAGACTCTCATTATCGTGAGTCATAAAAATATGTAAATGAGAACTCTCAAGTTTTACAGGAAGATTCCATTCCCCAATCCTTCATAAAAATGCAAAAGCGGGATTCAGCTCGTTTTGTTAGCATTGATATATTTGTAGAATGAATATTCTATAATAATTCAGAAACCTCAACAAAAAGTAAAATTCCATAAAACAAATATGTAAAATATGGCTTTGAATGTGGTGGAAACCTGATGCTGGAGAAGTAAAATTTTTCATTTTTATCCCAATAATATTTACAACTGACCTATCTATTTTGAATGGGAATGTTTTTCACGGTATTGTTTTTTGTATCATCTCACACAAAACTCAAAAAAATTAATTTGGTGTCCTTATAAGTTGTCCTTTCATACCGTGTTTCATACAATTATTTAGATTTGTTCCTAATTTTTACGGAACGCTAAATTCTCCAATGTTTCCTTTTTCCATACAGAAGATAAATTTTTGCTGTAAAAAAATATCTGACACCAATACATTTGTGAGCGTTTTTTTATGCGAACCATTGCAGCGTTCAACGAAGTTATTAAATTATTTTATATCGTTCTCTGTTCCAGTTAGATGCTTCGGTTAATTACATTAATTATAATTATTCTATTGATGATAGAAATACAGTCCATTGAAAACACGAATCAGTGAACCAAAAACGAACAAGCCAAAGCCCAAGGATTTTTCTCAAAATCGATCTAATATCTGTTTTTTATTCGCGATCCTATCATAAGCTCACTCAATCGAATCCAGGGCTTCGCCGAAGAAATTAACTATTGGCATTACATAGTATGAGAAATTTCCTTCAGACTCACCCACAAAAAACCTTTCACTCATATTATCACTCACGTTTCCTTCTTCCTGTCAGATCTATTTTCCAGACAATGATAAAGTTGGCCTTTGCTTATCTCTTAATGGTCTATAGTTGGGAATTCATTCTCATGACTTGCTCCTGTATACTGGATACAGGGTGTCCCGAAACTATGGTGCCAAATTGAAATGGAAGATTCTCTTCGAAAAATAAATAGGACTTTCCCAATATCTTTTTTCTCAAATGTCGGTTCGTTGCAGGTTCAATATGAAAAGTACGGAACTGAAAAGTAAAAAATAAAAACTTTTTAACAAAAAATTAAACCGACGAAAAAATCAACTGAAAAGCAAAAAATAAACCTTCTTAGTCTAAATGATAATTGAGCTCCTAAACTAATGTAAGTAACTGATTTTGAGTCGGCGCCAAACAAACAATTATCGAAGATCATTATCTATGAAAGAAGTCATCAAAACGCAGCCGTGCATCTCGCTGCCATCATTTTACGCTTCACCTAATTCAATTGCTAGTTTGTTTGGCGCCGACTCAAAATCAGTTACTTACATTAGCTTAGGAGCTCAATTATCATTTAGACTAAGAAGGTTTATTTTATTTTTTGCTTTTCAGTTGATTTTTTCGTCGGTTTAATTTTTTGTTGAAAAGTTTTTATTTTTACTTTTTAGTTCCGTATTTCGTCGGTCTAATTTTTTGTTAAAAAGTTTTTATTTTTCAATTTTTTGTGGCTAAAATCTACCAATTACTACCTACTTGTTTTTTGATTACTTCCAAAATACTTACTTACCCACCTTACTTCAACTATTACCAGTTAAATAATATGATTATCTACTTTTACTATTTGTTGTAATATAAATTATTTTCGTTTTTCTGGTTAATTTATTTCATTACTTTGTATATCATTCCATCCTCTCATAAAATATACTGATTTTGACGGAACAAGAATAATCAGTAGCGATCTGTCATTGTCAACTACGTATGTGTGTGCTAATGTTCACTAGTGAAAAATCAATTATCCCCTATTTTTCCACCCGTAAGGGTGGCTAATTCCTTTCGAAATCCAAATATAAGGTATACCCTATCTATTAAAAAAGAAATCATCCAAATCGAAGAACCCAGTACAAAGTTATGCCTGATAGAATCGGTTAACGGACCAGAATTCAGAGGGTGAGTGATCAATATCCTTCATTTCGCTACCCTTAGGGGTGGATTTCATCTTTTAAATTCAAATGGGACCAAATTCGAAGTACACCCTATCCACTGAAAAAGAATTATTGGAATCGGACGCCTCAGTAAAAAGTTATGCGTGATCATACATAAAAAAATATGATGGAAAAACATAAAATATACGGGTCGAATAGAGAACCTCCTCCTTTTTGGTTTCGTCGGTTAAAAATTGAAAGTATTTTTTATTCATAACTTCCACAGTTTTGAAATTCTTTTAATTACATTTGAAGGAATGTTTTTATTCAATAAATGATTTATTTGGGAAAAAAAACACATTTTCAGTTGCCACCAGTGGCGTACAAGAAGGGTATCATGGTCCCTTTTCTCTCTTATTTTTTACGCCACTGGTGAAATCAGAAAAAATATTAAATTTTTCGCATTTCTCATTCAATTTTGAGTAAAAATGTATACTTGTTTGAATCCGAAAAAAACAACCGTTTTCAAGATAATCGCGCTTTTGTTCGGCTGAAGTGAATTATTCAACCCTAATTACTGGTTCAAATTACAACTGGATATTCTACCAAAAAATTGAATGACACTTTCACATGCATTTTTTCACAAACTACTTTTTTGCAGACGTACAGGGTGTTGAAACTGGAAAATTAAAAGGCATTTTTCTCGTAACTTCCATAGTTTTGAAAAAAAAAACAATTAAATTTGGAGGTATGCTTTCCTCCAATGGGTGCTCTATTTTATAACCCTTTCAAAAATAAATTTTGATTCTAGTAAAAGTATTGTGAATTCTTGTCTCTGTTGGAGATTGAGTTTCTAGAAGATTGAGTTTTTGAACTTTCGTTTCTACATGCAAAAGTTCATTAGATTTGCCACAAGTTAGTTCATATACTGCAGATTTGTTGGACTTTTCAATTCGATCATTGTTGTTTTTAATAAATTTTCCCAAAGTATTATTTGTTCTGTAAGCAATATTATTATCTTTATGTCTTAAATAATTAGAAATTATCTCTGAAGGTTTGCCGAAATAAGTAATAACCCTGAAATATGACTTTGTATTTGAATCGGTTGGATAAACTTCCTGAATTGCCTTTTTATAGAGCAGAATGCAGTCAACTAAACTTGAGTTATATCCGTTATTGGCTGCAATTTGTTTAATTATATTCAATTCTTTATTGTAATTCTCTTCTGAGAGAGGAACATTCACTAGTCTGTCGATAATACGCGGCTACTTTGTGTTGGTAGGGATGAGTGGATTGTAATACCTGTATACGAAGGTTTGCGGAAAATTCAAAAATCGGGTTTAATGTTTATTTTCGTTATGGTCAAATCTAAGGCCCAGTTTCACCGAAAGCTTTAATCTCGATTTAGCTCTTAAGTAAGGCCTAAGCGCTACTAAATCGACTAATCGCAATTTAGCACAAATCTTCCATTTTAGGAGGATTTTAACATGAAGTATATCGAATCATTAATTTTTTTTTTGTAAATTTGATTGAGCGATGAATGTCCTTAATGAAGTCAAAAAATTGGTTTAATTGTTATCAGTTCCTACAAAGCAACATAAGATCTACATATCTATACCAGTAAAAGAAGTTTTTATCAACGGGTTGTTATGAATTTTACTTTCGAGATTATCCATGAAAATTTCCGCTAGAAACGGACTTGAAGGATTATCCATTATTAACCCTTTACTAGAAGAATAAAAGTTATTATTAAAATGGAAATAATTTTATGTTAAACAAACTGTAAGCAAATCCAATATATCATCTTTGATGATCGGATTAACATGGTTTCTATCCATAGTTTCTATCCAGTGGGTATTTCTAATCCCAATTGAAACGATATAAAAAGTTTCGAGAAGGAATTCTCTTCCACACGACTAAACTTTTTTATAATTGTACCAGGAACGCTTTGAAAGTAAAAACACGGGTAATATATAAATTTCCCATATGCCAGGCAGTGCATATGAACACTCCTGGTAGTGCTCTTATTTTTATTGCCGTTCCAATTGGGATTAGAATAACTATACCTACTAACTAGTATGATTGTTTCATCTGGTGGTTTACTCGAAAATATATTTTGAACATCGAAAGAAATGAGTTTAGAATTTTTAGGAAGATACACGTTCGTAATTTTATCAATTTATTCTTCAAGATAAATTTAGGAACGAATTTACAATTACTCTTGATGAGATCTATTAATTTTTCAGAGACTTTCCTTGATGGTGCTATAATGAAAGAAACTATAGGCCGGATAGGATAATTTTTTTTATGAAGTTTTTCAAGTGAATATAGTTTTGGAATTTGAGGGTTCATAATAGTGCATCTTATTTTTTCATAGTCGTTAAAAACATTTTGTATTGATTTTAATATTTCTTTAACTTCTTTTTGGTAAAAACATCTAGGATCTTCTTTTAGTCTTGTCGAGAAGTAAGTTTCCTGCGAAAAATATTTCCAAGTCTCAAAAAAATATGAGCAATAGCTCATTCGATTCGAAATACAATTCTGAGGAAGACATTTTTTTTTGCTGACGTAAATTGCAATTGTTATTAACAAAAAACAAAAACAAACAAAAGGTGATCAGTTTTTTGGGAATAACTCAAAAACTATAAGCGATAGCGAAAATCGGAAAGAAGTATCTTAAAGAGGGTAAAATTTCCAATAAAAAAATCCTGGGACTCTTTCTTCATTATTAATAATTTTAATTTAACGTTGAAAATAATAAAGAGACATAAAATATATTTTTTATAGTATTAAATCAAATAAAAAATTTGAACAAATCATGGTGTGTTTTTAACACTTGAAAGAACAAGGTCACGTTGGAAAAAAAAAATTAGTTTATTTTTCAACAAGTTAGGCGTTTGTTAATTAGTCATTATTTTTTGGACATCGGTTTTTATAAAAAACGGCATAAATGTTTAAATAATAGCTCTAAAAAAAGTTCGCTCCTTATAGCCCTTCTAATACATATACTTAACATCACGTTATTTATAATTTTAAAAGTTAAAAAAAAATCAGAATTAAAAAAAAAACGGAGGTATTTAATAGCATTCGAAAAAAAAATGCAGGTCATTTGTTTATAAATTGTTTATAAACATTGTTTACAATCTTTTTTTTTTATTTTTTTATTATTTAAATAATTAGTTCGGCCATTTTTTTTCTTTAAAAATCATAATTGGCATTTTTCAATTGAGCGAAAAAAAAAATGTGAAACTTTAATTTTTATTAAGTGAACAATTGAACAATTTGTTATAAACAAATTCCACGTCTCATTATTTTTTTTTTCTAAATCACTAAAAATAACAAAAACAACCATATTCAACAAAATGTCAAAAAAATCTTTTTTATATTTTATATAGATTTTTCTAAAATTACGGTATATAAAAGTTGCAGCGGCCACTTGATTTTTTGAGTGACAAACCGCTGTAACTTTTGAACCATTAAAGATACAGTTATCAACTCTCCAGATGATTTTATAGAGTATTACTTGATTTTTTAAATCTGTCATGGTCTCATGTTTATATGCATTTGTTTATAAAAAATTCCGTTATCTACTTCTTACAGGGTTTATGTCGTTCAAACTATGAAAGTTAGCCCGTTTGTACTTCAAGACGATTTTGTAGGCTAGTATTTGAATTATTAAAAAAAAGTTGGTTTCAGTCATTAACATCAATTGTTCATGAAATACACGGATTTATTTAAATAATGTCAACTTCATCATGGATTCTAGCGGTGTTAATCACATATTCGTTAATAAATACTCAAGATATACAGTTTTTTGTGAAATCATTCATTATCTGTTTTTCAACTTAATTATATATCGTAATATAAAAAAAATCTATAAAAAATATAAAAAAAAAATCGACACTTTGTTGCATATGGTTGTTTTTGTAATTTTCAGTAGTTTCAGAAAACAAATATAAAGAGATTTGGAATTTGTTTATAACAAATTGTTAACTTTATAACAATTATATTTTTTGTAATTTTATTGAGGAATGCCAATTATAATTTATAAAGAAATAAGAAATTCCCAACTATTATTCAACTGATGGAAATATAAAAAGAGATTATAAACAATAATAATTTTTTTTGGATTTTTTTTAAAAAATTTTAAAATGGAAAAAAAAAAAAAAATATAAATAATCAATTTGTTTAAAACAATTTAGAAAACAAATGCCCTAAAAATTTGTTTTTTAATTAATTGAATGCCTTGTTTCATGCAAAAACAGCAATAGCAAAATATATAAATACATTTTTTTTTTAATTTTCATTTTTTGTTAACTTTAAAAAATTAGAATATACAACTTTTAAGAACTTTTATAACTTGGTCTTGTTGAGTATATATATAACAAGGGCTCTAAGGAGTGAAACATTTTTAGAGCTATTATTTAAACATTTAAATAATTTAATAAACTGATTTTTTTCCAACGCGACCTTGTTCTCTCAAGTGTTAAAAACACCATAATTTATTCGAATTTTTACATTGATATCTAATACTATAAAAAAAATATTTTGTGTGGTGTACTCTCTTTAGAGAGGGCGCGCGCATGCCTAGCGGTCGTATGGAGCCATATTTTCAGCGTTAAATTAAAATTATAAATAATAGAGATAGAGTTCCGGAAGTAGGGACTTTTTTATTGGAAATTCCTTTAAGAATCTTTTTTTAAATTTTCGCTATTACTTTGAGTTATCACCAAAAAACTGAACCCCTATTTTTGTTATTATTTTTTGTTAATAACAATTGCAATTTTCGTTAGCAGAAAAAACCAAAAAAAATTCTTTCTAAGAATGGCATCCCGAATCGAATGAGCTATTGCTCATATTTTTTGGAGATTTGGAACTATTTTTGGCAGGAAACTCACTTCTTGACTAGTCTATTTCAAGATATCAAAAAACCCCGAATTCAAGTACGTAATCAGCTTCATTAATCGCGATCACCGTTTTTCCTTAATCAACCAATTCTTTGTGAAAATCGTAGTGAGGTGTTTTCAGTTTACTTTATTTGTTTTCATAAAAAACCTTATGCGCCTTATGATCTCGATTGCTGTGTTTTCGTTCATAGGCCAGTAGATATAGACAATCAATTAACATTAATTCCAAAAGTTTTCAAACTTTAATGGAATGTTAGTGCATTAATAAAAACAAACTATAAAATTTTGCAGAACTCTGCGATGAACGGAACATTGTTGTAATTGCAAAAAACGTTTTCATGCTTTATTTTTGCACTGAAAATTGCAAGAGTTCTGCAAACTAGACATACCGATAGTAATTTTTTACAATATGCATTAAGTTTGCAACCTTGTAAAAGTTTCGAAACCCTTTTTTGTCATTTGTTCAAGTTTGTCACTGTAATTTGTTTAAAAAAATTACAGAAGTTCTGCAAATTGAATAAGTGAACGAAAAAAAAATCAACATATCCACGTAAATTTGCAACCATTTCTGAAAAACGTATCATTTATTTATCAAACTTTTTTATTGACGCTACCATTTTCATACACACAAACATTGAAATTATTAAAAAGTTTTTTATTGTGGTTGCAAATAAAGATAATATCGGTCTCAGTGGATATGTAACTTTGCAACCTCATAGAAAAACGGAACCTATTTATTCACTTTTATACAATTTTTGCATTTTTACAACTGCTGAAATAATTGCAAAAGTTCTGCAAATTGAAATTATAATTACGACTAATATTTCACGTGACGCGAGAGATTTGCAAACGTCATTGTTCAACGGAACATTTTTATTATATAATTAATTGATTTTTTTTAAATAATTTGGTCATAAATTGTAAACATTGTGCAAATAGGTTTAAGATATATATTAGACCGATATATGTCTACATTGGTCCACTTTAATACTCGATTATCCATCGTTATCTTTTGTACTGGTTGATTGAAATTGCATCCGAAGAATAATACGGTTACGTATTTAATAACCATTTCAAAATTTGAAACTAATTATTATTAATCTCAGGAGCAATCACTGTTTTCGACTAATCAGCGAAATAAATTTAATCTAACATTTTCGAATGCAACAATCAAAAGGGTAAACATTTTTGCAAAATTCTGCTAAAAGACTATTGGATTAATTTTTATCGCATTAGAAATGACATGCAATCATTCTCCATTTGAAATGTTCACTTGTCACAACATGGCTTCATAGCAATCGAAGAGATTTTCAAATGAACAATCGATGCTCTTTGGAAGTAAGGATATCAAGTCGTTATCGATTGTAAATCTCGCAAGTATATAATTTTCATCATCAAACAGAAACGTTGCTGAAAAATAAAAATTTGTGAAATCGATATTACATCTCAAATTTAATTTTTACAGATTTGTATTTCTTGAATTTAATAAAATTGTAATTTACCTTTCCACTTTCTTACTACAATTGTGGTTTATCGTGAAAAATTCCATTGAATCCGAATGGAGGACTGAAATGTTATCGACACGTAAGAGGAATTTTCTTGATTTAAAAAAATATTGAAAATAAATATGGGAAAAACACTGTGACGTAACACAGTTGTAGGTTAATCATACTAAGTTTTTTAAATCCCAATATTTTTTCCATTCTTTAATGAATCAAGAAAATTATGAAAATGTGTCGACAGATTCTCGATCCTCCATCAAACGTACTCAGAGGATTTTTTTATGCAAATTCCTAAAATTGTAATATGATGTTATGAATTCATATCGAAAACGTTAGCTTTCAATACTGAATGATTTCACCTACCATTGACGAGCTTCTTCTTGGTCGATAGTTAATTTGGTAACACAATGAATGTCATTTATTAGGTATATAAAAATATTTATTATCCAGATAACACGGGTGTTGCAAAATAAATATTTTTTTAATTCCTAATGTTCCGCATTGTAACATAGTATGCAAATTATTATACTGCCACCAATTGGTGAAATGAGTTGTCTGCCCGATTTGCAGAACTTTTGCTTTTTTTGGTAGAGTACAAATACGAATTTTTTCATTTTATTTTACCCTCATTTCCGTGTTGCCAATCATTGAAAACATTGTCAGGACATCTCCACTTGCAACCATTATTTGGAAGTCCATCGTCTCAATGTATTTAAAAGGTTTTCACGACGTTTCGAATGCTTGTATCTGCAATCGTCTTCAGGTGATACAAGCATTCAAAACGTCGTGAAAACCTTTTAAATACATTAAGACGATGGACGTCCGAAACGATAGTAATCAAATTACTACATCGTCTACAACCTTCAAACAAACATTATTTGGAACTTTTGTAATAATTCCCATACTTATTTTAATTAAAAAAAAATAATTTTATGAAAAAATATATTTTCTGTTTGACGCAAGAGGTTGCAAATTGAAACTGTTCTCAAAAACATTATTTTAGTTATTTTTTCGAATTTGAGAACTTTTGGAATCTTCATCAAAAAATTAGGATTAACAAAATTTTTTTCGATAAAACAAACATTTCCGTTCTGTTTGAATAGTTGCAAATTCATCAGAGGATGTAAATTGCAATTTTTCGAAACCTCGAAAGTTTGCAGAACTTTTGCAAACTTTTCCGATCTAATAATGTAAAAATTCATTAAATCCCGATTTTTAATATCTTCCGTTCAGAAAAAAGGGTTTGAAAAATTAGACTGAATATCATTTGAACGTACTCTTCACTCTACTGAAGTTTCACAACGTTTGTAATCATTATTAAATTTTGGGAAAATAATGTCTATCTCTACTGGCCTATCATCTGTGAATGTTTCATCGAAATCGGGCTTGGTCCCGTTTTCTTCACCATTACGAAAATTACGACTGCTTACCTGGATCATTTCCACTGTTATCCGTTATATAGGCATATCCAGAATCGGTATCATCCACCACAATATCATACAAAAAACTGGAGTTGAAATTGGCCACATTGTTGGGGAACGTATACGCCGTAGTAGTCATATTCTTCTTGATATCGAAAATCACCAGTTTGGGAGGGCACCTCGTCACAGCTTCCGTCAGAGTCTCTGTCCTCCCCCCGTCGATAATCCAGATCTGCCCCTTGGGGTCGATCTCGACGTTCTGTACGTTTTGAAGGGAGTTGCAGTCGCCCAAGTTGTTCATCTCCCAGGAGGGGAAAGGCTCCAAAGCAGGGGAGGTATCCTGTGTCACCTCTGAAGAAAACCTAGCAAGGGTGGCAGGAACCCCTCCCTTCATCCTGGGAAGGGTGACGTAGAAATGGCCCTCGTAGTGTTTGATCCCAGCCATGATGTTATTTTCGGGAATATACGAGCCTTGCGATATGGCCGTTTGGTAAACTTGTTCACTGGGCCACGTGAAGTTGAGGTACTTCCATTCCCTGGTTACTCTGAATTTTTCCGCGTATGCCGAGAGGACACCGATCAGAAAAAATGATATAAAACTGGCGTGCCACATTTTTTCAACGCGCGGTAGACCGTTTGTTCGACAACTGAGGTTTGTTTCGCACCGCAACTTGTTTTATAGTAGTGGTGGAAGTTCTAACGATGCTAAGTGATGATTCCGAATAAACAGGTGAGTAGTCGGGGACGAATATATTTTGTGGTTTTGTTCATTGGAGTGAGGTTTTTTTATTTCTCTTACCATATGAACAGGATTATCATAAAATCAAATGACGAATCATCTGAGACTGTGAAATAATCTCAGGTCACTATCTTACATCGTCCAATTTCGTTCGGTAAATGTCATATTGGACAAACGAAACAATTTCTAGAAAATAGATGTACACACCATACACGTGATTTTGGCAATGAAAATATAAACAGAAAGGGTAAAACTACATCACAACAAAAAATTCATGAAAAAATGATACCCTTGCTACCACAAACATAACATCAGAGATGATTTTTAACAGACGAAAAAAAGGAGGAGGTTCTCTAGTCGATATATATATATATATATATATATATATATATATATATATATATATTGTTATGTTTATAAGTATGTTAAATATTTACAGAGTTGAAATAAGAATGATAAATAAAGAAAAAACCCCTAAATAAAAAATGGTAGTATTTGGTAATCTGTGCTATGTTATTTTACAAGCAATTGACATAATTTTAAAATTTTTAGAAATCAAAATTTACGAATATATTTTGAGCACAAGCAGATAACAAAATATTAAAAGTCCGAACATCCTGTATATGAAATTGGATCTGAACACAACAGCCAATGAGATGCCAGGAAAGATCTTGATGCAAAATTAGGAAATTTGAAAATATAGAAAAGCAGAAACGTCAAAAGAATGATTTTTACATGTCTTGTATATAGTTTATAAGGTAGTTAGAAATATTTTGTAAATAAAAACTGTCAAAAAGGTGAAATTGTTAAAAAGTACTACATTTGGAAAAATCAAACAATTTGGAATAGAAAATCAGTTATTAGCCAAGAGAACATGAGAAAAATATGAAGAACAACACCAGATAAAGAAATCCCAAATGCAGAGTTAACATTACCTTTGTTTCATTGGAAATTTACAAATACGAGGAGAAGTTCCAGTCGACGAGAGGAGCAGCAGTTTCCAGGAACGGGAGAGAAGAAGTTCCAGGGTATTTTTTTGAAACCATAAAAGTCACCACAGTGCAAGTAAAAATAAAACTTTTACAGAATTTGATAGGTAGAGCTTTTCACGAATTACGATAAAGAACACATAACCTACAAAACTAGGTTGAATTTCACTATTATTATTACATAACTTAACATTTTCTGTATAAATTTGCTTTGAAGCACGAATTAGTTTATTTATCGCAGACTAGGTAGCAATAAGCTTTTCCTGAATAAAGAAAATTATTATTTTGATGAAATTCTGCATTATTTTGAATGTTTGAGCGACAATGAATTGCTTTTTTCTGAAATTGACACCAAGAAACCACTAGAGGGCTCCACAGTAGAACCAACTTCTAAGATTCCATAGGCGTACCGATTGAGTTAGCTGAGGTAAAGGAAATAAGGAAAAGAAAGGAGGTAAAGTACAAGGCCGGAGATATTACATATTTATATGGGTATTTATTCATCAATATATATTATATTAAATTCGAAGGGAAAATAGCTTGAAGTTTTTTGAAAATAGTAAAACAAAAAATAAAAAAATATATATATATATATATATATATATATATATATTTTGTTATGATGTCTGGTTGTGGAAAGTAAATAAACAAATATAAAATAAAATAAAAACGACCGCAATCAACGCATCATAACAATATTATATATATATATATATATATATATATATATATATATATATATATATATATATATATATATATATATATATATATATATATATATATATATATATATTATATATATATATATATTCGTAGATTTTCGGGGGTACATTGTGTTGAGATAGTTTCTCGGATTTCTGTCCGCGTTCTGTGTTATTGGTCCTCAAAAGGTCCGATTTCACGACGTTTCGGCAAATTCACATTTGCCATCTTCAGGTGATGTCTGATTCATTCGATTGTTTCGAACTCGACTGATGTTTCGTGTCGTGCAAACATGTAAAAACAATCTCAGAATACTTACGGGAATTCTAACAGGGTACTGCCGGTTGAGAGGGCACCTTAAGAAACTCGGATTGGTAGAGGGAGAAGAATGCAGGTTTTGCGAGAATGCATTATCCTGCAAAACCCGAGTGCAAGATACATTGGAGAACATCAAATAGAAGAGGGAGACGTACCTAACCTGAAGCCATCCGACATCCTGAAGTTTTTAAAAGCCATAGGACTGGAGGAACTGGAACACAATAGACCGTATAGGTCGAAGTGTATCGATACCCCTTATCAAATAGAATAGAATAGAATATATATATATATATATATTGTTATGTTAGGAAATGTTGTAAAATAATTAAACTTATAATTATCATTATAAGGTATTTTAGTTATCGTCGTTAATGCTATGTTGTTTTGCAGTTTTCTTTATTATTTTTTTACTATTATAGAATCTTATACTATGCTCGAGTCGGTGCATATGTATCAAGAGGGCAGTCCTGAAGTAGTTCTATTATCAAAAGTATGTGACCAACGAAATATCTTATGAAAATCCACAATTAAATCATGTCAAATATCAAATTTATAGAAAACATTGAATTTAAAGTAAGATCAAATGATATATTAGTTATGAACATCCTGTATGACAATTCACATCAACAGGAAACCCACCAATGGGATATCGAAAGAGTTTGTGTGGGAAAAGTGATAATATATGAAAGATGTGATAGCAGAAATTGTAAAAATATAATTTTATACCAATTTGTAAATAGTATGTGAGATTTTGAATTAGCTTTAATTCATAAGATCATTAGTAGTAATTAGAATAACAAATAAGTAGGTAGGAAGTGACACAAAATTCAAAAATCTGGAGAAAAAAAAAAGATGTGTGTTGCCATGAGAAGGATAAAAGTTTGGAAGAGATTGAAAAAAGTTACAAAAAGGAAGCCACGTACGAAAATTTGAAAGAGATATTGATATACAATTCAAGAATAAACTGGTTGAAAGATTCCGGTACGAGAGAAATTCCTGAAAGGCACAACTGGAAGGAATAAGTTATCAAAAATTTCCACTTACCTGGTATAGAAGAGAAATCCATGAAAGAACGCACGTAAGCTGTCACTGCAATTCCAAAAGTACGTCCACGGGGCTGCAAACATCACAGGAAATAGCAACAAGGTATTCTAATCACCGAACTCACCAAAGTGCAACTTTTCGTATATTTATCCAATAACTTTGAGTGTCTGATCCACTGTTTACATTGTTTTGGCTTCATCAAAATTTCATGCTAAAGGACTGAGCATAATTTTAAATATTCTTTCTATTGATAATCATCACTTATATTCAAATTGCACCATTTCATATTATTGTTTCTTTTTAGTATAAGGTATTTATCGCAGAGTAGGACAGTTTTAAGGTTTTTAGCTGAATAAAAACAACCATTTGTTTATTCTCTGCAATCTGTGTTTTATCTAACCACACTGTTCTCCCACTGAACAGCATTTCTTATCGAATCGTTAGTGCCAAGTCGGCAATACAGATCACAGAACTGACTGCTGAGATGGAGCTGACTCATGTTCATAGGCGTACCTGACTGAGCTGGGATAAGATAAAAAAAAAGAAGGTTTAAAAGAGAATGGTAAGATAACATAGGCGGAGTTTTCATTTGTTATGGTAAGGATTCGGAAATTAAATTCTGTGAAATAAATTCGGAAAAAAAATATATAAATTTAAAGTCAATAACCAACCTATCATAACAATATATTGATATGTTTTGATAATTGTAAAATAGAAATTGTTTTTATTTTGCCCCACGTTTTGGGTGCCACTTGTTATGGAATGAGAAATTGAATAATGAATTTTTTATAATAATAATTGAATTTTGTTATTATTATTAATTTGCACCGCGTTGCCCACTTTTTTGGTGCCAATTGTTATGGTTTGATGAATTGAAAAATATGATAGTTTTTTATATATTGATATTGTTAAAGATTTTTGGTATTCTTTGAGAGCCAAATTTGATATGATGTAAATAGATATTTCTGAACCTGTAATAATAATTGTCAGCGAACGTTACTGTTCTCTCGTCACGCTACCAACAATTATTATTTTCTTCGCCACGGCTAACAACAGTTGGTACGCCCTTATCTCATATAGTCGGTTCAAAAGGAATTTGGCCACTGGTGGCTAACTTCAGTTTATTGAATGATCTTAATTATGTTAGTTGATCATTGTGAGAAAATAAACAAACCAAATATCAAAAACAATTATCTCCTTTATTCAGGAAGACTGAAAAATACCTGGCCTACGAGAAATAACTTATGCTAGAGTGAATCAAATAATGATTCACGGATAATCATAAAATGCATATCATGGATAGATAAACAGAACCTCACTTTTTCTTTGAGAGTAATTTTCTGTTATTGTTCATAAAAAGTGACATAGAGTTCATCGAATGTGAAAAATGTTATATGTGAAATAGTTCAGGACCGGGAAAGCACTATTAAAGGTTTTATACCTGGTTGGAACTGTTGGTGTTCACAACTATACCATAAAAAACAGGAAGTCTCCTCTCTCCAGCCTTCGTTGGGACTGCAAAAACCATGTGTCAGGAACGTATCGATGCGGGACTCAGCTTTTGGAATTGTGGATATACGATATCATCAAGGTAATCTTGTTCTGTTAAGCAAATGATGGAATTATTCCATTTTTCTTTTAGTGAAATTTTGTGCGTGCTTCCGCTTTGGAAAATATTTTCGATCTCCTCGAAGCTTTGTTTTTTCGTCGCTTCGCAACATCTTGCCATTGTTGTTGTTCCATTTGAAATTTCGAATTCGCGACCAAATTGTCACTTTGCACTGTTTATATTAATGTTGCACAATTTATACACACAATTAAATTCCCATTCTTATCATTATTTACAAGTTTGAATGATAATTGCTTATGATACCTTCTCTTTGCCATTCTCTCACAATTTCCAACTTTACATCTGATCATCTCTTCTCTGATTGGCTATCTTTCATAAAGACGTTTGCTGTTCTCTCATTGGCTAACTTTTAGTTTGCTACAATTTCATGTACAGAGTGTTTCAAGTTTATAAATGTGTTGATTACTTTTTATTCATGATAATTTTGTAAATCTTGACTTTTAGTTGTCTTTTGAGCAATTATGAGTTATGATAATTTTGATAGTGTATATAATTGACTGTTTTATATTACTTTGACATTTTTATCTTTCCATATCATACCTAGGCTCATAAATTACATTGAATTTTAAAAATTATTTACAAGCAAACTCTTGAAATTGATATTATTTATTATTTATTCTTTTTGTGGCTTTTTAGTCTTTTAAAATTTACAAATGGCATAACATAACATAACAACATTCCTAAATTTATATTCAATAATTTTCTACTAGTTAGAAAATTTTGAATATCAATTTCTTTATTTATATTTTTAATTTTCCTCTAACTAACACTAATTTTTCTACTTTCAGAAAACTACTTGTGATGGACTTCCAGAAAAACAAGTTCTACAACGATAACTATTATTTACAACTACTAATATTAAGTTTTATATTATTTTGTTTCAGAAAAACTTGACTTTGACTTCTTTTCAGATCAAGAGAGAAAACTTTTCAAGATATCATCATATATGACTTTTTATATTTTATTATTATCTTACTTTCATTTTATATTTTATACTAATATTATTTCCTATTATCAATTAGATTTTTATCATTATTGGTACTTCTTTCAATTATACTTTGTTTTATTATTTTTCCTATCTCTTCTTCAGTTGTTCTTTATATTCATATTGAATTGGATATTTTATTTTCTGAATCTCTCATATTATTGACTTTTATTTTGTGTACATACTCTTTCGCTTTTTCATTATTCATACATAATTAACATATTATATTCATTTATAATTCATTAATATACCTTCATATTATTTATTAATATACCTTCATTGTATTTATCATTATACCTTATCATCATCATCATCATATTTATTATAATATACTTCTTTAGTATTATTATTATTATCATATCCACTTTTAAAATATTTTTATCTTCATTTCTTTTCATTTTTTTAATTTTATATATTTTTTTTCAACATACTTTTCTTACTATTCTTACCATATTCTATAATTTTTTTTTTTCAGTATTATGATTGTTATTCAATATCTTTCTTTTCTTCCTATACCTTCTTTATTTATGCGTTGTTTTATTTCCTCTTATATTTTCTCTCATTGATATCTTTTTTCTTTACATTTATAAAAATTTTTTTAATTTTTTTATTTTCTTTTCCTTAACTTGCCTGTCAAATTTGTTAGTCTATAATTTATAACTTCCTAAATTTTCAGTTTTATTATTTATCTCTTCTTCTATGGAATCTTGCTTGTCTTGTAACTACAAGCCTATATTTTATTTCAAACATTTTCAATAAAAATTTCATGTTAATATTTTCAACTATTTTCATTTTCATAAATTAAACTTTTTCTTGTTTTTGTAAGTAAATATTTATTCAAATTCATTCCTACTTTTATATTTAACATTTTACTATCTATTATTATTATTTCATTATTTGTGTTGCTTTGCTTTATTTCGAAAATTCCATTCGCCCTGTAAATGTTATTGATTTGCATTACTCTTATTTTTTCATTTATGTTTCCTGTTTGCAATTCAAAATTCATTTTCGCCATTATTATGTCATATATTTTCATTATCTTCACTTTATTATTTATTTTACCTTTTTGCAACAAAACTTTTTTATTATGCATATCCATTTTGTCCATAAGTTCATTATTTTTGAGATCGAAATTCTTTTTTATATTTTGTATCTGTTTATCTTTTTCTAATAAATTATTCCCATCATCTGTTTTTTGTATAACTTTCCCTTGACTTTTATTTTTCTCACTACTTGTTTCTAATGGTTTACATATTCCTTCCCTACTATTTTTGAAATATTTTTCCATACTTTCTATTATTCTATCATTCATTCTTTCTATTTTCTCTTCCATTCTTGCTGAATTTTCTTTTAAATCTTCTTTCATACTTTCTTTTATTTCATTTTTCAAACTTTCTGAATTTTCTTTCATTTCATTCATATCATTTTTCAATCTACTTTCCATACCTGCTGAATTTTCTATCATTTCATTCATACTTGCCATATTTTCATTCATTTTTTCTAAAAGAATTTTTAACATTTTATTACTTTCCATTTGTGTACTCTCACTTTTTATTTCTATCTCTCTCTCCTTACTACTCTCTCCTTGTTCCTGATCACCCCTATCTCTACCTTCTGCACCTTCTTCCAAACCTACTTTCTTACCATCTCTCAAATCCATTTTTTATTCACAAATATTTAGCCTTACTTCGAAATACCAATTGCTAATGTTCACCCAGTGTTATTGAGAAAGAATATTTTTCCTTTACTTGCCCTTACTCTGCCTAGAAATATTATATTTCCTTTTCTTGCCTTTTCCGCCTTTTTTCTCAATAAATATTATGAAATGATATATTGCCTTTACTTGCTTTTTCTCCCACCAGATAAATATTATGAAATATTATATTTCCCTTACTTGCCACGTTGGGTGCCACTTGTTATGAAATGAGAAATTGAATAATGAATTTTTTATAATAATAATTGAATTTTGTTATTATTATTAATTTGCACCGCGTTGCCCACTTTTTTGGTGCCAATTGTTATGGTTTGATGAATTGAAAAATATAATAGTTTTTTATATATTGATTGATTTTTGGTATTCTTTGAGAGCCAAATTTGATATGATGTAAATAGATATTTCTGACCCTGTAATAATAATTGTCAGCGAACGTCACTGTTCTCTCGTCACGCTACCAACAATTATTATTTTCTTCGCCACGGCTAACAACAGTTGGTACGCCCTCATCTCATATAGTCGGTTCAAAAGGAATTTGGCCACTGGTGGCTAACTTCAGTTTATTGAATGATCTTAATTATGTTAGTTGATCATTGTGAGAAAATAAACAAACCAAATATCAAAAACAATTATCTCCTTTATTCAGGAAGACTTAAAAATACCTGGCCTACGAGAAATAACTTATGCTAGAGTGAATCAAACAATTATTCACGGATAATCATAAAATGCATATCATGGATAGATAAACAGAACCTCACTTTTTCTGTGAGAGTAATTTTCTGTTATTGTTCATAAAAAGTGACATAGAGTTCATCGAATGTGAAAAATGTTATATGTGAAATAGTTCAGGACCGGGAAAGCACTATTAAAGGTTTTATACCTGGTTGGAACTGTTGGTGTTCACAACTATACCATAAAAAACAGGAAGTCTCCTCTCTCCAGCCTTCGTTGGGACTGCAAAAACCATGTGTCAGGAACGTATCGATGCGGGACTCAGCTTTTGGAATTGTGAATATACGATATCATCAAGGTAATCTTGTTCTGTTAAGCAAATGATGGAATTATTCCATTTTTCTTTTAGTGAAATTTTGTTCGTGCTTCCGCTTTGGAAAATATTTTCGATCTCCTCGAAGCTTTGTTTTTTTCGTCGCTTCGCAACATCTTGCCATTGTTGTTGTTCCATTTGAAATTTCGAATTCGCGTACCAAATTGTCACTTTGCACTGTTTATATTAATGTTGCACAATTTATACACACAATTAAACTCCCATTCTTATCATTATTTACAAGTTTGAATGATAATTGCTTATGATACCTTCTCTTTGCCATTCTCTCACAATTTCCAACTTTACATCTGATCATCTCTTCTCTGATTGGCTATCTTTCATAAAGACGTTTGCTGTTCTCTCATTGGCTAACTTTTAGTTTGCTACAATTTCATGTACAGAGTGTTTCAAGTTT
This sequence comes from Gonioctena quinquepunctata, assembly GCA_018342105.1. Classification (NCBI taxonomy): domain Eukaryota; kingdom Metazoa; phylum Arthropoda; class Insecta; order Coleoptera; family Chrysomelidae; genus Gonioctena; species Gonioctena quinquepunctata. The sequence goes on along the minus strand of JAFIRS010001454.1, from coordinate 40,373 downwards.
ATAAATGTGTTGATTACTTTTTATTCATGATAATTTTGTAAATCTTGACTTTTAGTTGTCTTTTGAGCAATTATGAGTTATGATAATTTTGATAGTGTATATAATTACTGTTTTATATTACTTCGACATTTTTATCTATCCATATCATACCTAGGCTCATAAATTACATTGAATTTTAAAAATTATTTACAAGCAAACTCTTGAAATTGATAATTATTTATTCTTTTTGTGGCTTTTTAGTCTTTTAAAATTTACAAATGGCATAACATAACATAACAATATATATATATATATATATATATATATATATATATATATATATATATATATATATATATATATATGAGAGTGATAATTTTTAATGTCTGTGAATATACAGTGCTAGTCAAAAGTCCCCTCCCCCCCTCGTATCTTTTGAACGGGTATCCTTATGATAATGAAATTTGGAGGGTAGAAATAAACGGATGTAGGCTTCTCAACTGGTCATAACAGGTGACGCAATAGTCATAAATGACGTCACAAGGCCACTGTGACCAATAATTTTAAATGGGACCCTATGGCAAGTGACAGCTCGTTTGAAAGGTATTGACAATACCTATTCAGTCATACCAATTTTGTTTGGGTTTCGGCTGATTTTGATTGATAAATTGAAGAAATACGAAAATTATAGTTTCGCATTTAATTAATAAAGATTTTAAAGTACGCCTCTGGTTAATTGTCAAAAAGGTTGACGTTTTTGAATTCTCTACTTGTCAAAAGTGTTTATACCTTGAAAATTTACCTAAGCTATTGTTTAACGAGACGTTTAAGTGTTTACATAGGCAAAATGGTACGTACTGTAGTCGACAAAGTAGCAGCTATCTTAATAATTGGTGAATGTAGAAACAATTTCCATGCAGCGGAACGACTGTTTAATGAGAGGTACCCCGATCGCCCTATATCGAGGGTTTATTTGAGGGAGCTTCTTCGGAAGTTTGAAGCTTCAGGTAGTGTTCAAGATGCCAAACGATCTAGTCGACCAACAATTAGTGATGACAAAAAAATTGACATAATTGGAGAAATGGTAGTAAACCCTACTCTTCCACAGCCCAAGTTCGTCTATCGTAAGTAGCAAAGGACAGTACATAGGTGTTGGCTAAAACAAATTTCATCCATACAAATTAAAATGGTGCACCAACTTTCGATGATGACCCCGACCGAAGACTAGAATTCTGTGAAACTATGTCCAATAAAATGAACCAACAACCAGGCTACATACAGACAATTTGTTTTAGTGACGAAAGTACTTTCTTTCTCAATGGAATGTTAACACTCAAAATGTGAGGTATTGGAGTGACACAAATCCTCACATCTTTCGTGAAAACATACTCAATTTCCAGAAAAAGTAAATGTTTGGGCAGGTATTTTGGGAAACCACATAGTTGGGCCTCTTTTTCTCAATGCTAACTTAACCGGTGAATTGTATCTGGAGATGTTACAAAATGATATTGAGTCGTTAATTCTTGAAATTCTAGAAGATAATCCAGATGAATTCGACAACTTGGAAATAACGTTTCAACAAGATGGTGCTCCTGCACACTATTACGGTGCAGTAAGACGTTACCTAGATGAAGAATATCGTGGTAGATGGATTGGGCGACGAGGTTCGATCGAATGGCCAGCTCGGTCACCGGACCTTACACCATTAGATTTTTTTCTATGGGGGTACTTGAAATCTAAGGTTTACGCTACAGCACCTGACAGTATTGCCATTCTGAAACAACGAATTGTTGAAGAATGTAGGGCAATTTCCGCTGACACACTGGGACGAGTACGACAAGAGTTTAGCAATAGGATGCATTACTGCCAGGAAGTAGATGGAGCACATTTTGAACACTTATTATAAGAACTGGTTCTTAAATCTTTATTAATTAAATGCGAAACTATAATTTTCGTATTTCTTCAATTTATCAATCAAGATCAGCCGAAACCCAAACAAAATTGGTATGACTGAATAGGTATTTTCAATACCTTTCAAACGAGCTGTCACTTGCCATAGGGTCCCATTTAAAATTATTGGTCACAGTGGCCTTGTGACGTCATTTATGACTATTGCGTCACCTGTTATGACCAGTTGAGAAGCCTACATCCGTTTATTTCCACCCTCCAAATTTCATTATTATAAGTATACCCGTTCAAAAGATACGAGGGGGGGAGGGGACTTTTGACTAGCACTGTATAGAGAATATTAAGGAATTTGTGGCATTGTAGACAAATTTTTAAATTCCAGAAAAAACCATCTTTGTGCAGGATTCGAACCCATGACTTTAAGATTACTAGTCTTATGCTCTACCACCTGAGCTATCAGAAACCCAGGATTCTACATCTGAATTTCGTGATATAATTTTTTTCCAGAATTTAATGTTATTTGTTGAAACATGAAACATGAAAATATGAAATGTAAAATCTACGTGTGTTGTTAATGGTCATCAAGAACTAGTAATATTAAGTTCGTGGGTTCGAATCCTGCTCGAAGATGGTTTTTTTCTGGACTTTTGAAATTTGTCTGCAATGCCACAAATTGCTTACTATTTTCTATATATATACAGGGCCAAACCGTAATCCCTCCGTATTTCACAAAATGTAACGTTGTCAAAGAATTCAATATCATTGGAATTAGCTACGGCAGGTGTACGAAATTTTGACCGATTTTGATCATTGCATTTGTATAAAAGCTTGTCTTTAAAAATGTTTTTTTATAATTTTTTATTCCTATATAAAGAAAATTTCATGAAGGGTTTGATGACTCACTATTTAAAAATAAAACATTTATTGTTAAATCCACCGACTAACTGTTGTCATTAATTCCAACAGGAATTGTACGCACGTATATTCTAATAACAGCACAGAAAATAACTAGTAATAACTGAGTGAATAATCGACCAATTGGCCTTATCAAACATGAAATAAAAACCTACAAACCTTTTCACCTGAGTTTCACAGGAATTACTCACAAAATGTTCTTTCTGGAGCTGATCGAACTCTGAAGAAAAAGTACACGTATGACGCCGAGAAACGTACACGATATAATGGTCGTCTTTGAGGGGCTAAAGAGCGCCAATGTTTCGCAATAGTTACCCGAAATTCTGAGAAAAGGTTATATGATTTTGTTTACCCTCTCATAAAGTTGGGAGCGTATACAAAAACTTTGCCAAAACTCGAATTAGTTCCGCTTTTTCGTTATTTCGGAACATTGTGCAACGATTGCAACAAAGAATATATAGGTATGACATCACAACTTTTAAGGAACAGACTCAACTGCCATAAATATATGAAAAAATCAAGTACTGCCTTAAATGAACATATCATCCAAGATAATCATAACCCAAACTTTGAAAACACCAAAATCTTAGCATTTGAGAAAAATAAAGAAAAACTTTGCATAAAGAAATGATATACATAAAACATTTTAACTGTGCACTTATCAGCACAAAACAAAGACATTCGTCACTGTAAACCTCATTTGATTTGTTTTCTCTTTTTCTCTTTGATATTTCGAATCATTCGATTGTTCCGAAAATGGTGGGAAACTTGCTTGACTAGTTCATTCAGCTTGATTCGGTCTGTTTATATTTTGGACTAATCGTAGAAGTGAATACCCCATTATTTAAGGTAAATTGATTGGGAAATATAATCATTATATGAATGAATCCATTGAATAGAATCATTATTCTTATATCAGAATTATTTTATTGTACAATATGTATATCTTATTCGAAAATATTACCATATTACTCAATAAATTTATAACTATAATTAATTGCTAAGTGGAATTCTTTGCATTCAGAAATAGAGCTATGATAGTCGTATATATTTTTTACTGTCTGGTGTTCAAATTCGTATTTTCCTGTTAATAAAATGTTCATTTGGCTGGAGCAACACTAATTAGGTACTCAAAGACAAATTGAATGTGAGACAATACAGGTAATACACATCATTTTCATATGTTACTGTCACTGCCAAAACAATAAAAATTGGACGTTTGTTCTCTAAGTTTAATAATAAAGGATATTTTCATTTTTATATTAAGAAACCAAAGTATTGGAAAAAATCATGTATACAACTCTAATATAAAGCCTCTTTGTTGCACTTACGAGGTTTCATAACTCGCCTATGGCTCTTTATGAAAACTTTATATGCTTGTTGTACTTATAAATAACTATTCTGAAAATTATGAAGATGTCAAAAAAGCTTATGAAGGCCAAAAAATGGCTTTATAACCCACCATATAAAGTACAGTACCGAGAAATAATCATTGGTAAATAATAAAAGGCAATTTGAGAGAAGCTAGTCGAATCTCAGATTGGAATAACTATTCATTCGACGAAAAAAAAAGGAGGAGGTTCTCTAGTTGACGCGTTTTTTTTGTATGACCATGCATAACTTTTTACAGAGTAGTCCGATTTTGATGATTATTTTTCAAGTGTATAGGGTATACCTCGGTAGTTGGTTAGGCAAATGGGGGATGATTGATTGAATTTTGAAACCGCTGGATTTGAGGGCAAAAATTTTGACAGCATGGGGGTTTGAAAGTCTGTATAGTTATATTAGTATTAAAGATAGAATGATGAAAATTGCTATTTGGGGGGTCTTTGTTACAATTAAAAAATTCATGTTTCGGTGTTTTTGGAAATGCAACCCCTAAAGGGGTGAAATGGGGGTTAAATTGGTATTGGTAGTTTGTATATGAGTTCCGTTAGTTTCAAGTTGGGGACATAAAAATTGGTATTTGTAAGGGATGAAGAAATACATGTTTCAGTGTTTTTATGTATGCAACCCCTAGCGGGGTGAGAGTTTTTGTGAAGGTTCCATTGGTTTTGAAGTGAGGGGCATGAAAAAATACAAAGTTCAACGCGGACGCTGGTTGCTGGTATCAGATAGTTATAGTATATAACAATTAATAGTTGAAATAAGTTGGGTAAGTAAGTGATTTGAGAGTTACCCAAAGTAAGTAGCAATTAGTAGATTTTAGCCACAAAAAAAAACGTTTTAAGGTAGTTGTCTTGAAATCCACTTCCAATCAGATTTCGTTTATATTCATACCACTTTCAGTTAACATTATTACCTGTATCATATTGAATTTTTGGAATCATTTACCACACCGAAAGCGAGATATAAGGTTTCAAAGTTGCAACGTTTGACACGTAATCCCTATAGTGAGCTACCGCGGACACCACATTTTAAGGCATAACTAAAAACCCTCCATTCAGATCTTTTTGAAAAACTAGTATATTATTAAAAGGTAAGTAACACATTTTACAGAAAAAATTAAACACGCGTAGCCATACAGTTATTTAGTTATTGCCATAAGAATTTTCTAAATTATTGCGTATGAGAAGTGCAAGAGAGGGAAGGCTGAGAATCGAGGCAACGCCTCAAGCGAGCGCTCGTGATTCAAATAAGCGAGAGCGCGAGGGTCTTGGGGGTTTGAATTGAACTGTATTTTTGAATGCACATATTTATGAATAATAATTGTGAATAATTGCGTTAATATATACTGATGCATTTCAAACACATTACAATAGGAATAGATGTAAAATAAAATGTAGTTTTAGCGAATAACAGCATTTAGTAAATGCTTTCCTATTTTTAGTAACTCTATGTTTTCTATTCTCCAATTTTTCAGTTAGGTGATTAATCACAGATTCTTCTACTTCATCGTGATACATTTGTTTCAGAAAATCGTATGTTATATTTTGTTGCGCAATTTTTTTCAATAATTCCCGTTATATAACATTTTTTAAGGCACTTAAATTAGGTTAATTACAAAATATTCTTTCGTTCTCAGGTCGCTCTGAAATACATTCTCTATATGATTTCATGTATGTTGATAATTCTGACTCTTTACCAATGAAGCAAACTAATTTTTGCAAAATGTGTACGTCATACATCGCTTCGTGGAAATTAACTGATGTTTCGTTTGGTATTGAATCTTTGCCTAATTTTGATAGCTCGAACATTCTTGGTCCTTTTCAATCTGGGAACGTTTTCTAAAAATAATTAAGCTATCCACAAATCCTGCTATCATGGTAAAATCTTATATTAAATTATTATTAATGATTGCTCTTAGTAATCTCATGGAATCTCGCATCATGCACAACGAGTAAATTTGGAATTTTAGATAAATTAAAAAATTATTTAAATGCTACCAATCTACTAAATTTATTGAATCGACTTGTACATCATTCAAACATAATTGACCAGAAATTGTAGTACATTCCGTAATTTTTGTCGCCACAGGATTGATGCTTCGTAAGCCAAACATATATATATATATATATATATATATATTTATATATATTCATATATATATATATATATTTATATATATTCTATATATATATATATATATTTATATATAATTATATATATATATATATATATATATATATATATATATATATATATATATATATATATATAGGTATGAATATTTATTGACTGTGAAATATCAGGAAATGAATTTTATTTGGGAAGCAGTCAGGTATGTTCGATTCAATGAATGTTCTTCGTTTTTCAGTCAAGCTTGATAATGTTTATTATCTTTATCAAGCTTCTCTACAATGAGTGATTAATAACAGAGTAATATTATTAACAACTATACTTACTAACATGAAAATATTAAAAATTAGTCGTAAAGAGTGACATTAGAAGTTTCTTTCATGAAGGAAGAATTTTTAGACAGGTTCAATTGTTCAATTGTCAAAATATATATACAGATGGAAAAAAAAATATTAAAGAAGATTATTATTTGAATTCAGTTCATTTTGTTTGTGAAAAATATAAGTATAAATAGAGCTCAGAATAAAGAAAATATCAATAATAAACGAACAGATATTGATGATCTGAGCTCTATTTATACTTATATTTTTCACAAACAAAATGAACCTGTCTAAAAATTCTTCCTTCATGAAAGAAACTTCTAATGTCACTCTTTACGACTAATTTTCATGTTAGTGAGTATAGTTGTTAATAATATTATTCTGTTATTAATCACTCATATTGTAGAAAAGTCTTGATAAAGATAATAAACATTATCGAAAGCTTGACTGAGAAAACGAAGAACATTCATTGAATCGAACATACCTGACTGCTTCCCAAATAAAATTCATTCCCCCTATATATATATATATATATATATATATATATATATATATATATATATATATATATATATATATATTTTTTAATAATAAGCATCAAAAACTGTATCTTGACACAAATTTTCATAACTTTAGTTTCATTTCCACGGCACCCTATGGTTTTTTTCTTTGTCAAAAACGGCAAAAGTTTATTAGGCAATTTTTGTTTTTAAATTTGACTACACCACTGGATTCGTAGTCGTTATAAATGAAAACCATCAAAATTTCAAAATATTGGTTAACAACGAAGTTACAACTTTAATTTTGGAAACAAAGTAATTGATTATAATTTTTATTTAGATTAAAGACATATTTAAAATCTGTACTGCCCGATACAAAGTAGAACACCGGTGGTTGTACGGCGAAAAAAAAGTCGATGGCTCATTCCGTTCTACAGTTATAACTCCTGAAAGTATTATGGTAATGTGAGCGATTTGTGGTGTGCTAAATCACAGCCTACTATTGATTTAGTACAATACTATGCCTAATGTATTTAGTTCAGCTTTCCTCAAATTGATGATACCTCCTCTAAGCTTGTTTCAGTGAGTCTTGCAGAAATTTAAAAAGGAACATTTTTGTCCTGCTTTTCTGTTTTATTAATCAATGGCAATTTTGATGCTTTAAAACTTGATTCGGTTCATTTCGTTTTTATCGTATGGAAGACTGCATAACGAAAATAAATTTTTATTTTTCTGTTTTTCTTCGAATACTTATAACCTAAACTCCAAATAAATGATTTTAAGGAATATAATTTACAAATCCAGTGGCGTAGTCAGATTTTTTTATTACAAAATCCTTCCACCTAAAATTGCTCATTACCATACTTTGAGGAGTTATAACTGTAGAACGGAATGAGCTAGTGACTTCGGATTCTCACTGTAGAAGTTCACTGGTGTTCTACTTTGTATCGGCAGTGTTGCCAGATTTTATATATGTCTATAATCTAAATAAAAATTATAATCAAATACTTTGTTTCCAGAATCAAAGTTGTTGTAACATCGTTGCTAACCAATATTTTTTCATGAAAATTTCATTGGTTTTATTCATAACGACTACGAATCGTGGTGTAGTCAAATTTCCATAAAGTGCCTAATAAACTTTTGCCGTTTTGACGGCCATAGAGTCGTTCAAATAAATTATGGAAGTTGTGTCCAAGATGCAGTTTGGTCACTGTGGATTTTTTTTTGGGGTTCCATTCCAAATGGGTCCACTGTGTCTCTGCATATATATATATATGCCTGCCTGCTGCTGTCTCTATTTTGTTGTGGCGGTTCGTGTCATCAGTCATGCTGTCCATCCGTGTGGGGTCGTTGTGTGGTTCGGTGTGGTTTCCATGTGGTCTCGATTCCATTTGGTTGTGTCTCGGTCCGTCAGCACTGCTTCTTTTCTCTTGTGTGCTGCTGGTCTTCTTTTTTTTTCCTCCATCTTTGGGCATGTGCCTTCTGTCCGTTTTTTTCCATATCCATGCTGTGCCAATGTTTCATTCCTTGTCTTGGTCCAGTCCTGTGTCCTGGTCTGGGTTGGTCCATAATTCCGGCGTTTGGTGTTTGTGGTCTGGTCTCCATGCTTCGCTCCTGGGTGGTCTCGGTTGTGGGATCGTGTGTGGTCCTCCTTGTGTGCCCTCACGTGTATCTGTCTCGGTCTGTCCATTCGATGATCTGTGTCCGGTGTGTCCGTGGTCTCTGGGATTGGGGTCATTCTGTGTCCGTTGTCTGTGGGTCTCGGTCCATGTGTGTGGGTTCATGGGGTCGTTTGTTCCTGGGTTGGGATGTTTCGTGTGTGTGTCATTGGGGTTTCAGGTCTTGTGTGTCATGGTCTCATGTCATGGCTTTGTGGAGTTGTGTCTTTCGTGACTTGTCCTCTTGTCAAAGTTCTCTTGGGATGGATGTCCGTCTATTCTATTCCTATTCTATTCTATTCTATTCTATTCTATTCTGTTCCTATTCTATTCTATTCTATTCTATTCTATTCCTGTTCTATTCTATTCTATTCTGATATTCTATTCTGTTCTATTTCCTATTCTATTCTATTCTATTCTGTTCTGTTCTGTTCTGTTCTGTTCCTATTCTGTTCTATTCTGTTCTATTCTATTCCTATTCTGTTCTATTCTATTCTATTCTGATTCTATTCTATTCCATTCTATTCTATTCTGATTCTGTTCTGATTCTATTCTATTCTGTTCTATTCTATTCCTGTTCTGTTCTATTCTATTTCTGTTCTATTCTGTTCCTGATTTCGTTCTGTTCCTGATTCTGATTCTATTCTATTCCTGATTCTGTTCTGTTCTGTTCTATTCTGTTCTATTCTAATTCCTGTTCCTGTTCTGTTCCTGATTCTGTTCCTGTTGTTCTGTTCTGTTCTGTTCTGTTCTGTTCCTGTTCTGTTCTGTTCTGATTCTGTTCTGTTCTGATTCTCTTCTCTTCTATTCTTTTCTCTTTCTCTTCTGTTCTCTTCTCTTCTCTTCTCTTCTATTCTCTTCTATTCTTTTCTATTCTATTCTATTCTATTCTGTTCTATTCTATTCTATTCTATTCTATTCTATTCTTTCTATTCTATTCTATTCTTTCTATTCTGTTCTATTCTGTTCTTTCTATTCTTTCTTTCTATTCTATTCTTTCTTCCCTTTCTATTCTATTCTATTCTTTCTTTCTTTCTTTCTATTCTATTCTATTCTTTCTTTCTTTCTTTCTATTCTTTTTTATTCTTTCTTTCTATTCTTTCTTTCTTTCTTTCTATTCTTTCTTTCTGTTCTTTCTTTCCCTATTCTATTCCCTGTTCTATTCTTTCTTTCTTTCTGTTCTATTCTTTCTATTCTTTCTTTCTTTCTGTTCTATTCTTTCTATTCTTTCTATTTTCTTTCTTTCTTTCTTTCTTTCTATTCTATTCTTTCTTTCTTTCTTTCTGTTCTCTTTTCCCTTCTGTTCTTTCTTTCATTCTTTCTGTTCTTTCATTCTATTCTATTCTATTCTTTCTATTCTGTTCTTTCTTTCTGTTCTATTCTATTCTATTCTATTCTTTCTATTCCTTTCTTTCTTTCTGATTCTGTTCTATTCTTTCTTTCTATTCTTTCTATTCTGATTCTGATTCTTTCTATTCTATTCTTTCTTTCTGTTCTATTTTTCCTATTCTATTCTGTTCTTTTTCTTTCTTTCTTTCTTTTCCCTTTTCCCTGTTCATTCTATTCTTTCTGTTCTTTCTATTCTTTCTTTCTTTCTTTCTGTTCTTTCTTTCTATTCTATTCTTTCTGATTCATTCTTTTCCCTGTTCTTTCTGTTTTTTCATTTTTCATTCTATTCTTTCTTTCTGATTCTGATTCTTTCTGTTCTTTCTATTCTATTCTATTCTGTTCTATTTTTTAATTCTTTCTTTCTTTCTATTCTGTTCTATTCTTTCTGTTCTGTTCTGTTCTTCTGTTCTTTCTTTCTGTTCTATTCTCTATTCTGATTCTTTCTGATTCTGTTCTTTCCCATTTTTTCTTTTCCCTGATTCTTTCTGTTCTTTCTGTTCTGTTCTATTCTTTCTGTTCTTTCTGTTCTGATTCTGTTCTGTTCTGATTCTGTTCTATTCTGATTCTATTCTGATTCTGTTCCCTTCTTTCTTTTCCCTATTTCTGTTCTTTCTATTCTGTTCTATTCTTTCTGTTCTTTCTGTTCCTGATTCTGATTCTATTCTATTCTGTTCTTTCTTTCTGTTCTTTTCCCTGTTCTGTTCTATTCTGTTCTATTCTATTCTGATTCTGATTCTGTTCTGATTCTGTTCTGATTCTTTCTTTCTATTCTGTTCTATTCTTTTTATTCTGTTCTGATTCTGTTCTGATTCTTTCTATTCTTTCTGTTCTGTTCTATTCCTGTTCTGTTCTTTCTTTTTTTTATTTTTTCTTTCTATTCTGTTCTTTCTTTCCTGTTCTTTCTGTTCTATTCTGATTCCTGTTCAGTTTATTCTCTGTTCTTTCTGTTCTATTCTGTTCTGATTCTGATTCTGTTCTTTCTGTTCTGATTCTGTTCTGTTCTGTTCTGTTCTGTTCTGTTCTGTTCTGTTCTGTTCTGTTCTGTTCTGTTCTGATTCTGTTCTGATTCTGTTCTTTCTGTTCTGTTCTGTTCTGTTCTGATTCTGTTCTATTCTATTCTGTTCTGATTCTTTCTGATTCTGTTCTTTCTGTTCTGATTCTGTTCTTTCTTTCTGTTCTGTTCTGTTTTTATTCTATTCTGTTCTGTTCTGTTCTTTCTGATTCTGTTCTGTTCTTTCTGTTCTGATTTTTTCTGATTCTATTCTGTTCTGTTCTATTCTATTCTATTCTGATTCTGTTCTGTTCTTTCTTTCTTTCTGTTCTTTCCCTGTTCTGTTCTGTTCTGATTCTGTCTTCAATCTGTCTTCCTTCTGTCTTTCTGTTCTGTTCTGTTCTGTTCTGTTCTTGTGGGGCTGGGGATGTGGGTTCGGGGATTGGTTTGGCTAAAGGGATTCTTACATTGGTTCGGGGAACAGTTATTAAAACTAGAAAGGTTTATTTTATTTTTTATTTCTCGGTTTCTTTTTTCGTCTGTTTAATTTTCTGTTAAAAAGTTATTCTCAAATTTGAAACTGAAATCGGCCTGGGAAATGTGTTTGAAATTATTATTTATACAGATTGTGCCTTAAAATGCTTTCTACTATCAATATATTCTTCCTCGCATTCAGAAATAAATCTCGAAATGATTCCCCTCGTCTTGTGAGTCACTAACTAAAGTGACTTGAACTTGAAGGTAAATAAGTCCATTGTTGTACGCTTCATCAATTGGCGCATTATGGGTTAATAAAGCATTAAGGAACAATTGAAAGTCTTTGCAAGTCGTGCAAGATCCCAACCTCGACATCTTCATTATGCAAGGTCCTCGTTTTACCATGGATTCAATGGTAGTCGCTACATGTTCTGGTTATTTTTATTGCAGGGGATATTATGTAAACACGAGCAGATGTATAGTACGAGTGTCTTTACAAAATATAATAGATAACGATCAGTTTCGCCGAATTGGAACAAAATATGTAATAAATGGTTATTCGGATGTGAAATATTTGTTAACTGGAGTGAAAAAAATATTGACTGAGAGAATGAAATATCACTGATGAGTACAAAAAACTCTCAAGTCACAAATTCCAAGGAAAATTCTGGATTGTTTCAAATGTTGAAATTGTTAGTCTTAGGGTTTTCTCTATCTCTGGATTCGAACGAAAAGAAATGTTTATGGCTAATAAACAAAAACATTTTTTTACATAAATTCAATGTTGATTTATATATTTCATATACATTTTTGACATGTTTATTCATTCTCTAATCTTGTAAATCCTCTTGATTCGTTTTTCCTTTCTATAATCACTAACAAGCATCTTGTATTTCTTGACATGTTTTTTGGGTAACCTTCCACAGTCTGAAAATGAAAATATAATTAGGAAAATCTATACAAGTGTAGAAAGGGCAAACTTATTAGTTCACCCCGATAAGTTACTGCGTTCACCAAATTATATTTCCTATAGAAAAATTAATCAATTTGTCAGTAACTTGTCGTTCCCTGAATATGCCTATAAAAAAATAGTAAAAATTCAAAAGATACTTCTCCATATAGTTTTTGATTGACGTTTCGGGGACTATATCTGCCCCCGTTCTCAGAATCTTCTAAATCTCCTTTAATTGTTTGAATAATTTGGATTTTTCTTGCAGATTCTTTTTCGCTTTTTCAAATGACGGATGTCAATTAAGATCTGCCAAAAAATTTGAGAGTGACGTAGTGCTCATTTGATATATGGGGTGTTGTTCAGATCAGTTCATTAGCGTTGAAAAGGGAAACATTCTCAATTGAATATTGATAGAAAGATCGGGGAAGTAGTTGTTTTCTATTAGACATTCACGAAAAATAACTTCATTTCAATCGTGGATTTTTCAATTCACAGAAAAATCTTTCTATCAATATTCAATTGAGAATATTTCCCTTTTCAACATGAATACCCCACAAGAGGTTATCTTGACGATGGAAGATAGTGACTAAAGTTTATCTTACAGTCGCAGATGATTCCACATCTGATTTTATGAACATCCTGTTTATATTTTCAACAAATCAGTTTATTAGCATCTCACTTCCCCTCTGAGTAGAGGTAACCATGTATGGTCCATTTCAACAGAATTAGTTGAAAATCAGTTGTTATTGGAAAGAAGAATACAGGCCGTTTCTTTCAATTTTCTCCTCCCTTGATGTGGTTCTCATCAAGATTTTCATCCTATTCCATTCAATCGTATTATCGCCATTGGATGTGAGGATATGTTCTGCAATTTTTGTTCCGGTTATTTGTCGATTTCTAATGTAACTCTGATGTCCACTTTGGCGCACTTCCAATGGTCTTGACGTTTCACCTATATAACTATCACCACACGAACAAGGGATGTTGTAAACACAGTTTTTGGTACTTTCTTCTGCGTTTTTTGGTTTTGTTTGTGTTAGTATAGATCTCAGTATGTTTGTTGTTCTAAATGATGTTCTCACGTCATACCTATGTCCAATTCGTTTGATCTTCTCAGATAATCCGGGGACATAAGGTATTATGTTGGTTGTGAAATGTGTAGGTGGTGGGAGTACTGTTGGTTGTGTTACTTGGTTGTTTGATGGATTTTTGTTTTCAATGTCAGTGATTGTTTTTTCCACAAACTGATCCGGATATGCATTTTCCTTGAGAACAGATTTTATGAGGTTTATTTCTTCCTGTAGATTCTGGTTGGAATTGCAAACTGTTTGGGCTCGATTATAGAGACATTTAACTATGCCTTTTTTCACACTGGCATGATGGTTTGAGTTGTAGTGTTTATGTCGATTGATATGCGTCTTCTTTCTGTGTACAGATGTTTCCATTCGGGATGATGATTTTTGGATCATGACATCTAAAAAGAGGAGTTGGTTGTTTTGTTCCGATTCTAACGTTAATTTGATCGTCGGTTTTTGACTGTTTATATGATCCAAGAAAATGTTTAATTCTTCCAGATAGCGAAAACATCATCCACGTATCTCCACCATATTTTTGGACCATTTCCATGAATATGTTACTTAAAATGGATGACAAAGGAGAACCCATCGCCATACCAAACTCTTGTTGATAAAATTCGTTCTTGAATTGGAAATATGTTTTTTCTGTGCATAGTTTGTGTAATTCTATGATGGCACTATCCAGTTTTGTTATTGTCTTCAGTGACGTGTCATTTTCTAATCTTTCTTTAACGATTTCCAGAGTTTTATCGATAGGTACATTAGTAAACAAACTTTCGACATCAAAACTTACTAGGAGATCTCCATCTTGAATTTGTAATTCATTTAATTTCTCCAGAAAGTGAGGGGTATTCCTTATAAAACTATTTCCATTTCCAGATAGTGGTTTCAGAATGTTGAGTAGGTATCTAGCGAGTTTTCGTGAAGGAGATCCGATGGAACTTACAATAGGGCGTAGAGGATGAGATGGTTTGTGTATTTTTGGTAATCCATAAAAATGTGGGAGTTTGTTGTGGTGTAATACCAGGTCTCTGTTCTGTTTCCGTGAGTATGTTTTTGTGTTTAGCTAAAGTTAGGTATATTTTGCTTTCTATTGATGGGGTTGGATTTTTGTGTAGTTTTTTGTATACTTTGTTTACTGATATGCTAGTGTCTTGATTGAGTGTGTGATATGTGGTGTTTGAGATCATCTGTGTTAATTTGTCCTCATAATCAGTAGTGTTCATGATGACTGTGGCGTTACCTTTATCAGCTGGAAGTATTTTGATCTGATTGTCTGATCGAAGAGATCTCAATGCACCTCTTTCGTATTTGTTTAAATTACTTCTAGGATGATAAGGCTGTGTTAGTGCGTTTTTGCAGTCAGATCTGTAATCACCTGCTATTTCAGGTGGTAAAGGTTGGGCTGTTGCTTCGATGGCAGTGATCATTTCTAGCGTTAGAACCATTTTGGGTGCAACTGCGAAGTGTTTATTGTTTGATATGTGTTGTGGGTGTATTCGTTTCTCTTCCAATGATTTGTGAAATTTGTTTATATGTATTGTGTTTCTCTTCCGATTGTATGAGTTGTAGGAATTGTGAATACAGTGGTGCAAGTATCAATAGTCATTTCGAATCAGATTTTGTTTCATGAACTGTTCCAGGTTATTGATAAAAATTTCTAAATTCACCTTGTTTTTCCTGTGAAACTGTATTCGTTCTCTTACCATTGCGTGGCCCGCTCTTTCGATTATTATTTTGCAAGGTTGCTATGATATGGCGTTTTCAATCTCAAACCTATTATCTCGACATCTGCATAGAAAAGTAAGACTACTGTGGGAACTTGAAAATTTCTTGTAAAGATTTTCCATATTCATGAAATCCCTAACACATTGCGGCCCATACCGTACTTGTAAGTATTGAATGAATGTGGTTTTTTGTATAAATAAAAACAAGGTTTTATTTATACAAATGCACTGAAAAGGAAAAAATAATTTCTTTCATTGCTTGATCTAGGTTATCTGTGAGTAACAGATTCAAAAGCTTGCCGCGGATGCAAAATAGGTTACTCACAGAATAACCTAGAACAAACAATGAAAGTAATAATTTTTTCCTTTTTAGTGCATTTGTTTAAATAAAAGCTTGTCTTTAATGTTTCTTTAATTTTTTTTTCTGTTATTTAAAAATGTGTCCGAAATCGCAACAATTTTAATAACTGAATATAACAAACGTTTGAAAAAATAATAAAAAAAGCTGTTCAGGAGGGTTTGAAAGTATTACTGATTCGCTTCAATGATTCGACTATCTGAGTTTTATTCAATTTCTTCGTTGAACTTTCAAATAAAGATAGGTGAGTGCATAAATACGCTGTTTATTTTCATTTCACTTATTTCTCACTGTGTAATGGATTACGAATTGCAATTGTACCAAATGCAAGTAAAAATTGTCTCAAGATCAGTAGTATTTCACACCTCAATGAACTATTATAATTATCGCGGTTTCTAGAAAATCATAGATCGTGTTGCAGTTCACAGACACACCCATTATTATCGAGCAGTATCCTCGAGATGTTTAAGGAATATTGTTTCATGAACTTTGTTTCGTCATGTGCATTACACCTTTCGTTATACAATTTAACACCTACTAATTCAATTATGAAGATTGTGGAGGTATTATTTTTCCCGATCTGCTCCATGGTTAACATGTTACGAAAATAGTATTTATTATTTTAGCTCTGAGCTATGAAAAACTGGTTTCCTTCGGTTTTACGAGGTTTGATATTTGATAATGGGCAGAATTGAATATAGTTATTTGGGAAAACAGTTGGGATGAAGTTAAAAGGATATGGTAATGTTTATCAGTGGTTAGAGTCCAGTATAACATCTCACAGGAATCGGATATAAATATAGGTGTTCCACAGGGTAGCGTTTCAGGACCTCTACTTTTTATTCTATACTTAAATGACATAAACTTGTTCGTTAACGTAGACTTTGTAAACTCATGATACACTATTGGCATGCATGCTTAGATAAAGCTATTGAGAAAATGAATTCTGCACATAAGGAAGTTAATGAATATCTCATGGCAAATAAATTGAAATTAAATACAACAGAAACTAAAGGTATGATAATAACAACTGAATATAAGCTAAACAATCTTGATTTAAATGAAGTAAATCTGCAAATTAATAATGAAAAAACTGAAATTGTGGAATGTATTAAATATCTCGATTTCCAGTTAGATATTCTATTACTTCTTGGCAATCACTTCGATTGTGTTTGCAAAAAAATATCTAAAAAACTATATTTTCTTTCAAGAATTTCTAGAAATGTATCCACTCAAACAAAAATCACTGTATATAATGTGATTATTCAACCTCACTTTGACTACTGGGCTTCTATAATTTTCCCTTTTAATCTAAATCAAACATCACAACTATAAAAACTTCAAAATCGAGTTGTGCGCATAGTTCTAAAAGCGAGTAGATTCACGGAAATAGGAATCATGTTACAAACATTGCAGTGGCTTTCAGTTTCTCTACGATTGTATTACTTAACAATGATCTTTATATATAAAATACTAAATAACTTAGCACCTTCATACTTTAGTGAATTTATTAATTTGAATTTAGATGTTCATAAATATGCCACAAGAAACAGCGCCAATTTGTATGTATATAGAACGAATAAGAGAAGAGCCATGAATTCTTTGTTTTTTAAAGGCTTTGCTACTTACAATAACCTACCAAACATAGTTAAACCTAGTCAATCATTAAGCATTTCAAAAAAAAAACTTGGAATCCATACAAAATGTTTGATATAATATGTTAATTATTGTTAATGTCTGAAGAATATGTTAATTATTGAATTTTGCCTTATATTTTAACTAAATAAGGTTTACTTGTATTCTGATTTTTTTTCTTATTAGTTTAGACTAACTACCTACCTAATGTTCAATTGATATTTATATATATATATAATATATTTTATTTATTTATTTGTAAGCCTATGTATAATATGGATAGATAAAAATGTCAAAATACTATAACACAATCAATTTCATACACTGTCATAATGATTATAACCCATAATTGGTAAAAAAACAACAAAAAGTCTAGATTTACAAAATTTTCATGAATAAAAAGTGATCAACACATTTATAAATTTGAAACATACAGTATATGAAATTGTAGCTAACTAAAAGTAGCCAATGGTAGAATAGCAAACTTCTTGATGAGAATAGCCAATCAGGGAATAGATGGTCATATGGAAAATTGTGAGAGAATAACAACGGGGTGATGTCATAAGCAATTATTATTGAAATATGTACATAGTAATAAGAATGGGAAAATAGTTGTATATATAAATTATATAAGATGAACCCAAACAGTGAAATGTGACAATTTGGTGCGCGAATTCAAACATTCAAATGAAGAAGAAGAGGGAAAATTGGTATCCAAGGGAGCAACAAACAAAGCCAGAGGAGATCGAAAATAAATTTACAAGGGAATGCCACGCAACATTTTGGGAGAAAGAAAAATGAAATAATTCCAACATTAGACGAGAAAAACAAAGCCAAGGGGATCGAAAATAAATTTACAAAGGGATGCCACGTAACATTTTGGGAGAAAGAAAAATTAAATAATTCCAACATTAGTAGAGAAAAACCAATATTACCTTAATTATACAACATATCCAAGTGTCCAAAGCTGATTTATGCATATGTATGGTTCCTGATTTATGGTATTGGAGTTCCTGATAGAGCTTGGAGTGAGAAAGGATCCAGTTTCAGGGCATATCTTGAACACTGACATCTCCAGCAGGTATAAAAACTTTAATAGTGCACTTCCGGTCCATGAACAATATCACAAATAACGTATCTCACATCTGAAGAACTTTATTTCACTTTATTTTGAACCATAAAAGAAAAATTCACTCTCAAGGAAAAAGTGAGGTTCTGTCTATCTATCTATGATTTGATTTTAATGATTATCCGTGAATATTTATAGATTCACATTAGTATAAGTTATTTCTCGTAGGCTAGGTAAAATTAAGTCTTCCTGAATAAAGGAAATAATTGCTTTTTGATACTTTGTTGTTTGTTTTCTTACAATGATCAACAATCATAACAATGACCATTGAATAAACTGAAATTAGACAGCAGTGGCTAGTGGCTCTATTGCCTGAACCGGCTATCTGAGGTAAGAGGCGTACCAACTGTTGCTTAGCCGTGGTGAGAAAAGTGATAACAATTGGCAGCAGCGTGACGAGAGAACAGTGACGTTCGCTAGCAATTATTATTACAGCATACAATACACATACATGGCGAAAATATCTATCTATATAATATCAATTTGGCTCACAAAGAATAGCAAAAACTATTAGCAATCTTCATTATATAATAACAACTATTATTATTCAATTCATCATAACATAACAATATATATATATATATATATATATATATATATATATATATATATATAGTATAGTATTATATTTTTTGTATATTAGGGAAACCTATTTGAATAAATATTTTTTCTTTCTTCTTTATAGCTCAATTCCATTACAAATTGGTATGTGGTGGTTTTGGGGTCGGAGATCATGATTTTTTTTGTCAAAATCCACGAATTCAAAATAGCATCTTTAAGATGGCGACGAGTTCTGTGATAATAGTCCGATTCTATTTAAAATTGGTGTGTGGGGGTTTTTGGGGTCGGACAACATTATGTTTTTTTTTCCAAATTCATGAATTCAAGATGGCGGCTCCAAGATGACGACGTGTTATTAGGGCCCGATTCCATTCAAAATTGGTATGTGTGGGTTTTCGGGGACAGACATCACAATTATTTTGTCACAATTCATAAATTCAATATGGCGACTAGTTTTGTGTTTATAGTCCAATTCCAATACAAATGGGTATGTGGTGGTTTTTGAGGTCGGAGATCAATATGGCAGCTCCAAGATGGCGAGGAGTTTTGTGATAGTCCGATTCTGTTTAAAATTGGTGTGATGTGTGATGTTTTTTTTCAAAATTCATGAATTTAAGATGGCGACGTGTTTTGTTATTATGACCCGATTTCATTCAAAATTGCTATGTAGTGTTCTTGATGGAATCTTAACAGCAGCAATGGTTATTTAAGTAGAAGATAAACTTTTATAATGAAATAAATAAAGTACTGTGACAAGTTTTATATCTGTCTTCAACATATCATATGTACATAACTACCGAAAACAATAATCTACTATCTAGATATGAAAATATAAATTCTGCTTTCCAACACTCCCACTAGAATTCATATTTTCCGGTCTTCAAATCTTAGTCCCATTTTTTCGGCACAATAAACATGTTTTCCTTGAAAAACTGGTTTTGTGAGCACATCTGCAACCATTTCATCTGTACTGATTGATTTGAGGGATATATTATTCATCTGCATCTCGGCCCTTTTGATTTGTATTTGTGGTTAAAATGCTTTTTTCTATATTTCTCACTATTACTGATGAATGCACCATCATGATGGGATGCTTTCCCAACAACGTTCGACTTGATATCTTGTAAAAGTTTCGTCTTGATCGAATCACCTGTTATGCTTGTGCCTGAACTTTCAATCCCCATAATCATTGGTCTGTATTCATCTGTGAGGCCAGCAAGCAAAAGAGTTCCAACCCATTCCTCACTAACTCGAAATCCAATAGCATTCAGTTTGTGAGCTGTTGAAATGATCGTATTGACATATTGTTCAACAGTGTCCGCATTTTCAAGTTGGGTTGTGATCAATGTTCGGAGAAGACCTACTCTTCTGGTTAAACCTGAATCTTCAAAAGCTTTGTTTAACTTCTCCCACGCCTCTTTTGCAGTTGTGGTTTCTTGAATATGAACGAAAATGATTGGATCCACGGACAGAATTATTTTCGATCGTGCTTTCGTCACTTTCTTGGTATCGTTTTCTGTACCAAGAACACATTCCCACATATCCTCGTGTTCGAGATAAGACTGCATGGCAAATTTCCATGTTGAGAAGTTCTCACGACCTTTCAACTTCTCGATTTGAAAATTTGAACTTGAACTTGTCATTTTCTCTGGAAAGTTTCTTCTCGGCAAAACAATTTCAGCACTCTGCTGGGCCCATAACCTGATGGAATCTTAACAGCAGCAATGGTTATTTAAGTAGAAGATAAACTTTTATAATGAAATAAATAAAGTACTGTGACAAGTTTTATATCTGTCTTCAACATATCATATGTACATAACTACCGAAAACAATAATCTACTATCTAGATATGAAAATATAAATTCTGCTTTCCAACAGTTCTCAGGGACAGATATCACGAATTTTTTATTTGGCAGAGATCAATCTATTTTTGTAGAGAAAATTACAAGCTACAACTTTTGTTTCAATATTTTTCTGTATCTCCATAATTTTTGCAGTTACAGCGAAAATAAAAAAATAAAAAAGTTTTTGTTTTTATTTTATTTTTAGGGGTGAAGAACCAGAATTTTAGCTCCTAGTTTTTGTTAGATTTTGGTTAAAAAAAACTGTTTATTGGACTATACAGGAAGGCTCCATAAAAAAGCCCCACTGAACCGATATTGCTAGACCGGATCTGTTCGTGAACCTTTCATTTCAATTCCGGATATGGTAAAGCTCTTAAAATAATTCCTGATTTTGTCTCGTGAGTATATGGTGTGCTCGTGCATCTCATTACAATAATAGTTATTAATAAATGAAAACAGACGATTACTAAGAATCATGAACAGGTGATTTATTGTCATTACATCTAATTCGTAGACATAAAAATGTTAATCGCTGGAAAAGATCAGGTATATCCAATTTTGTTTCGAATGAGGATATTAATTCACATAGTTTATTCTTGTAAGAACAAAATAATAAAGACATACACAAAAAGTCTGCAAAATGAATAAATTTCATCACCAGTTGCGAAAAGTAAAATTTCTCGCAACTGGTGATGAAAAGTAAATTTAACCACCAGTTGCAAAAAATACAGGAATAAAATTTCTTATTATTTGGGTCTTCACATGGATAGTAAATTAAAATTTGTTGATGTGATCGCACTGAGAAAAAAACTGTCTTCTGGGTGTTACTTCACAAGAATTAAATTTATCAGCAGCAAAGATGGTTTATCACTCCCTCGTCGAATCACATATACGTTACGCCATTGCATTTTGGGGAAGTTGCAACAACTACTTATTGAACAGTGTACTCATCCTACAGAAACGAGCCTTAAGATACTTGTGCAGAGCTAAACCTCGAGATTCTTGCAAAGAGTTGTTCAAATCCCATAAAATATTAACAGTAATTGCCCTGTATATCTTGGAAACGGCATCAATAATAAAAAAACATAAAACTAAGTTTGGCTCTCACTCCTCTACACACAATACTCGACAAAACAGAGATGTAAAACTTCTGCTACCCACCTCAAGTCTCATTAAAGACTCATTTATTTACAATGGTTGCAAAATCTACAATCATCTTCCCAATGATGTAAAAGAAATTGAACCACCAACTAAATTCAGAAAAGAGCTAAAATATAAATTAATGGAAAGAACCTATTATAGTTTGGATGAGTTTTTTATTGACTCAATAATTTCCAAATCTTTTTGTAATTAATTTTCTCTACTCGTTTGAATTCTTTACCTTAGATGTTTATACTAATTTTATTGTAACTTTATCCTTCGTGACCATGATTTATTGACGCAATATTTCAGTGATATATTATACTTAAATGTTTTTGTAATTAATTGTCTCTACTCGTTTAAAATATTTGAATTTTTTTACCCTATATGTTTATACTGATGTTTATTGTAATTTTATCCTTACATTGTATTGCTTTGTAACCATGATTTCTTCTTGAATACAATAAAGTATATATTGATTGATTGATTGATATTATTTTGAGGCTAAACTTCTTGAAGTACTTCTTCATTGTTATTATATTCTCTGTACATATTATGAAGATTAAATTTCATTCGAATCAATACATAATATGTATGGTGAAAACTAATTATAAATATTAGTAACATAATTTTAACAATTGGTTATATTGCCCCCAGCTGACAACGTAGTTTTCTATGTAGCATTAATTTCCGTTTTTTCCATGGAAGTCTCTCCAAGGATGAGAACACGCTTTTAACGCACTAAAAAGTAAAAAATGATTTTAATATTCAACGACTCTGCCAAAAAGCGTGGGGTGCTTTGTCGAAATCAATTAAAATAGTCCAAGATCCCGGAGCCGGCAAACTACGTCATTTTAGCAAAGCTGAAATTTTGAGTATGAGTAGTTTGATATGTAGTTGAGAACGTATGCATACTTGCTAGCTTGAAATAGGGACCCTTTTACGGGTAGCAGGTATAAAAATACATACAAAACTTTCTCACTTACTTTGAAGTATGG
The DNA here is from genome assembly GCA_018342105.1 of Gonioctena quinquepunctata. Classification (NCBI taxonomy): domain Eukaryota; kingdom Metazoa; phylum Arthropoda; class Insecta; order Coleoptera; family Chrysomelidae; genus Gonioctena; species Gonioctena quinquepunctata. The sequence continues at coordinate 17,297 of JAFIRS010001454.1, read as the reverse complement.
TAATGCGTTTGACACTATAATATCGTCCAGTTGGTCGAGCGGTCTAAGGCGCAAGATCTAAGCTCTGATATCAAAAACTGTCGAAAGTTCGAATCGAAATTGAGAAATGATTTTTTTATTTTTTATTTGAATATTCATCCCAAAACTAAGTCATTTCTCAATTTCAAAGTGAAAAAATAAAAAAAATCGTCAGGCGTGGGGGTTTTGAACCCTCACAAACTTTTGAGATCCAGAGCTTAGATCACGCGCCTTAGATCGCTCGGCTAACTGGACGATATTAATTGCCAAACGCATTACCATACCTCAAACATAAGTAAGAGAGTTTTTTATGTACTTTTGTACCTGAAAGCTGTACCCGCTTACATATCACACTATTCATACTTAAAATGTCAGCTTTGCTAAAATGAGGTGGTTTGCCGGCTCTGGGATCTTACTCTATTATGTTTCTCAAAGCTGCGTAACCAAAAAGCACCCCATGCTTTTCCGCATAGACTTCATCAAAGGAATATTACGATCAATCGTTTCAAAAGCCCACTTCAGATAAAAAAAAACCGCAACAACAAATTTATTGTTATCGATTTCTCTTTTGAATTTAGACAAAGTAAGTTGTAATGCAGATTCCCAAGAATGGTTTTTCGAAAACCTGATTGATTATTCATTAGAATTTTATTTTTTTCAACATGTTCAAGTACCTGATTGTACACAGCTAATTCAAGAATTTTTTCTATGGGTGGTAATGTATTTATAGGTCGATATTCACTGGCCTTGATTGAATTTCTTACTTTTGGTATAGGAACTACGGTACTAACTTTTAAAGAATTGGGAATTTTAGAAGTTTGAAAAGAAGTATTTAAAAGGTTTAAAATGATATGGCCGCAGGTTTCAGAAATGACTTTCAGCAATTAAACGTAGTTCATTCATCGATAATAAGTGAAACTGGGAAAAATTAGGATATAAATTATAATTATAGTATCCCCAGTCATCGACATTATCGATACTATCAACAACTTTCTGAATACTGGTAATGAAGTAGTAGTTGAATTCATTTACTATTTCAGTTTTGTTTTTCTCAATATTATTCTGGTTTGTTAAGTTGAATTCTATACAGCTCGGAAAGTTTATCAGCTTTTTCAATGTTTTCCACATAAGTTGAGAGTTATTTTTATACATATCTACTTTTTCAAAGAAATATTGTTCTTTTTTCCTCTTCAATAAATTAACTACTTCATTTCTTTCTTTCTTAAATTCTTCCCATTTTACACTTTTATTTGAGTCAACAGTTGATACAAAATCTTTATATGTTTTATCACGTTGTTTTATTTTTTTATGAATTTCGTTATCAAACCATGGTATGTTATTTTTGTAATGGCAGACTCGAATTGGTGCTACCTTATTGATAACTGATTGACAGTTATTGGAAAAAAATTGATATATAACATTTACATCTGTTGAATTTGTATCCCAATCACATGAGATTAAATCTAGTTCAATTTTATCCAAATTTTCCTCACTTAGATTTCTATAATTTCTGATAAAAGTACTTTCATTCCTGTTATTTTTGAGAGAGATATATATATATTGAAGAATGGTCACTTAATTTAGGTGTGGAATGAACAAAACAATTACCATAATTATTATTAACTAGTACATAATCAATTAGCGTTTCACTGTCGTTTGTAATTCTGGTCGGGTCCAGTACTAATTGATCATTTCCATATTATAGAAACATAGCTTTAATTTTTCTTACATAAAAAATGTTATTTCAAAAATCTTAATTAAAATCTCCCACCAAAATGCAACGCATATATTACTAGCAAAGAGATCATCACAGATATTTTCCAAATTTTCTAAGAATAACGCCGAACTAGATGGCGAATGATAAAGGCATCCAACTTACCATTGACACGTACCAAAATTCATCCTCATTACCTTACACCAATAATTATCCTTTAATATGTAAGTCTTCTTTATTGAAAACTGTAGACTATTCTTCACATACATAGATCACAACACCCCCAGTTTGCCGATTTGGAGAATCACATCGAACATGACTATAACCATCGAGTTTGATTTCTAAATCTTCAATTTCACTTGTTCACAGTGCTCGTCTAAAGTCCGTTCCCCCCCTATTAATTTTCCATCTTCAATAATTTTTTTAAATAGAACACCCCGTATATTATTCCATTTTCGAAATCTGCTCATAATTCTCAACAGTTCTCTCTAATACACTTTACTCCTAAATTCAATTGTTTTCGAAATATTAACGTTTGAAAAGTGACGTTCCGGTTTAAAATGAAGTATGGATTTTGGTCACTTCCGGTAAAACATTTTGCTAACTGAACGTTGTTATTAATTTGTAGTTAAATCTCTTGAGGAATTCGACTAATAAGAGGCGTAAAGAGAGTTTATTAAGGATAAACAGTACCGCTTACCGGAAAATCTCGAAGCCTACGAATGTGTTCTGTAAATTCACAATCAAAACAAATTAGTTACCTAAGAAATTATAATTTATTTTGAATAACACTTTTATTTAACCCCAACAATTATTTTACAAGTGTTCAATGTGGCCCCCTCCTAAATCTTGACAATATAGTGCCCTATTATATAGAGCTTCTCTCACGTTAATCTGTTTCCTCACATGTATCTATTGTTCTGCGTTCCAACTCTCCTATGGTTTGGCATTCAATGGCGTAGATTTTTGACTTCTGATACCCCCAAAGGCAAAAATCTAGAGGTGTAAGATCCGGAGATCTTGGTGGCCATTCTGTACTTCCCCTGCGACCTATCCATCGCCCAGGAAAGTTTGTATCGAGGAACTCTCTAGCCATGCGATCGAAATGGGGCGGTGCCCCATCCTGCTGAAATATGATTTCAAGATTTTCAAACTCTTCCTGATTGTTTAATACTATTTGACTTATTCGAGGTTCAATTTCAGTTTCTAAAAGATTTCTGTAAAGAACTCCTGTAAGATTGCTTCTGATGAAAATCGGTCCAACAACGCGATTGCCCAAAATCCCCGCCCAAAATTCACCTTTTTAAGGAATCTGGGTATGTCCCTCTCTAAAAATATGCGGATTAGTATCGCTCCAGTATCGAACATCATGTTTGTTGACTTTTCCATTCAGAAAAAACGTGCATTCGTCTGCGAAACATACACGTTTTAGGAAGCTCCGTTCTCCTTCAATTGTTCTTGTTAACCACTCAAAAAATTCAACCATCCGGTCTGGATCATCCTCCGTGAGAGCATGAAGGATTTTCATTTTACTTTTTTTTTAGGACTCTTTGGACACTTTCCGAACTTACTCCACAGTATTCAGCAACTGCAGACGTCGACTGAGTCGGATTGATTACCATTTCAGCAATAATTTCTACCTTTTTTTTTCTTCTGAAAGAGGCGGTCTTCCTGATCTTGGAGCGTACCAGTTGCTTGGTCTTTCAGCGTACCAGTTGCTTGGAGCTTATTTAAAAGTTAGCGCAAATATGACCTCGAAATAGGATTCTCGGGAAATCTATCATTAAACATACGGACTGCTAGATGATAATTTCTCCCAGCTACTCCAAATATAAAAACTGCTTCAAATTTATCGTCTAAACTACGAGCCAAGATCACACTTTTCATAAAAAGATTTAGGCGCTCAACGGACTATTTGACAGTTAGCAGTTCAGTTTGACAGTAAACAAGATGTTACCGCCGATTTTTTCCAATGCAAACCTGATTGAAAGCAACATTAGTGTTTTTGGTTGGGTTTGAAAAGACCAAAATGTCACTTTCCAAACGTAAATATTTCGAAAACAATTGAAATTAGGAGTAAAGTGTATTAGAGAAAACTGTTGAGAATTATGAGCTGATTTCTAAAATGGGACAATATATTGTTCAATTTGAAAAAATTATTGAAGATGCCGCTCAGCCGCCATTTTAAAACTTTTAGCTGTGATTTTTCCATAAAAAAGTAGGTTTTTATCTCCCATTTAAGCCCACCAAATTTCTTGCGATATATCAGTTGGTTCAAAAATTAGTAGGGGGGTAACGGACTTTAGACGAGCACTGTATAAACACAAAACTCGTCGCCATATTGGAACCGACATCTTGAATTTATTAATTCTGACAGAAAATTCGTGACTTTTGTCCCCCATAAACCCCACATACCAATTTTGAATGGAATCGGGTAATGAGAACAAATCACCTCACCATCTTGAATTCATGAATTCCGACAAAAACATCATGATGTCCGACCTCAAAAACCACCACACACTAATTTTGAATGGAATCGGGCTATAGTCACAAAACTCGTCGCCATTTTGGAACCGCCATCTTGAATTCATGAATTTTGACAAAAAACTCTGTCGCCGAAAACCCCCTCATACCAATTTTGGTTTTGGTTAATAATAATTTTTTTTAGAGGTTAAATTATATATATTCTTTGTGTCTTTCAATATTTCATATATTCATAAATGAAGCTGGAATTTCTATAAAAACATTCAATTGCTCATATGAAGTGGATTGAATCAAGTAACCAAGGTACAGTAAGTACAACCTTGATTTGTATAATTTACATAAAAATTATCATAAGTGTGCTAATAACGTAAACATTGAAAAATAACACAAACAGAACTTTAAAAATGTAGATATTTGAAAAAATACCAAGTTTATAGAAGGATAATTCTAAGGATGTGTGAGTGAAAACGTTTTGCGCACATTAAATCGCTGTAAACAAAACATTTTTAGATATCACCTTCTCAAGCCTTTTGTTATCTATTTGGACATTTGATGGTGTCATATTCTATTTAAAATGGAGTTTGTTTTTCAATTTTTACACCACCAGGAATGCATCTCTCTTTTCAGGATGTCTATCATGAAATCTAAATGGAGATTCTTCTTGAAAAAAGGAACTTGACACATTCTGAGTGAAACTTTTCCATTAATTTATTCTTGTTAGTCTAGTATTGATGTTGAAAAATAAAAATTAAGTTTTTCTATAACTTCCAAGGCTTTTATATTTCTTAGGGTAGGTACTGAAATTAAGATTTCATCTCATGAAACAGATTAGATGTGAATTATACTAACCATCAATTTTAATGATAATTGCAATACGATTAAATAATTTCTTATATATAATTTCAACTGTAACTCTAGGAAGGAAGATTCAGTTGAAATTATACTTAGAGTAATATTAATTTTTACAGTGATTCCTCAGTTTTATCACAAACCGAATTCTTCTATTTGAAGAGTCAATACATATTTCAGGTCCCATAAGTCTGTTGGAGAACATGAGATAATAATAATATTAATAATAAGTTTATTCACCAAATGTTATTATTACAGAATTAACACTAGAATTGTTGAAATGTAAATAAACGTGGAATTCCCACTAAAACTATGATATTCACAATATAAAATAGCTTGAATTGGTTTCACTTTGTTAATATTAATATTGATTCCTAACATTATGACATCTAACCTATTTTAGTTATAACTACGGGAAAATTAACAATAAACAAAAATAGTAAACAAACAATTTGTGAAGTATTATAATCGACAGACGATATTGATCTATATAAAAACAAAATAATAACATGAATATTCAAAAAGTCTGTTAGTCAAAGAGAGAGCGAACCAGACCTCGATTCAAGTTGAGAACGTAGTTTCTAATAATTTTTTTCAACATTTGACGAGAATTTATATTCATTATATTCATTTCCTGTTCAATGGGCAGAAAATTAAAGATTTTTGGAATGAGGTAAGATATATTTCGTTGTCCGATTTTTGTACTACTCAGAGATGCTTTAACATGATATTCTTTTTTTTTTCCTAGTAAAATGATCATGGTCGATATTATTTAATAGATATTTGTTTTTGTTTATGTGTGTAAGTATGTTATTGAGAAATGTTTGTCTTACATCGCATATTATTGCTTGTGAAAAAAGTAAATTGCTCGAGAAGGTTGGTTCTTTTCCATACATAATTTTCAGAATTCGTTTTTGTACCGTTCCCAACTTTTTCAAGTGAGTAGCAGCAACCTCTCCCCAGCTCAATATAGCATATTGAATACGATATTCCACTAGAGCGAAATAAATGATCTTTAAATGGTGAGTGCCAAGGTATTTACTCAAATATTTGAAATTAACTCCTTAAGGTTTTTGTAACATTCTCAGTGTGAATGTCCCATCTCATATGTGACTATCCATTGTTACACCTAAGTATTTAATGGTATCTATTCTGGAAATTTCAATAACCGATTCGTTGTTATGTATATCGAAGGTGTTGAAATTCGGTAGATGATTTCTGTAAGCTGTAAAAGTAAAAAAATTGGTTTTTTCAAAATTTATTGTTAGTAATTGATGATTAAACCAGTCAATTATCTGTGACATATCGAACTTTTCTTTCAGGTCATGCCAATTTTCATCCTCATACATATCACAGTATCATCTGCGAAGCTGATTATAGTTCCGGTAGTATTCAAGGTGAGTAAATGTTTTTTATTTATTTTATTTTCCAACTATCAAAGTTCCTCACGAAAAAAATAGAAAACAGGTAATTTTTTTCAAGAATCTTCAATGATACAGTTTGACCATGTCATAACAGATTCGAACACCCTATCAAAAAATACACATTGTATGCTTTTGAGGTTATATTATGTTTCTGGACTATGCTAATACAATTAATTCGTATAATACTTACTTTATTTATTTATTCAGTGATATCAAAAATGTATATTATATAATAATCGCTACACTTGAAAATTATAAAAAAACTTCAACCAACGCCGTTAACTCCAAAACAACGCTGAAAGAGAAAGGTAGAATCAGAATGCACTCTGAATACCGAATGTAGTGTTCCACAGTCCAGTGTTGTTCTACGAGGTTTATCAAGTGTACCTCGCTGAATGGCCAAATTGTAACAATGTAACATGGCGGGAATCTTAAAATGAAAGCAGAAAATGAATTTGGTTTTCATTATAATGAATAATATTGGTTTCATTTGCTTATGAGAATATAAGAATGTTGTTTCTGCGATGTTATTAAATAGAATTGTCGAGAACCATTACGAAACTGTATATTGAATATCTGCGATGAACCTCTCAAGGCGAACTATGTTATGTTTAGAAAGAACATCCACACGTCAACATTTTTTGACTTCGCCATTACCCCTCAGTAGGCATTCAAAGAAATGCCGCAAAACAAACAATATCCTTTAAAGTCTTCTTTGGGAAGTGCATATGGCGTCTCAAAAAAATATCTTCATGCCAACATTTTCAAAACATCCCAGGCATGTTTGTGCTCGCTGGGAATGCCCAAAATTATCGTGTTAGGAGCTCTCTTCTCCGAAAAATTGTCTTATCAGCAGTGAAAATGATCTTTGGTGTGACGAGTTTGGGGATGATTGAATATTTCATCCCAAATGTCTTTTCGAACCACTTCCGTTTTAAATTTTTTTGACCTTCCTTTTCCTAGGAATGTCGTTTCCATTTTTTTGATGAATTTCCCATTCCTTCCATTCTTCATTTATTACCCTATCCAGTTTTCTTCTATAATAGTGCCTAAGTATGTGGAATGTTCTGTGTTCAATTCGTTTTCCTTCCAGCCTCATCGAATGTGTTTTCTTTGAATTTGAAATCATCATTGTTTTTGTTTTTCCCCCGAATTTCAAATCAGGGCATCTGACGATTTCCTCATTATTCTTGGCTTCCTTCATTGCCTATAATAAAAAACTTTTTAACAAAAAATTAAACCAACGAAATACGGAACTGAAAAGTAAAAAATAAAATAAACCTTCTTAGTCGCAATAACTAAGCTGCTAAACTAATGTAAGTAATTGATTTTGAGTCGGCGCCAAACAAACAAGCAAATGATTTAGATAAGGCGTAAAATGATGGCATCGAGTTGCGCGGTGACATTCTGATAATTTTTTTGGAGTAATTTAATGATCTTCGTTGATTGTTCGTTTGGCGCCGACTCAAAATCAGTTACTTACATTAGTTTAGGAGCTTAGACTGAGAAGGTTTATTTTATTTTTTACTTTTCAGTTCCTATTTCTCGGTTTAATTTTTTGTTGAAAAGTTTTTATTTTTAATTTTTTTGTGGCAGAAATCTACTAATTACTACCTACTTCATTTTTGATTATTACTTCCGAAATACTTACTTACCCACCTTACTTCAACTATTACCAGTTAAATAATATGATTATCTACTTTTACTATTTGTTGTAATATACATTATTTTTGTTGTTCTGGTTAGTTTATTTCATTACTTTGTATATCATTCCATCCTCTCATAGAATATAATTATTGTGACGGATGTAGGAGAACAAAAATAATGACATTAGCGATCTGTCATTGTCAACTACATATGTGTGCCAATGTTCACAAGTGAAAAATCAATTATTCCCTATTTTTCTACCCGTAAAGGTGGATAATTCCATTCGAAATCCAAATATGATCAACTATGAGGTATAAACTATCTAATAAAAAAATAATCATCCAAATCGAAGAACGCAGTACAAAGTTATGCCTGATAGAATCGGTTAACGGGCCAGAATTCAGAGGGTGAGTGCTACCCTTGCTACCCTTAGGGGTGGATTTCATCTTTTAAATTCAAATGGGACCAACTTCGAAGTACACCCTATCCACTGAAAAAATAATTATCGGAATCGGACGTCTCAGTCAAAAGTTATGCGTGATCATACATAAAAAAAAATTATAAAAAAAAATATACGCGTCGACTAGAGAACCTCATCCTTTTTGGTTTCGTCGGTTAAAAATAACAAGAGGGGATTTATCACTCATCCCTGTTTGACTCTTTATCCTGTTTCAAATTAAACTATTTCAGTATCAAATGTAGAAAACAGAATTTGGCAATTCACCCTGACTTTCAGACATCTCACCCTGACTATTAATATTCATTAGAATTCTATGAGAGAATCAAACAAACTAATCAACTATCAGTGGAGCTGTATGGCTATTAAACAGCTCGTTGAAGAGAATAATCATTGTTGTGAATACAAAATCATGACCACTTCAAAGGACAATAAGAATAATTATTGACACTTTCCCCAATCCTTGATGGTTCTTCGAGCAGAATCTGAATTTCCTATAAGTATATGATTCGACCTTGTAGTAACAGTTGTCTTCCACGCATACTGATTGCTTCAACAACATCAATTACATATTTACGTTTTTTACATGGGAAAATGACTGACTATCATGGAATAAAAAAAACAGTCACTTTATCGAAGATACAACAAGGATTAGAATGGTATTCATATTATGAGAATGGAAATGTTTCTTGATTGTTCTCACCCCCTCATTTTTATTGACATTCTCTCGTCTGAAAGGCTGAACTAACTCTTATGCATATTTTGGAATAGATAAAAATATAAACTAGATTATTTTTTGACATTTCTAGAAACCAATGGAAATGTTCAATCAAAATCTTTCATGTACGTTTTGGCCAATCAACACATTATTATAGTATGAATATTCTATCTAGAAAATGGCATCGGGAATAATTTGGAAATAGCCACTCGAGCCCGTTGGGTTCTCGTGTCTATTGCCTGGTAACAAGTTTTCGAAAAAATATCGAATTATTTTCACTTTATTCTCACTCTCTTGTGATATTATAACTGATAAAAATACGTTTGATGTTCATAGATATCAGAATTTCTCATGAAAAATTCCTTATTTTTTAAAACATTAACACACATTTCAAAAATGAAGACACAAAAAAGTGTCATAACATTAAAATAGGTAATAAAATTATTAATAGAAATCCTTTTTAAAAATAAGCTTTTATTCAAGTGCGCTGAAAAGTAAAAAATAATTGCTTTGGATGTGTGACGTAGGTTATTCCATGAAGTATAGGTTCAAGAGATTGTCGCGTAAAGTTTTCAGTTGGGATACAGTACGTCACACATCCAAAGCAATTATTTTTTACTTTTTAGTGCCTTTGTCTTTAAAAAGTGTTTTTATTAATTATTTTATTTTGTGCTTTTTATTACTTAAGGACGTCTTAATCTATGCATTTTTGTTGAAGCATCGTTACTATGAGGCCTTTTTTTTCTTGTAAGTTCTGAGCTATTTAGTCCTTCAATGAGGACACCATTCCTCATCTTGGAGTTGCCATCTTCAATTCATGAATTTTGACTAAAAATAAATAATCCCCGACTAAATTCATAATCTCCGACCCCAAAAATCCCGACATACCAATTTTGAATCGAATCGGGCCATAATTACAAAACTCGTCCGCCATCTTGAATTTCTAAATTTTTATAAAAAATCATAATCTCCGACCCTGAAAACCCCCACACACCAATTTTGAATGGAATTTGATCATAAACACAGAGATCATCGGCCATCTTGGAGCCGCCATTTTGATTTTATGAATTGTGAATAAAAATTCATAATCCTCGACCCTGAAAACTTCCACTTACCAATTTTGAATCGAATCAGACCATTAACCTAAATCTCGTGCGCCATCTTCGAGCGCCATTTTGTTTTTTTCTGTAATTCCCAACCCCTTTCAAGTTATTATTTTACAAAAAAACCCCCAAAAAATTTTGAATAGAATCGGACTATAATCACAAAACTCCTTCGCCATTTTGGAGCCGTCATCTTGAATTTATGAATTTTGACGAAAAATTCATAATCTCCGACCCCGAAAACCCCCACATAGCAATTTTGAATCGAATCGTACCATAAACATAAAACTCGACCGCCATCTTGGAGCCGTCATTTTTTAAATTTCTTAATGCATCGTCACCGGAATTATGAACACCTGCCAAATTTCAGTTCAATCGGATGTCGGCAAGTGAAAAAGTTCCAAAAAGCTTGGGATCGCCCACTCATTGAAATGGTTGCTAAGGATTTGCTTGTTTCAGCTATGTCCGCAAAAGAAAAGGCTCGAATCAAAGCAGTTACTTCCCACCATTCAGGAGCTTAGCTTAATGCTTTACCTGCCGCTTCACTTGGGTCTCTTTTAGATAATGAATCTTTCAGAATTTCCATAGGACTACGACTAGGTTCTTCTATTTGTGTCTCTCACACGTGCAAATGTGGTGCTCTTGTAGATGAGAAAGGAACCCATGGTTTGAGCTGTAAATTCAGCGCAGGACGTCAATCCCGTCATCACGCATACAATGATTTACTGAAACGTGCATTAACAACAGCCAATATCCCTTCGATCTTACCTACAGGTGACAGCAGATACGATGGTAACCGCCCCGACGGCATGACACTTATTCCATGGAAGTTCGGAAAACCAGCTGTTTGGGATTTTACCTGCGTTGACACGGTTGCCACTTCACACGTAGTTGCTTCCTCCAAGTGTCCCGGAGCAGCCGCAGTAAATGGGGAGAAAATTAAAAGTAAAAAATACCAAAATTTACAACAACTTTATATTTTGTATCCTGTTGCCGTTGAGACTTTTGCAGTATTCGGTCCCAATGCGTTTGAATTCATTGAAGATATAGGAAGACGAAAAACAGAAGTGACCAATGATAGGAGAGCAACTTCATTTTTGATCCAAAGAATCAGCATTGCGATCCAGAGGGGTAATGCCGCTTCTGTTTTGGGAACTATTCCTTCATCACGTCAACTGAATGAATTATTTTTAAATCCTCAAAGGACGATTTTTCCTATGGAAAGTTCATATAAATCCCTTGGTTCAGTTCTTGATGATGACTTGTCAAAATCAACACGACCTTCCATATCTCCATGTAATTCTTCATCGAACAGCGTCATCTCCCTTCCACACAGATCCAGTGCCAGTGAAAATCATCGTATCAGAGAGCACAGCTCTGTTAGTTATAACACCATCAAGTCCCTAGTACACGGAAATGCCAAAATTCCTGGTCTGAATGGTCTGAAAAACATTAGAAATACCTGTTTCATGAACAGCATTATACAATGTTTATCGAACACCAAATGGTTGCTCGAGTATCTGAGAAAAGACGAGTATATGAGGGATATCAACACAAGCATATCAAATATGAAGGGTGCTTTGATAAAACAATTCGCGTTAGTGATGAAAGATCTTTGGTCGGAAGATTCGTCTGATAAGGTGGTAAATACTGTTTCCTTTAAAAGCCAGATACAAAAATTTGCACCTCGTTTCATGGGGTACGCTCAACAGGACGCTCAGGAATTTCTAAGATATTTATTGGAAGGCCTTCATGTAGATGTAGAAAAGCCCAAACCTACCTTGAAAGAAATCGATGAAATATTGAGTGACCATGAGAAGGCACAGGAGTCTTGGTCAAGATATCTTAGAATGGATAACTCGAAAATTGTTGATAATTTTGTTGGTCAACTAAAATCATCGTTGAATTGTATTACATGCGGCTATTGTTCTGTCTCTTTTGACCCCTTCTGGGACCTTTCACTTCATATTCCACAGAATACTGGCCAGCTCAGTCTTCCACAATGTTTAGACTCGTTTACCAGGGAAGAAATTTTGGACGGTGAAGAAAAACCAACTTGTAATTGTAAGGACAAAGTCATTATCTATACATAAGTTCCCAAAAATATTAGTAACTCACTTGAAACGATTCTCGCCGATGGGGAGATTTATGGGAAAACTAAATGCCATCATTGACTTTCCTCTGGAAGGTTTAGATATGAGAAATTATGCAGCAGATAACGTAACACCGTGTCTTTACAACTTATATGCTTTGTCCAACCATAGTGGAACAATCTATAGCGGACACTACACGGCTTACTGTAGGAACCCTTATGCAGGCACATGGTACAAGTACAATGACTCCAGAGTATCACCGATATCCCCAAAATCCCTTATAAGTGGAGAAGCATTCGTTCTCTTCTATGAGCAAGAGGACTCCCAATCACACCTTCAGTTTTCCATTTTCATCCATTTGTTAAAATATCTTTTTATATTGTTACTTGTGCTAATATATCAAATTTTCCAAAAAAAAAATATATATATATATATATATATATATATATATATATATATATATATATATATATATATATATGTATATATATATATGTTATATATATATATATATATATATCTTTATTTAGTTGAAAAACTAATTCATTTACAATAGTAAATACATTGTCACATTATAAATGAAATAAAAAACCGGAAAGAATGACAAGAACGAAGCAAGTTAAATAAAAGCTTGTAAAAAGGGGAACAACTTTCACAAATTTGATGTTTTGTGGAAAGACTGCGCACTAAAAAGACTTATTCACTATAATTACCTTGAACGAATCCTGGAACCTCATCTAATCCTGCAGATTTTCTGTTTTTTAGTCGGGAATTCAACGAAATGTACAATTTATCGTCTTGATATGGCTTTAGAAACATGCTTTAACAATTGAAATCGTTTTTAGCTACAAAAAATTAACATCACATATGACATTTACTAATTGTTTGGGAGTGTCTATGAAAAAATCATTAAATATTTTAACCATTTTTTCCGGATCCTCTATTAACTTTCCATTCAAGTTCAATGCAATATTTTTTATTTGTTTTCGTTTATTTGTCGACGATTTCAGGGACATTTATTGTCAGCTCAAATATATACTGTGAAGTTATCCATTTTAGTCTCTTACGGGTTATTATTGGAAGACAATTATTGGTGTGAAAACTGGGATTTCCCGAATCAACCATTCGCGTTTTAAAAACACAGTATTCTATTCCATTGGTAACAAATTAAATCGTGTTATGTGGAATACCTACCTACGTAACAGATATATTTGTATGTATCAAAGAGCCTTGTTTGAGTAAATATTGACCTTCGTGGTTATCTATCGATGCCATGCAAATTCATGTTGGTGTTCAATAATTGTTTTGTGATCAAAAGTGAAGGATGGACGAGAAAAAAAATATTTTGCAAAATTATAATACATACACGTTAACGTACGAATGATTGAAAAATGAAAATGTTGGGATATAGTACCCAATTTCCTTTATCAGTCCATGTGGAGAAATTTGAAAAATTCAAGGCCTACTAAGGTTGATGGGTCGAAAATTCGAGATCGACTATTAGGCATTTTTTTATCGAAATAATTGAGAGGAAATTCGATTCAGACATGTCTCAAATATACAATGACTGAAAACGATATCTCATAAAGGGTGTTCGTTGGATCATAGCGATTTTTCAAAATAGCATAATTTGTATACCTACAAGTCTGTGATATTTTTATGATAGCAGGAGTTTAACTAAATAACAAAGTCCAATAATTGTTCAAAATTGATATAGAACAAGATGAACAAACGAATGGACAGTCGTAAAAATTTCAGTAACAAACGATTGGATTAACATAAAAATTGGACGAAACAAATCCAATGTCTCCTAAGTTGTCATGAAAATCACGAGTGTTCCCTGCTGTTGGCTTGACATCTACCCACCGTACGAGATTTCCGAAATGTTGGTTGTCTATCGAACTCTGTCTCATCTCTTATGAACGAACGATATGTGTTTTAATTGTGCTTCGAAATGTTATTCATATCTAGTTTTTTTTGTTCGCAACTATTTAAAAATAATTGAAAGTTGCCTTGATACAATCAAGAAACTTAATTATACTCATTACAGGAAAATATTTTATAGTCAATGAATACGTTGAAAAATTTATTATTGATGAATTTCTGTTATTTATCAAGATTATTGGTATAACACAGAAATAAAATTGCCCCCACTACAAATTTTAAAATTTTAATTTCCTTTTAAACCAACAACGATTGAAAAATTCAAAATATCCCAATGGAATTGATAAGGAAAATGGAATAAATTTATGTCTCTATGAATTTCATTTGAATCGATAATTTTGTCGAAGTTGTTCAAATTGAAAGGATTTTGATATATTGTCGAATTAAATTTATTCCACATCGACTTCAAAAGCATACATAGTTACATACATTTCTGTTGAAAAAATATGAAGTTCATTGGTATATATTAGAAATTAAACTGGCCCCAATACAGACCCTTGCGGGACTCCTGTAATCGATTTAGTGCCAGAATTAATTTTCACGCGTGAAAATTCATTTTCTACAATTTCATATACCTTTTACACCAACAACGATTGAAAAATTAAAAATAGTTTTTCAAATAACATTGATAAGAAAGATGAAAATATACTAAGACAGTCGAATGCCTTGCTATTTAGAAAAAATTCCAGAAGGGCGTTTGCCGGATTCGAAGTGTTCTGTTACTTTTTCAAAAAATGAAATTGCAGCCGTATTTATTGATCGATTAATTCATAATGTTGATTTTTGCAATAAGATTTCTCCTCTTTCATGAATGACTTTACTATTGCACTTTATGGAAAATATAGTTTTTTTTTTCATTTTATAAAATCGATCGAAGAATATGGAGAAAACTATTTTTCATTTTCTTGAAATGCTATAGATGACGCCAAACTACGGAAGTGTGGCATTCAAATTGAAATTTAATCATCCACCACATCCTTCACTAGGGTTGTCAATATCTTTGAAGATACTAGTGGAAGGTCCACGGAAAATGTGCCTTTTATTAAGCAGATTTTTTTTAATGGCATAAGATGATGCCTAAGAACCCGATTTTGATTTGTTGAAAATATGAACAGGATGTTCATAAAATCAGATGTGGAATCATCTGCGACTGAAAGATAAACTTTAGTCACTATTGAAAAGGGAAACATTCTCAATTGAATATTGAGTTAGGGCCTTTTCAGAATATCTATCAGATGTAGTTCAATGTCCAGCGTGGCTTTAGCCGGGGAAGTAGTTGTTTTCTGTTAGACATTCACAAAAAATAACTTCATTTTAATCGTGGATTTTTCAATTGACAGAAAAATCTTTCTATCAATATTCAATTGAGAATGTTTCCCTTTTCAACATGAATACCCCACAAGAGGTTATCTTGACGATGGAAGATAGTGACTAAAGTTTATCTTTCAGTCGCAGATGATTCCACATCTGATTTTATGAACATCCTGTTTATATTTTCAACAAATCAATTCAGTCACTATCTTCCATCGTCAAGATAACCTCTTGTGGTGTATTCATGTTGAAAAGGGAAACATTCTCAATTGAATATTGATAGAAAGATTTTTCTGTGAATTTAAAAATCCACGAGTAAAATGAAGTTATTTTTTGTGAATGTCTAACAGAAAACAACTACTTCCCCGGCTGAAGCCACGCTGGACATTGAACTACATCTGATAGATATTCTGAGAAGGCCCTAACTCAAAAGAAAAAATCTGAAATTGACAATTTGCATTTTTATTCAGATAGTTATTTGATTTTCTATTCCAGTCCTAATTAAGAACTCATATAGATGAATGAGGCAAAGAAGAATTTTTCCAAAAAAGAGTACTCACCAGAAATCATTCGTAACATTGACGCAGGAAAGACATCGCATTCAAGGTCTTCAATACATTTTTGTCGACGAAAATCTATTTCACGCTTCCACGATCATCAGGAAGACCGGAAGAAATGGGAAACACATTTTCAAGAAGCAATCTCACTTTGCAAAGATGTAAAAAGTTAGAATCATTTCTTTTGGAGAGACACTTTGAAATTAGTGTTTTCTGACATTAAAACCTGTCATGGGGTATGATAGTGTAGCGTAAATAAACTTAACTTGG
Source organism: Gonioctena quinquepunctata (assembly GCA_018342105.1). Taxonomy (NCBI): domain Eukaryota; kingdom Metazoa; phylum Arthropoda; class Insecta; order Coleoptera; family Chrysomelidae; genus Gonioctena; species Gonioctena quinquepunctata. The sequence goes on along the minus strand of JAFIRS010001454.1, from coordinate 708 downwards.
TTTAACTAATTTATTTAACACTTAATCTACAACTTAATTTATATTACTACGCCACTGTATAGCTCGATCGTATGGGCTCGTTCAGATTGTTTACTCCCTCTTGAGGGCTGTCTATTTATCTCCGATACAGCATTCTCGATGTTTCGAATTCTTCCAGTTGGCGACGGCATGTTCCAATTGTTTCCAATATTGACCGTTGCATTACGCGGAAGAGGGACTGGATGGTTCTCGAATATCTCCGGGGATGATCTCATCGCTGTCGATGGCAACACGCGAGGCGACAGGTCCGGCCTAGGTTCGTTACATTGCCCCCTTCTTAAAGACATTTCGTCCCGAAATTTCATCCTTGGAGTGTGACGATATCTGCATGACTCCCCATATCTGCACCGTGAAGTTCGATGGAAGTAACACTCCACGGTCTTCATGATCGGTCGTGGAAGAGGGTTACAGCAAACCAAAATCTTGACGCCGCTGGATCTGAATATCGCCTCCAGCATACTTCTTAGGACTCTCCAGTCCAACCCATCAATACCACAGGACAATTTTGGAATTGCTAGATCCACCAGATTCTGGTCCACCATAGTATCTCTTAGTTTGGTGAGACTCTTCCAGACATCTTCATAGGACGGTTTATCTTGGGAATGCCTCTTGGTAACTAGGTAGTAGATGTTTCTCTGGCCTTTCTTCAACTGTAGCACCCCACGAATT